>JACCHZ010000184.1:0-400006 GCA_018907045.1 Wiebesia pumilae
CGACCGCGAGAGGAGGCGCCTCCTTCCTCCCGCGCTTTTTAGGCGCGTCGAAAGGTCCGCCAAGCGCGACAACCGCCGTCTCCGTGGGAACGACTCGCGGGGCAAGAAGCTGATGAAACTCGCGAGCTCGTTCAAGAGCGAGGAATCGCCGTGGATTAATATTCCCCGAGCGACATTGGCAATGAAATCTTCCGCGCCTGTTCGAAAACAAAAAAGAGGAACAAAGAGCGCGTGGAGCAATCGTCGTTGCTCATTTGCATCGGGCGGCGCATAAATTACCGGTGATTCGACGCTCGAGCAACGGTCGCGCGTCGAAGCTACGGACGGCGACGAAACCTGGCGCCTCCCTTCCTTTTTTCTTCCTCCCCTTTTCCCCCCCCCCCCCCCCTTTTTTATTTACTCCCCTCCCCCCCCCCCCCCCCCCATTTTTTCCTCCCCCCCTTCCTTTTTTTTTTTCTTCCTCTTTTTTTTCTCTCCCCCCCCCCCCCCCCCCCCCCCTTTTTTCTCCCATTTTTCTCAATTCCCCCACCCCCGGTTCTCCTCTTTTTTCTTTTTTTTTATTCCTGGCTTTTATTTTGTCTGTGCCCCCCCGGTGCTGTCTCCCTCTCCCCCCGCCTCCTCCCCCCTTCTGATTTTTTTGTTTTCCGACTCGCTTCTTCCTCTTTTTTCCTTTTCTTTCCCTCGCCTATTTTTCTTTTTTTTCCCTTTCCCTCCCTTCTGTCTGTTTTTGCAACTCTCTCCTTTTTTTTTTCTATTTCTTTTTTTCTTCTTCCTCTTTCTCCTCTTGGTCTCGCGCGTTCGAGCTTCCCCCGACCCCGCTTTCTTGCACTTACGGAACGGCCCGAGCTCTATCTATCCGCAAACCTGCGACGACGTAAAATCTTTCCTAAGACGAAGCCTATTGGTGTTTTTTTCTGATGACGTTCTTACCGTCCTTGGTCCGGGTCGCGCCAGGCCCGGCCTCTCTCCATAGCATAACCCCTGGACAACAGTCCATTGGTCACTCGCGGATCTTCGCGCCAGCGATTACCCTCCCCTTGTCAACGCGACTGCTTAGCCCCCAGTCGAGCCCCCCCCCCGAGAGCCATCCAAAACTGGGTGCACAGCCGAACCTCCTATATCGCGCTTTGTCACCGTCTGCGAGAGGCCCCCGCTGCGAACCTGACCGCGCACCCGCGCCTTATCCCGCGTACACCCTTCGCCCCACCACACCCACCCCCCCAACCCCACCGCCCCTACCCAAGCACGCCTATCCCCCGTTCCACAGTTCACTCGCCCAGAGACCGCGAGCACACCCCGTTCGAGCGACCCTTCGCACCTCACACCTCGGTTTTTACCAGTTCTCTCTCCGCTACCCCCCACCACCCACCCCCCCCCCAACGCCGACCACCGTCTTTTCGCTTTTGCTTCGTGCCCGGCTTTAAAAGCCGATCTTTCTTCTCGCGCACTCAATGTCACATAACCCCGTCGGCCGTCCTTTTCCCCCTTCGACCCTGCCTTCCCTCCCCTGCCCCGTATTTCTCACATCTCGGGCGCGAACACCCCGCCAACCACAGCCCCACGCGCCCACCTTCAGACACCTCTGAGCCCTCCCCCCCGCACGAAAAACCCTTTGCCCACCCCACCCCCACCCGGTCCGCTCCTCCTCCCTCGACACCGGCGCCCTCCCGCTCTCCCTCATCATCGCCCCCACCGCAAACCACACACCCCCCCCCCTCGCCTCGCTTCCCTGCCCCAGCGCCCCCCCACCTTGACGAAAATTTGCGGTGCTGGTCGTTATACGCGCAACAACTGGTCGTTCTCTGCCTTGCCGACATCGCGCACCGACCACCGAATCATCGGTTACGCCAAAGGATTGTCGTGCTCTCGACAATTTTTTCAACCTCTTTCGGCTCTCCATCGAAGAAATCGTAAGCGATGCACGCCTAATTCTTATCAAAAGTAATCGGTCGACGACGGTAATTAATTCTTTCGGTGTAATAGGAAAGTGTGCCACTGCCTGTGGCTTAACGTTCTCGTTTCCAACCGACGAAAGTATTATGTAGCAAATAACGTGGCGAATAACGTGGCGAATAACGTGGCGAATAACGTGGCGAATAACGTGGCTAATAACGTAGCTAATAAGACCGAACTATATTAATGGATTGTACTAATTACCCTGGATGTCCTTTACATTAATAAGAAAACAAGCGACTGATGAGTTAGGTACACAACGCCCCCACCCACCCCCCCCCCCACCCACACACCAACCCCCCCCCCCCCCTCACTCTCCTCCCTATTTTTTCCTCTCCCTCCCCCACCGTCTTCTTCTCTCTTCCCCCTCCCCGGCCATTTGTATTCGTTCACTTAATTAGGCATACTAATTCGCCTACGACGAACTTCTCGCTTATTGAATTGGGCTCTACCTCACTTACTCGTTGTCCCCTCTCTCTCCCCTTTCTCTTGATTGACCAAACAATATCCGCCTTGAAAAGTTTAATAACCGTACTGACCAACATTAATACCGCGGTACGTTTCACCTCCTATCCCTTTTTATCCACCCCCACACGTTGTTACACATGAGCCTACGCTGACTCTCGGTCGTGAGTAACTCTTCCCTCATCATCTCCACGACGCCCTCCGACCCCCCCACCCCCCCGCGCTTCACACACGTGTTACAACGCACCCCCGGACACAACACTCCACGAAGCCCCACACCCGCTACGCCTCACCTCTTCAGGTACCCACACCAACCCCGCCGACCCCACGCCCCCCCACCCGCACACACGCCCCCATCGATGGTGTAATCCGCGACTCCTTAAACCGTATCAACGTCCTTCGCGGATTGCCCGTGCGAACAATCCTCGGCGCGCGGCTGAGATTTGCGAAACAAACACGACAAGAACCAACCCCACAAGCCAGGAAAACAACCACCGCAAAACGGACCACCAACTACCGTTTCCAGCGCCCCCCCGCCACAATCGCCTACCCGCCCCCCCCGCGCCCTCTCACTCCCTCCCCCCCTCTCCCGCCCCGCGACCCTCACAACTAGCCCCCACTAACCCGCCCACCCCCTCCCCCCCCCCCTCCCCCCCCCCAACCATTCTCCCCCTCCCTCGCCGTGACGAAATGCTCGACCGCGTGCGACAAAGCAAAGCAAGCGAATCTCTCGGCTCGTAAGAACGTAAGAACTACCGTCGTTCGACACGTGGGATCGTCGCGATCATTCATATCTAAGTATGTGTTCACGAGCGCGACTCGCAAACGAAGCCTGTACACGCGTACAGTTCCTTTCAAGATTCACTCGCTGCGTCAACTGCACGCGAGTACTTGTCGTCCAATAAGCCGAGCTCAATTACAATAAATTCCCATCCAATACGTACTACTAAGAGATGTTTCCCATTCTTCTCCGCTATGCTCAACCTCTTAGTTTTGCCTATCGTTATTTTAATCTTGAACTTAAAACGGTGCGTTTATGCGCGTGCGCGCGTGTTTGTAAACAGAAAAGAGATATATTTTTGCTAGCAAACGCATCATTGATTTTCGTAACGTGCTGTTCCAATGACTTGTCTCGATTATTTTATTACGTTAAAAGTAAAAACCTACGACGGAGACAATGAGTCGACAGAGAGGGAGTAAGAGCATAAAAATGAAGGGTGAGAACGAGATGGCGAGTGGAGCGAGGAGGAGGGAAATTATGGGAAAAAACATCGCGAGAGGGAGAGAGAGCGAGAGAGAGAGAGAGAAAGAGCGAGTCGGAGAGTACGGAATGCTCGAGGTAGTCGAGGTAACGGAGAAGCGTAAAAGATGAGAGAGAACGAAGAGACTCGAATGCTCGATAAAGAAGGACCGTAAAGTGCGGTTCTCTCGACTTGTCCGGCTTCTCTCCTTTTCTCACTGGCGGTGATTTTGATGCGGACGAACGATGTTGCGGAGCGGCTTTTTGTCGGAACGCGCGGTTGTTCCCCACCGAGATTTTCATTTCGAAGCCTTTGGTACTTTGTTTTATGCCCTCGGCGAATTGTTTGCCGAATCGCATCGCATACCGCAAAACGCGGTATTAATGGAACTGCAACACTAGAATATCTCGGCTCTTTCTTTTTTCCTTCGCGAAGCCGACGCAGCCCTACCCGGACTGCGACTTTTTTCCTCGGGCATCCCTTAGCTATGCGCGACGCTCCACCGTTATCGCAAACGCACTTAATCCACTTAGGATCCGCGTTTTCGCCTCGGATCCACCGTCCATCTAAATGCCAGCCGAGTCGATTCTTTTCGTTTTTCAATGACTCCGCGAACGCGGTTGCGTTTCTAAATCGATCCTCGTCCTTGGTGAGGCGAGTGCGCGCCTCGTCCATTTCCAGCTTTTCCCGATAAATAACGGTCGCGAGTACGCGAGCCAAGCGCTCCGCCTGAATCCAAAAAGAGGGAGAAAGAGAGAGATGAGTGACAAAATGACGAAGGTAAGCCAATGAGCGCGGGCTGAAAAATTCGGGTCAATGTCAACGCGGAGCGTCGCCGTAGTCGACGTTGCTCGACATTGTCAGCTCGAGAAGAGGGATCGCGACCGTCGTCGCTTCGCTTTTATACGCTGCACGTTTCGACGGCTCAATGTCGCGGAGTCCCGCCGATTCTCTCTCGGCGACATCCACGGGTCCGAAGGTCCCGCTTTATCTCGAGGCCGACGGCTACCTCGCGACGTCGGCCCGTTCCACCTGCGAGACCGATCGCTCCCGGGTGTCGGACCGAGCCGCGACATTCACGGGCAGAAATGTTGCAAGGCATTGGTTGCATAGCCGACGTTTGCGGATACAATCGGTCGTCTTCCAAATTATACCCGGAGGAATGACGCTCCTCGGTTGTCGGATGTTGCGCTACCGCTAATTCCATGGCGAACGTTCGAAAGCTAGGAAGCTTGGAAAGTCGCCCGAGTGTCGGACGCAAGAGTCGATCTCCGAACGAAATGAAAGCACGGGAGTCAAGGACTTGGAGTCAAGGTCCGGCAGCGTCGACGGGAGACGAAGAATTTTTAATCGGAGTCGCTGGCGTTCGATGGCGCGTTAGCGCAAGAGTCACACGGGATGGAGAAATTGGTCGTCGTCGTCTTGGCCAACCGCGACGTTGGCCAACTCGAGCGCGGTTATTCGCTTCTAACGAAGCGTCGCGACATCGAGGCGGATTTTCTCTTTCCAAAGGCCCATTATCGCGGAAGCGCATCACGGTGGAGGCTCGCGGCACCCGACGCGCGAACTCGGATGCTCCCTCGATTCACCACGTCCATCGATAATTGCACCGCGTAGATTGCGCGCGCCCGCATGCCCGCACCGTCCGTGCAATTGGGGCCCGAGCGCCGAGCACGCCGGGAAATAATAAAATGAAAGAGGAAAAAAGAAGGGGCGGACGGATGTAAAAAGCCGCGGCGCGTAAGCGTCGAATCCGTCGAAGGCTCGCGGTCTTTCTTCCACTTACGGTCGGCGCACGCGAGTGATCGAATAACCGACGCCTCGCGGCGGATGAGAAGCGAACCGAAGCGAACCGAGGCGAACCGAGGCGAACCGAGGCGAACCGAGGCGAACCGAGGCGAACCGAGGGGAACCGCGCGTTCCGGATCCCGACGCAACCACGAGCCACACGGCGCGGCTCGTCCTCTCGAGGGATGACGGACGCGACCTACGCGATCGATCTTCCCGATGAAATCCGAGATGTCGAGTCGACGCATGCAGCTACGGTATAGCGTACGAGTTAATTGCGCGTCCACTCGACTCCTCGACGCGATGCTTTACCAGAATTCTTATTGCGCGGATAATGGTCGCGTTAATACGTTTTCGGTGGCATCCGGCGAGGGCTCGTAACACTAGATGGATCATTTTGCCAGTAGCGCCTACGAACGATCTTTACCGCGTTTTGCCATTGACCTTGCGCCCGTCACTTTGTCAAATCGGCGACGAATCGGCGACGATTCGATAAATCGAGCTCGGCAAAAGGGCCGAAGGAATAATCATCGCCTGGTGAGAGATAATAGCCAGAGACGGGAGTGTTCTCCAGAAAAATGGACGACGACGCGCTCGTGGACGCGTAATTAGGTATTGGGCGCCGAGCAACGCAGGCGTAAATCAAAGGACGACCAAAGGCTGATTTAAAGCCGCTGCGCCCCGACAGCACCCCGACAGCACCCCGACGCTCGGGATAAGGAGAGCTTTAAGACCGGCGGTATATCCACCGAGACCATTCCGTTACGCGGAATCATTGGGCGGCCATAAGCGAGCGCAACCCCGTGTTCCTTTAAAAGCGACGAGCGAAAAGAGGAATGCGATACAAATGCGATACAAATGCGATACAAGTGCGATACAAATGCCATACAAATGCGAGATCGGAGTCGAACAAAGGAGAGCGCGAACAAGGCTACGGCCGGACTTTTTCAATGCCGGAGAGATTCGTGAACGCCCGCGGGGCCCGAGTCACGCCCCGACCATTCGAGATGGATAAAGAGCCTCGGTCCCTGAGCCTCGGCGCTGCTCGGTTTCGCTTCCGATCGAAGACTCTCGTGTAGCGCGGCCCCCTGCACTTGGCCCCCATCGGGGATATTTCGGTCAGGGTCGCGCCCGGTTGCGACATCGACGACGCCGCTCGCGGAAAGGCCTTTCCCAAAAGCTTCGCGATGCGGAGCAGCTTCGTTGTCCGCCTCGCTGAGAAAATTCGATTCTCGACAAAGTGCGCGGCTTTACGCGACTCGCCGGAAATGGCGTACGATCGGAACGAACGTACGTCCGGTAAGCTTAGGCACGCCGATAAGCAGCGCAGGGCAATCTACCCGGTGAAAAAAGATCGAGCGCGAATAAAGTTAACCTTTTAGGGGCGCGGGACGGATCGAGTCGCACGACCGACGACTGTAGGTGTTCCTCTACCTTCTAAAACGGCGTCGTTTTCATCGTCCTGAATCGCGATCGCGCCGATGCCGACTTATCAAATGCAGCGCGTCGATCCTCTTGCGCACTCAGCCAGAGAGAGAGAGAGAGAGAGAGAGAGATAACTCATCTCAAAATCCGAAAACCGAGCGCGTGTAACCGAGTTTCAAAGCCAATGGCTCGGTTTTCGCAATTTCGCAACGACGCGTCCAAGGGGATTCGCCGTAAAGGAACGGACGAGATACGCGGGTTTAAGCGCGTCGATTCGTCGTGGAAGAGCGTCGCGCGTTAGGCGTTGGTCGTTGGCGCAGGCGCTGTATCCCTTTGTCGGTGTTGGGCGAGGAAAGAAGGAAAGGAGAAAAGAGAAAAAAAAATGCACCGTCATCGATTCACCGCGGCTTATCGAGTTTCACCGTTAGAACTACGGGGGCAATAATTTAGAGGCGCGCAGTAGAGGTGTTGTCCCGACGTCGCCGCGGCTTCGAAAACTTTTGGCCCCGCCGCTCTATCCTCGACACACATAAGTCCGTGCGCACGCACACGCGCTCCTTGAGCGATTATGGCCGTTGTCTGGCCTCCACGGCCGTGCCTCGGGACCCGAACTTGTTTCTCCGCGTCCGTTTTAGCGATCGCGAGCGACGCTCGCCGATACTCGGAGCCTCGCCGATTCACCGAGGTGAATCCGATCGCGACCATTTCGCCGAGAGCAAAAAGCGCCGGTGAGTTTGTCCTCTCTCTCTCTCTCTCTCTCTCTCTCTCTCTCACTCTCTCTCTCCCTGCTCCTCCCGCCCCCGACGACCTCCACCCTCTCTCTGTCTCTCTCTCTCTCTCCCTGCTCCTCCCGCCCCCGACGACCTCCACCCTCTCTCTCTCTCTCTCTCTCTCTCTCTCTCTCTCTCTCTCTCCCCCCCGTCTTTGTCCCGCTGACGGTGAAAACCGTTTGCGATCTTTTTACTCGGCGGCGCGCTCCACTCTTTTCTGACATTTTTTTCCCTTCTCCTTCGCGTCTTGAACTTTTTCTTCCTTCATTCCTCCTTTCTGCGACTGACCTTGCGGAGGCGTACCGTTCGCGCTTCGAGAAAAATGCCTCTGCGGTTGGGATTTTGCTTCCACGAACTTTTAAATATCGCGAAGGTCGCGATAACATTTTCGCGACTCTCCACCGGACCAAAGATTTTTCGATCGCGAGACTTTAATGCTTATCCGTGTTCGATTCGGATCGATGCAGTTACTCCACCGTAACTGACTGATTTTCTAACTGTCACGGATGCGCATCTGCATCCGTAACAGGTGAGGATACAGGTGTTAACCTTCGATCGTAGGATCCGAACGGCGATAACTGTGTACGATTCGAAATGGAGATGCTCGAATCGAAGGTGATTTTTGAAATTAATTCGCCGCATAGGAATGATTCGGGCTTAAGAGCGTCGACGACGACGTCGATTTTTGCCGCCTGGGAACCAAACGAGATAACGCTCGCGAGAAACCACGCGTTTGCCCCCCAACGCAACGTCATTTTCCATTAGCGTACACGTCGGATGCAAACGCGTACTTTCCCCTGTGCGGAAAGTAACGAGCGGTAGAGGCCAATGCCGACCGAGTGCCGACCGAGTGCCGACCGAGTGCCGAGCGAGCAAAGCGGTGTTGATCTACATGTGACACGCGTCACTTCCGCTCGTGTATCTTTCGCGAAGAGACCGAGGCAGGCTTACATTATCGCCTCGTCAACGCGCAAGCCAAACGAAGATTTTCGCCCAACGCGATCGAATCTAAGGTCCGCTACGAGCGAACCAGGAACCGCGATCTTGAGACCGGAGGTAGGTGTTCTTCGACTGGATCGGCGTCGTTCGGCCGATCCGCGCCGATAATCCCTCCTATCGGTGATCGGCGCTCGCAACCTCGTTCGCAACCGCGTTCGCAACCGCGTTCGCAACCGCGTTCGCAACCGCGTTCGCAACCTCATACGCGAGGCGACCAAATGCGTCGCCGATGGAACGGTACCTCCTCATCCAGAAAGCGAAATCCGCTCTGCATGTGGCGCACGCGATCCGGGAAGACGGTGCGGGTCGCACTTCCGGCGCGGACCCGCGATACGCGTATCGCGCTTGACGGGCCTCGCACGTACGGGGGCCGCCCGCGCATTGTAATTCGCCCCCGATGGTCAGCGGGGCCCGCCCCACCAGCCGCGCTCCGACACCCGCACAAGGGGGGAGCGAGTTTACCCTACTGGCGATGCGCGTGTGTCAACGCTCCCGTTACGCGCGCTGCTTCCGCTCGGTCGCCTATTTTCCTCTCGCTTCTGGTTATCTCGCGGCTCCCGGGACCCCGGGACCCCGGGACCCCGAGACCGCCATTGTTCAAGCGCAGGCCGCGGTTCTGGTATCGGGGTCCTTTGTTGCGCGGAGCTTTTGTCCAGTCCTCGCTGCGATATCGATCGACGGGACGCCACGCGAGGTCGCTTCGTATCCACGCGATTGTCCACTTAACGAGCGGATCCGTTACGAGCGCGCGTAAAAAGTAGGGACTTTCGCATTTGGCTAAGCAACGCAACGAGCGCCAACTTTCCTCTCGACTTCTGCTCACCTCGATTTCCTATTACATCAAAGCGTCCGTTGCGTGCGCTCGTCCCTGCTTTAATTATTGCGTCGAGCCATTCTTACTCGAGGTGCAGTTGCACCTTGTGGGAGAAAAAATAGCGACTCACTAAACTGGTCTCGGAGGAAAAAAGAGTCCTTTTGTAAAAACGCGGAGAAACGGGTTCGAACGAATAAAAAACACCTTGGACAGGTAGTAAAGCGTTCCCTTCGATATTCGATTGTATTTATTTTTCCGAAAGTGCCTGAAAAAAAATCCCAGCTGAATCGCCTCTTTTTTTCTCCACTTTGCTGTACGAAGGAGCGTGAAAAGAGAAGGCGGACAGCGGCTAAGGGAGGGCGCAAGGAGGCCGCCTGTGGTCGCCTTGAAAAACCCCATCGATTAATGCACCGGCAGGAGGAAGAGAGACGCCAAGAAAAAAGTCCCGGCCTTTTTCTAAACCAGTTTTAGGAGGATCCGCCACGTATGCATGCGCCACTCGAGAAACACCTACTCACTTTACCGTTGCTCGGGGAACAACGAAAACCCGAGAGTGCGAAAGAATCCCGTCACGAAAATCTCTTTCCACTGGATCTCGTCAGCTTTTTATACCTTGTGTGCGTGTACGGGCGCGCGCGCGCACGTACGTCGAGAAGGGAATTCCATAGGCACTCGTGTGCGCGCGTATTACAATACGGTGAATCGAGTATTCGGGGTAATTCAATATCTCGGTAATTACGTAATTTTCGCATCCATCGTATTACCATATTGCCACCGCCTTACGAATTATAAATGAAAGTATATAAACATAACGCCCAATCGGGACTATGCGTTGTATTTAGCGCGTCTTTTAAATCCAGCCAACCGATTAACGAAGTACGCGGTCCTTAAACTGAAATCGCGAAAGGACTCTTGGGTAATATCTAATCGGTATCCGAACACGTGGTGCTAAGTACACGTTGCCAAGTGCTAAGTGACGAAAAAATTGGTCGAATTGGAAAGTGTGTCGGATGCAGCGCGTATCCCAAACGAAAAATAACGATAACAGTGCTTGGCATTAAAGAAGCTTCCAAGGCAGGTTTACCGTTAGTGCAACGGGTAAACGAAGCAGCGATGGCGCAGCTTACGAGTCGATAATTGCAGCGCTACTCGTGTGTCAACGAGCGATGATTTCACGTTGTTAGCGCTCGCCCGATGCAATTACGAATGCGTGCGCGCGCTAAAACAAGTGCTGCGTGCGCCACCGTCTAACGTTTCCTCCCGTTCAGGCCCAACGGTTTACGATGAATCCTGGCTCGCGCGGAACGCTACACTCCGCCAGGCGCACCACGACCAACGTCCTGGCGATGGTGGCGCGGCAAGAGATAAGGGGGGAAAAGCCCGCTTCCGAGCGAAAGGAAATGAGAATATTCGTGGCTTCGCGGGACCTCTTTCCTCTCTCTTTCTCGCTCGCTCCATCGCCGTCGCGGGAACGGCCTCAAGGGCAACGGCAGCTCAACGAGCACGAGCGCCCTTTTTAATCGCTAACGAGAAGCCGCGCACGGGGGCCGGGCCGAGGGCACCTGCGTGTCAGGTGCCAGTGCCTTCGAGGGCCGTCGACGCCGCCCCGCACGAGCGCTCGGAGCCAACATCTAACGCGGGACCAGTCCTTAAATAAATTTCTTATCCTTCATTCGGACTCAAGGCGAAGCCGAATCATCGAGCGGAAAATCGTTTTTACGGGGTCCGATTGCTTTTCTGCCCCCGATAATCGCGCGCCCCAATTTGTACGCACGTACAACTTTCATCGTTGCCGATCGATTCGCGGCCACTGAAATTCCCGAATTTCGATCGGATGTGCTCGACTTTCGATCTCTGGATCCACGTAGTAACGCGTCGCTCGTTTCGGAAACTGGGACCGGCGATCGTGACTCGACAGCCAAGTAAGGAGAGGAGACGATCCGGATTTAAGAGCCTCGACGACTGCCAAGCGATCGCTTTCGTCCGTCAGACTTGGACAGCGAGTATTCGTACTGGAACATCTCCGATCACTCGTGCGTCCAAGGGCACGTGAACCTCGTCGAGTACACGACGGTATCACGACGGTCCTCCGTTGTGATCCGAGGACACGGAGTCCTCCGAGTCCCTCGGGGACCAGAAATCGGTTGACGTTAGGGCGCTACCGCTACGGAGGACCCGAAGGTACCGTTGGTCCCCGAAGGTCGTTCGACCGTGGAAGCGGCCCGCGCGAGCAAGCGAGGCCCAAGTCCGCATCGACGTCATAAACGCAGGTTGAATGAACTCCGAAAGGTGGGGCACCGATACCGGGGCCCGAGGGCCCTACAAGGGGCGCGCTACAAGGCGGCAAGAGTGTACTCACACTGGTGCTTGTTGACGATGAGGCTGAGGGGCTCGGCACCGCCAAGCGGACTCTCCTTGCTTCCCGGCGGTGGACTTTTGCCGAGGTGCTGCGCCTCCAGGAGACGCAGCTGCTGCTGGTGCAGCCGGTTCTTTATCAGAAATATCTTGGGCATCCTGCTGCTGGTGCTCGCTTTTCGCTGGTCTCTCTTTTCCTCCTTCCCTGTCGACGATGTCCAATGCACAAGCGCACGTGGCCGGGCCTAGGGCCGTGGGCCCGGCATGCCTCGGTCGGCGCGCACTCGATGCTCCGGGTGAGGCCTCACTCGCGCGCGCGCGGTCACACGGCTGTCTTCGTCGACTACGTGCGTGAGAGCTCGGAGGGTATCGCGACTCTGCGTACGGCTGCGCTCTGGTTAACTCGCTCGCGACGATAACGCTCGACTCGACCTCTCGTGCTCGACTGGCCGGGGGCCTTGCCGCGCTCTTGCCGCCCGACGACCGTCCGTCCGTCCACCGGAGACACTTTGCCCGTCTCCCTCCACTCCAGTGCGCGCTCTCGCTCGCTCCCACTCTCTCACACCCTCTCTCTCTCTCACTCACTCACTCTCGCTCTCTCTCTCTCTCTCTCTCTCTGTCCTCTCTCTCACCCTCGCACACCGTCTCGGGACGAAACTGGTGGCGTCTAGCTCGCGCAAGCGCGGCCAGACCGGGGCCCTCCGCGCCCCTCGCATCCCCACCAACGGCTACCGCGACGTCCCTCTCGCTCCTTCGGGGCCCTTTCACGCTCTACCCCTCGACTCGCTCGCTCGGTCTTTCTTCGGGCAGCGGGTTGATGACGAGGAACTCCTCCTCTAGCGCTTCGCTCGCTCGCTGGTGAGAGCCGCGGCGCGGGTAAAGAGGCAGTGAAGGAGGAGTTGGCGGAGGAAGAGAAGAGACGGCTGCTGATGAAGAGGGGGAGGATGAGGAGGCGACGAAGAGAGAGTGAGAGAGAGGGAGAGAGAGGACGAGCAGGTATTGTACGTGCATTTGAGTCCCGCTTCGGGGCCTCCCTAAGCCAGTTCTCAGGATATGCACGCGCGTACCTTGTACCTGTATGCAGGGATTTACGGCGCATGCGCGTAACGGACTCTCGTTCGCGCAGTTGCGCTACGCGCGCTCCACTACCTCCCCGTATCCCTGGCCAACTACACATCCGAGACCGCTGCTGCGTCTTTCTCGCTATTCCGAGCTCCTTCGCGAATGCGTTATACGCGTACGTGGGCACGATGCACGTGCAAAAGCCGCCACTGGACGACGACGATTCTCTCGACGAGCGGACGCCTGAGATCTCGCCGCGCTTACAAGGGCCGCTTTTCTCCCGCCCGATTCTATATGGACTTTTTTAGGTCGTAGCCACTCTTCTTTCGAGCAATGACGAGCTACCAGAGCTCGACTTTACGAGGTGCGCTTTTTTCCAGTTATCGTAACCATCGGGCTCTTCTTCCCATGGGTAGAGCCTCCTGACGTCTTCATTGTTTATTGCAGCGCGAGAAAAATATCGTCTATACGCGGGAGTCTGAGTACGAGTTTGCAACCTTGTTGTCCGCAACGACGATTCAATAATTTCTCTCGAAAGCTAGCAAAATTAGTTGGTTGCAACACCAAACAACAAAATGGTGAGTTTCCCCAAGATTCTACCTTAATTCATGCGTGAAATTTTCAAAAATTCATAAACACGTTAAAGGATACTCGAAAAGAACAATCGACGCGTACGTGAAAACATCACGCGTGTTCACCCCTATGCATATACCCACGTATCCGCGCGTATAATAGTTAATAAAAAGTTTTAAAAAACCATGGCACAAGATCAGCTACGAGATTCCGGCGCCTCGCTATATACCAAATGCAGCCACAAAGTTTCATTTCGAAAATCGAAGATGAACTTGAGTTTTGATGCATTTGTATGTTTTTTATACCTATATATTTGTTAATAGCAACACTCACAAAATGTCTGGTGACCGGAATGCTTTTCGATATTCTGGTGTATTTTTATGTAAGAAACATGCATACGAGGTTTCATTGCGAAAATCGGCGCGGGTTTTGGTACTCAATGCACTTGAATGCCTATGCACTCTTATACACGCGTGCCTGTGGAGGACGTATGTTTATAGCTTTAGGCGTGTTTGCGTATAGACGTACAAACATTGACGTATATTTTAATAAAGGCACAATCGGGTTAACAAGTCTAGATGAGCGTGTGCTGGATGAAAATTGTTCAGCCTCGCTACTTTGACGATGTTTTTTGTTCAACATGTAAATAATTCTAAAATCATTCCTTACTTTAAATGCTAATGTTATTTTTTTTTTTTATTTAAACATTCAATATTAATGAAATTATGCTTCTGTATACATACGTATGATAATGCATTATTATGACCAAACTTAAATATTTTTTTAGTTTGAGTTATTTCATTTTACTTATATCTTGTGATAAAATAATTGGATAGTATAGGTAATTAAATTCTAGCATTTTTAATTTGCAATATGATTTCAACGAAATGTATCAAATGAAACTTCCTTCCTTTTGTTTAAACAGGAAGATCGTCGCTAAAAACGTCGCTTATTTTCTAAACGAACGTTTCAATTTCACATCGCGTCCACTGCACCACGAAAAAGTTTAATCATAGTATTACAATCCTCGTATTAGCAAATTGGTCTACATACACTAATACAGAAAAACATGTTGGATTAATATTAATGGTAATTATGATGAATCGCTTATATTCTAGATAATAATTTAGTAATTCGTTGAATGGCATTAGTAACAATAACGTGAAAAAGTAATATAATAATATAATATGAATATAATATTAATCTATATTTCTTTTGAGTTGAAGCACGCTTTAAGAGGTATAAAATTTTTAAGAAGCCTTGGGAGTAGTTTTGATTATATATAATAATGCATTTATAACGCATTTTTATAATAACCTATTCAAATAATTTTATTTACTATGTCGTAACTCGTGATAACGTATTAAATTTTCAGTACAAAAATAAAAGAATTAGTCCGATAATCTGCATCAATGGACATACGACATCTATCCACAGCACCTTAAAAAAAATGAAAAAAAGTCTTTTGCATATTGAAAAAAGACAATAACTATAATTCAAGTGCATAAATATATCCGGCAATGTTCCTGTGTGAGTTGTTGTTGTCAAATATACGGCTGCCCATATAGACACGTGCATAAGAGTGCAAAAGCATTCAAGTGCAACGAGCACATAGTTTCACTTCGATTTTCGAAATGAAACTTTGTGGCTGCATTTGGTATATAGCGAGGCGCCGGAATCTCGTAGCTGATCTTGTGCCATGGTTTTTTAAAACTTTTTATTAACTATTATACGCGCGGATACGTGGGTATATGCATAGGGGTGAACACGCGTGATGTTTTCACGTACGCGTCGATTGTTCTTTTCGAGTATCCTTTAACGTGTTTATGAATTTTTGAAAATTTCACGCATGAATTAAGGTAGAATCTTGGGGAAACTCACCATTTTGTTGTTTGGTGTTGCAACCAACTAATTTTGCTAGCTTTCGAGAGAAATTATTGAATCGTCGTTGCGGACAACAAGTTTGCATACTTTAGGCTCCTCTGTACATTTGTTTCTTTAGCCGAGTAACCGTACAGCGCTAAGTCGATTATTCTTGTAATCGCGTAAAGCAACATTTGCTTTGTCCTTCGATTTTTTAACCCTCTTCGACCGATTCAATATCTGAGCGCGTAAAACATTTGTTATTAAGAGGCATTTGTAAAATTACCGAGGAAACGAATTTTATTGACCTTTGTTTAAAGAAGTTTCGAATGACTCATCCGTAAAGATAACTCTTCACCGTAAGCGGGTAAATAGGTACGGGAGAAGGTGATCTAATTTATTGTGAAAATCGAGCCCTCCCGATCAATGCTCTTGAATAATCAAGAACAAAGGGCCGATCGTTGAGTCCGAATCCTTTCCCATGCTACAACTATCTCTTAGCTTCGAAAAATAAACTAGCCATTACGTATTCCCGCATAGGTTAGTACAGTGATAAGAAGGCATTCGCATATCCCGCAATGTTGGAAGATACATCTAAACGTATATATGTACGTGTGTGTATATATCTATATATATATATATATATATATATAGATACGCGCATAAACTTGCGAGGAGCGAATACAAGAGAGAGGGCTAACACGAGAATAACCATCGAAGAACAAACGCGAGGCGAGTAAAGAAAGATAAAGAAATTCGCGTGCAAGAGCGTGCGAGAAGCAAAGGGAGGAGTCGCGACTCCTCAAGGCGAGTCTACAATGTGCTCCAGGAACTGGTCTATAGGAACCGCGCTCGTATCGGGTCCGGGACTCGCGACCGGGATACCGCGGAGAAGTTGGTCCGCTGGCGCTCGTCCGGACTGCCGACGCATCGCCACGGTCGCCATTGCAGACTCGCCCTATCGACACGGCGAGGTATGCGCGCGCGAATCCGTGGGCGCGTACGCGTGCGCGCCCGTAAGTGTGTGCGCGCGCGCGGAACAAACCGACAAGGTTACGTTTACCTTTGGAGCTCCGCAATGCCGGTTACGTCGCTCGGCTCGGCACGCCAGGCTATACGGTATATACCGCTCTAGCGGCTTAAGCCTGAACCGTGCGCCAAGCCGTACACCGGGAGTGAGAAGGACGGCCATTTGCAGTTCGGGGGGGCGGCGGGGCGCGGCAGGGGACGGCCCTCGACGATCACCTTGAGTACCGGCGCGGATGCGAGTGCCGCGACGTAGCCACGAGAAAGCCTGCATGGGTGTGCGCGCGCGCGCGCGCGCGCGTGTGTGTGAGCGCGTACGCGCGGTCGGGTAAGATCGCGGGTATGTACGCGCGCCCGATGTTTATTCGTGGTACGCCGATAGCTTGCGCGATTGCTCATTTCGAGTGGTTTTTTTTTCCTCATAATCGGCGGTTTGCTTATTTTGTTGATTGTTTATTGCGTCGGAAATAGGCATCCGAGCGAGGAACTGCGAACGCTTCTGAGCTTGGAAATCGCTCCGGAAATTAAAGCAGACTTAACTATTTCAATTGGTCAGCGTTATTAGCTTTCATCGCGCGATTTACTCGTTTTCCTAAAGCTGTATAATACGGGAGGAAGGCAGGCAGGCGCACCGTACGAATGACATCTACGGGTCAGCGCTGCACCGTTTGCAGCGAAACACCGAATATCTGGATTTAAGATTAGCGCGGTCGGCTTGAAAGCTTACCTAACGCGACAGTTTCAGTTGTTATTATCGTGGGACAAAACGAGGCAAATGCGTGACTAAAATCCATTTCTTTGCTTCAACGCTCGAATAATACTTTTTCCCATTAGGTATTTGTAATTCATCGGACGAGGGAGAACGAGGAATAAATGTATTCTTTCATTTTTAAGACCTTCGATGGACACCTTACACTTGGATTTTTCCCGCGCCGGAAAATTCTCTCGACTCCTTTCGCACTCGCTACTGCGTCTGGAAAATTAGCAGAAAATTGTTGAGAAATTTCTCGAGAAATCATTAAGCCGAGATACTTTGTGTGGATTTGGAAAGGTTTTTGTTTGCTTGTGTTTTGATAAAAAATAAAAGTACCGAGTCGCCTGATATAGATGCCTCGAGAAAAGCTGCAATTGCAGGGAAAGTATCAAAGTGTACGCGCAAGAAGTTTCGATTCGGTTTACTTCAGACTTTGATTACAAAGTAAAATACGACGTTTAAATGGTACATCTTTAATAGCGAGACTTTCAATTTAAGGCATTATAACTCCCAAACGCACTACGGAGAACAATTTTAACTTTGGACTTGTATAGCTTGCGAATCGAAAGACGTAGTGAAGTTATTCGGAAAATCGTCGGCAGAAATTTTACGACACGAACAAAGCAGGCAAACTTCGCATACTTTTTACAACGATGGCTTCCATTACTTTTTAAAGATTCAAAGGAAATATTAAATCCCAGGTAACCAAGCCGTAAGTTACTCGAGCAAGTAACTCACGCAAGACTGTATTCTGAAACGGGATAATGACATCCATGGGCCATGAATGTACGTTGCGTTAACCGTTTTCGCAATCGACGCAGCAGATGGATGGGAAATAAAAAATAGCGCCTAGCCAAAACAGCATCCACCGCGTGTTATTCGTAACGTACATCGATAACATTCGTCCGCTTATTCGGACGCAAGAACGGACAAAGAGAATAAAGGGGAGAAGGGAACGTTGTCGGTAATTTATTTCCAAGCGTCCAGGGATAACAGCATTCGATACGCACCCAAAGTGCACTGGCTCCACTAAAACGAGTACTTCGACTTTCAAAATGCGTTATACGGAAAATACGAAAAGGATAGGCGCAATGGTTCCCTTAGCGATCGCACAATACATCGGTTAGAATCAGCTCGATCTTTAGAGAGGAAACGGCAAATGATAAAAGTACTCGCTAAGAACGTATAATTAGAGGCGCACGCTGATAAGGCACCGATGCAGAATTCACGGAAACCTCGAGTCCGTGCTACTCCTAATATCCCTCTCTTCGTAATACCCCGGAGATCGCAGCAGAAAAGCCGATTACCGATCCCCATCTGGAGTGGCAGGTATGCAACACCCGGGAATCGCGAAACGAACTTTCGCGATGAGCCGAATACCCGTGCGGTCGGCTTTTGAGGTCGGCTTCCACGATGAAAACGGACGGGGGTCTTCCTTGCCGTCGACGAGCTTCTTCGGGGACGGAAGCGAGCGCGGATCCTGGGAGAACCAGCGTTCCCGTAATTGCATTCGCTCGAATGCGGCCTTTCCAGGTCGGTTTAAAACAAAGTTCGACAAAGTTCGTACGCGTGTTCGAATAAATGTCCGATGCCAGCGGTCACTGGTGACCATTATTCTTTCTGGACAACGCGCCAGGTTTTCGAAACCCGAACGTTAGAAGGACTCTGGCATCCCGCTGCGGGGAATCGAAGAGCAAAGTTATTGTTAAAAAGTTAAAGAGGACCCGATCTTCTTCAGAGATTTGCAGGAGTGTGGAAATGAGTATCCCCGGTTATTTTGATCGTAATTTTAATCGTATGGTTCAATGGTACGTACGTTTGAGACGTTATTCGAAGAGTAGGGCTCGGAAAAGCAGCAGTTACTCGTCACTGCAATTTCTTGGTTTTTTTTTTTTGTCTTTTGTTTTGTTTTGTTTTGTTTGTTTTGTTTTGTTTTGTTTTTTTTTTTTTTTTTTTTTTTTTTTTTTTTTTTTTTTGTTAAAAAAATGCCCAATGATAATACGACCTTGGGCGGAATGAAATACTTAAAACTTCTCCAGCCATTCGTCAACAATGCCATAAATACCAAACGTCATTGTAAGTGGGTACATAAGCTCGCAGCTTCCAACTTGCGATACTTCGGTCGCTAATTCAACAAGGTCCAATGGGATATCTGTATCGCTCGATGATACCTTACGCTGGGCGAAATAAGAAGAATAATTGTCATCTTAATAAATTAGCCGTCGAGTCGTTTCGGTTCATAAACGTCCTGGTGATGGTCGGCGATGGACAGATTGGTCATTCGAAATCCGCAGGACTGGAGTAACGCGTCGTCTGGCAGTGTTTTCACGAGCCTCGCTTAGAAAAACATTGCCGAACAGAACCGAGATCGTCGAGAGATCTTCCTTTCTCCTCGATCGGAACCCCCTCCTCTCGTAGTGACACCGACACCGACACCGACGGGGTTCGGAGTCACATAATTCACGCGTGGCGCCCGATGCGACCGAATCGGGACAAGTGGCGTTTCGTCGCCATTATGGCTCTTTCAAAAGAGAAAAGGAATCTGCCACAACTGTCGGGGCGCGTGCGACTTTCCACGATTACGCGTAGATTATTTATTTTCTGTTTGCAAAAGCAGTTGGACGTGACTTACGGCACTCCTCACTTTTCTTCGATGCGATTTATATAATCGCAGTTCTCGAGATATTTATTGCCTATTTACGACGGTTACAATTAGAGCAAAATCTTAGTGCCTTATTTTACAGTGACACTAATTCTTATTCTCGAAATGCTTTTATATTTAAGAACAACGTCGGTTTTCTTCCTTCGAAGTCATATCAAGCTCGAGTCATTCGCCACAATTAATTCGTCCCTTGATACACAAAAGGCATCCTTTTTGTCTCTCCCATTCGTCTCCTAAAAGTAGCATTTTCATGCTCGAGGCGAGTTATTATTCGAATGAAACTTTAATTACCGAAGAGAACTGGTGTTTCTCTTGAATAACAAATTTAAAATACCGCGAGCGTGAGTCGCGTGATCGTTACGCGATTTCCAAATCGAGACTACGAGGAATCATTTGGTAAAATCTCCGTGTAATCGGAGCCATAAACCTCGTTCTTCGTGATTATCTAAGCGCTGAGTCGAACTTTTTCTTAATCGTTAATATCTTTCCCTTTTCCCGGTACATTTGACGTCGATAGAACTTAATACCGTATCTGGGAAGGTTTGGATAATTCGAATGACGACAGCGTACGCTTTCGTTGTAAACATTCCATCGCCCGAATCACTCGAGACGACCTACTGCTATTATAATTATTGTTCCGCTCGCTCCCACCGCGTACGGCACGCGCAATTTCAAAAGTTCCATCAAATTACACCGAAATTACAAGTTTGAGAAGTCGTAGTGGAAAAAGCTCGAAGCAAAAGTATCTCGCCGATGAAAAAAGTACGTAGAACCGATAGGAGTAAAAGCGACGTTAAAGCATCGGGGAATTTTTACGAAATGCCTCGTTGGGTTTGAATTTAAATCGGAAATATTTAGCAAGATCTAACGCAAGTTTCGCCATGCTTAAGCAAGCGCAAATGCTCATGAATGAAATTTTAGGGTAACGATCTCGTCCTCGAGCAGCATGCAAGTGATGTCGCGTCTTGTAGTCTAGTAAGTGATTCGTGATTTAGGAGGAGGGAAAAACATGTGCCGAGCATAATTTTCACATTTGTAGTCGTACCTTTCAAACCTCTTGCCCGATCCTTTCAATTGCAATCCCTGGCCTCGCGAGCCACCAACCGAATTAACGAATTCCGAGCTCGAGAATCCTTTGGAATATTTCGCGTAAGTATCCACCGGGGCGTCGAGCGTCGAGCACCGCTCAACCTTCAAATAATAATTTCAATGTACGGTCTTGGGCAATGGCAGCGTTCGCCGATCCCCGCGACCCGGAGATTTCGCAACGAGGCGGACAATGGTATCCGGGCGGATTCGTAGGTATGCGCACGCGCGCCACGCCGATCGGTGGTTCGCCTACTTTCTCCGGCGCGCGAGCGGACCTCCGTGGAAAATACGACTCCCTGGTCGCGTCCTTTCCCAGAATTTCATTTGGCCGCTCGCGTAACGATTACGCGGCCGCGCAACCGATTATCTAATGCGCCTCTCGCGCAATGGGACTAACGCCGAGAGATAATACGCGCGCGCGCTCACGAGTAACGAGTAACGCGATTTTCGCGTCCCACCCATGATCCTACTTGGCGATGACTTTCCTTGGCGATCGAGCTGCTGCGATCGAGTCGCGAGGCGCTTTTTCCCGCGTCCTTTGTCCTTGTGCTCGGCGCGAAGATCTTCTTGGTCCAATTCGCGGGGCTCGTTTCATGGGCTCGAACTACGATAATCCGTGGTATTGCTGCTCCAACGATTTCCTCGGTGGACGCGAAGCTTCGCGCGGGCAAACTTTTCTTTGTCTTTTTCGTTCCATTACGTAACTCATTCCTTCGCTACGACTTCTTTTGTTTCCTTCGATGTACCGTAACTCTCGAATTTTTTTCCTTTTAAGCCTTTATTGCTATTATCGCCATTAGCTACTAGACAATTCAGTGACGCACGAGAACAAAAATTAATTATTTAATTACCTCGCTACGTACATTCTTCCTATGTACATTTTCTTTGTGCGGTTGTTTTCACGGATCATCCTTTCAACTCGATTTTGTATTTCAATGCGCGGAATAATGTTTGACTGGAGATGCTATTTTTAAACGGGCTATCTCTTTCTCGCACCAACATTTATCGCATTAGGCGTAATCTACCTGAAGTAAATTTCGGTAAAGTATTCTTAAGTATTTTCAAGTAAAGTCTTCATAAGCGACTCTCGCCAATTTTGCAATATACAACAACGTCACTGGTTAATCGTACGTTTCGTTTATTTGCATTTCTTAAAGTCATCTAACGAACGAAAAGCTGAAGTTTGCCATTTTGAATAACGACCTCTAATTCCATTAAATAATTGACGTCCCATCAAAATAATGGTTTGTAATAAGATACATGCTTTTCGTAATAATACAACGTAGCATTTAAAACCTTAAATGGAAGCCGAACGTAGCGTACGATAAAATATGCGCGATAAATCTTCGAAATAGCATCCGATACGAACCAGATTGTATGATTTTTGCGCGCATCGTATTGAAAATGTTCGTCGAGTGCACGAGTGAGTTCGCGCGCGACACACGCACACGTGCATACGCGTAGCTTCAGCTTAAAAATCGATCACAATTATCATTCATGAATGAACATTTATTCCCAGCATTCAGTCTTGCAATATATAATTATACGGAGCTGAGTGTGTACGCTTAGTCATTTATCAACATCGATCCCGTTGCCAATCAACATTTACTTTTGTCAAAATGTATCGTTAAAATTATTAATGGTAATGCCGATTGCGACGACGACGACGACGACGACGACGACGACGACGACGACGACGACGACGACGACGACGACGACGATAATAACGGCAAAGAAAAGCAACTCTTGCAATTTAGCGAAATAACGATAAAAGAAAATATATTTCACCGACATAATATTATATTCTATTCGAAACAACAACGATAAACGATTCTTCGGATGTTTCTTTCATTATCATTTCAAGAACTTCCACAAAGTACACCATTCTTCGAGTAAAAATAATATCACTGCCCTTACAGCAATTTATCAATACTGTTAATATTCAACTGAAACTTACACCGATGATTTTCCCTAATGACTGTAATTAAATAACGAACGAGCAGCAATCCTTTGCCATCCTACGCGAATGGTACTTAATTTTTTATTCACAAGGGAATTTATTAAATAGAATAACTTTTCAACGTACTCTTAATAATACGCTCTTGCATCTCCATCGCAGCCTTTGGCGTTAACACATCTTTATAAAATATAAGACGCACTACCGTAATAAATAAGACTTGGACTCACGATCTCGTTATAAAAATGAAAAATTTCAAGTTACAACAAAAAGTAACAAAATTTCTTTGGCAGTGTACATTTCGGATATCAGATTTTAACCGGATAATTGAAACCACGCGTTTACGTAAGTATTAATCGCGCGTCACTGCTAGATTTTCGAGTCGGTATTACATAAAGAGCGCGATACTAGAGTATTGCGCATCATTTTTACCTAATCCCTTCGAGGAAAAATAGTAGCGCGCTATGACAATCAAATTAAGAGCGCGATGCATTTAAATGCGGAATATAGCGAATGTGCTCGGGACGTCGACGCAACGTAACCCAATCGTCTAACATCAAAGGCAATTACGGAAAAAGTAAACGTAATCGATATGTCGGTTCTCTCGGGACTCCTCCTCGGCCTCGAGAAATTCAGGCACCCAAACGAATGCTTCGAGACTGGCGGTCAACTCTCGATCGCTGATTCCTGACTTTCCCGCCTCGTGGCTGCTCGTCAAAGTGACCCCGCGCTCTTGTCCACGCGCTCCGGACGCGGAATCGTCGGACACAAGTGCGCATTGGCGCGGGCGCTCGATCGATGCGTTTTTCCCACGCGCGTCGCTCGACGCGCCCACGAGCAGCCGCGGGAGAAGCGGGTGAGCGTGTCTAGGCTTGCGAAACCGTTCGTCGCCGTAACCAAGTGCCAAAGTCAAGGCCAAGGCGCTGGTGGCGCGCCGCGACGGCTCTTATGCAACGATCCCTCCCCGCGCGCCCGGGAAATCAGCGCCGGCTAATGCGCACAAGCCGCGTCTTATCCTAGCCGTTACCACGGATACGTGCGTACCAGTGCCGTCGTCTTCCGCCCCTCCCCCGACCCGCCATTTAACCGTCGTATCGCCAATGGTGAACTTGAACGTCAACGCCGCGGTCCTCTTTATCGTCGTCTTTTCGGAGTCGCGACGCCAGATGGACTCGACGGAAAGCTAATCTTACCGTCGCTAAAGCCACGACGCAGATTTATTTGTAAACTACGTCGACGAGCTTGCCGACCTCAAACGAACACTAGCCAGCGATGCCAACACTTTTGAAATAATGGGAAACGAGATCAAGTTCTCGTTCCGCGTCGAAATCTCCGATAACCATCTCCGCATAACCATTAACCTTTTTGTAAAGTAACGCGAAAGGATCGTTATTTTTCAATAATACAAGAGTGACACTCGGATGTAGAAAAGCTCTTGTCATCGACGCGTTTTCCTTTACCTTTAAGCGTCGTTTAACGCCCACGTATTCGACATTTGATCCTTGCTAATCGGCGAACGCGTATTTATTCAACAATTTCGGCTACCGAACGAGGAATGTTTCTTAAACCAGAAACGCCGAGTTGTTGGCCACTTTTCGATCAACGCTGTTTAAGTTAATAAGTCTCTCAGTTTTAATAAGTTTATATGAGGTAAATCAGTCAAGCGTATGTTTGGCAGCCGCGCTGAACGTCGATCGGCTCGGTGGATGATCGCGCAACAGCCCATCGCGCACCATCCCACGACCTCCTGGGCCGTAAAATGTCGAGCTGCTTCTACCAAAGTTTGGATACGTCGACAACACGGAGGTGCCACAATTCTTTCAATGTCAGCCTCAACGTCTCCATTAACGAAAGATGTACCGTTTTCTCGATGAACGACGCTAAGTAACAACGTACTTATCCTTCTTCCGGTGGCTGTAAACTTTCAAAAAACCCATTCTAAAATCTGCATTTTTAAAATACTTAATTAAACACCCATTTATCCCGCTCGAATCGACGATTCGTACGCAAGTTCCGTTACGTAAATAGTTTTCACGAGGTCTTTTTCACCACGCGATTCAAGAGGCCAACTGCACTCGAGCTTTTATGGATTAAATAGAATCCATTAGGTGTTATAAAAGATTGATGTGTAAAGGCGATTAAGTGGCCATTTGGGTATTACGCATAGGCAGTCGCGCGACGAGTCGTGGACTTTAAATGCCTTTGATCGGCTACGCACAAATATTTGCAAGCTTAGCGCTTTGATCGAAAAGGCCGGTCACGCACGACGAAACAGTCCCAGAAGATGCGGACGGCGGTCTGCATTTTCGTGGGCAAATCGCGTGATTTGCCGCGACGAAAAATGAGCCTCTGGCTTATTTTTGCGCCAAAAACTCCGGCTCCCGATTTACACAATTGCGAAGAACTCGTAGCGCATGGACAGTGCGAGTCGAAGAGCCGCTGACGTCATTATTTCGGAGACGTCGTGGAAGTGCATCGAGGTGTCACCGAGTCGTTCGCTGTGCGTGTTCCGCAAGCTTTTCGCGAGCTTCGTCACCGTCTTTAATTAACTGCGAATTCGCGAAGATTGTCTCGGACTTTACGGTGGAACTCGCTTATACCGCTATCCTTCTTTTTTCTCCATTCTCTCCTTTCTTTATTATCTTTATTTATTTGTTTACGTGTTTTTTTTTTTTTTTTTTTTTGTTCATTTTTCTTTTCTTTCTTTCTTTCTTCTTTCTTTTCTTTTCTTTTTTTTTTTTTTTTTTTAATTTATTTATTTTAATAAAATCCCTCGAATACTGCCACATCACCGTAAACGCATTTTATTACTCATTACGATGAGCAATAAACACGCTATTATTAATATTCCTCAACATACGGCAAACCGTTAATATATAAATGCAACTAATAATAAACCGCTATTAATTCATTGGCACTTGGCTTCTTCTAGCGTATTTCTTTTTACGGGAACAAAAACTGCTTCCTCTCCATTAGCGTACATTAGCTCATGAAATAATATTGGGAATTATCAAATGTTCCGTAATAAGCACTTTCTTTAATTCATTCGTCGAATGGAGCTTATTGAAAATAAAGGAAAACAGACGCATTGTCTGATATTTTATGATAAAACCTTGAGACGTTTGAACAAGAATACAATTTTATAAGGAGTATTTTTCTGCGGTTATGAAAATTAAACAATTTGTTAAAGTGCACGAGCCAAAGTAGTCTAAAAAAACAACGTGACCGACTTAATTGCGAATTAAGCAGTTAGTTGCGCGACAAAAATTTGTGCTTAATTCGATTTGTGCTCGAATTTCGTGAAAATCTCCTAAAAAGTACCCTAATTAAATCAAATTTTCGACATCATTCTTTTCGAAAATAAAGTTATTTAAAAACCTAACGGTTCGTCATTAGTCACGCAATACTTGCAAAAACAATAACGAACTCGAGCACTGGCCAACAGCGTCGATTTTCCTCCTAAAAAACTGGTGCAGGTAATTAGCACTCAAGGATTCGAAAAAGCTTACGCAATAGCGCGCACACGGACAAGTAAAGCGCGCGCAACCCAACGAGTGTCAGAAAGGGAAAAAAAACGTTGTTTCCGTGCGCGTGTCACGACGAAGGAGTTTCTGTTAAAAGTGACCGATCGCACTTCCGTAAACGATTGCTCTTTTTTAATTTTGAATTCGTACGATTCTCTCGTATTCCAAATGGAGAATAAAGACTGCATTTTATTTGATGATTAAACGCGCTGCCGTTGACTATTTATACGAGTACGTAAATTCAATGATGCAAGCTAAATCGTAGAAAGCGATGAAGCGAAATATTTACTCCACTGGTTCGGATTGTAGGTGTAGACTAATATTAGAAAACGGCAAAGCAAAGGAAAATTTCCAAAGTTTTGAATTATTTCCCGTTATGATCTAAGATAAAATGCATTATATGAAAAAGAATCGCATAAAATCGTCGTGCCGTTTTTGTGCGATAAAAAACAAGAAAATAATTTTAAATTTAAAAATTTTGTCCGCAATTCGTGCTAAATCGTCAATCTTAATCGTAAAATCATTAACAGCGTACGACGAATCCTGCGACACGTTTTTTCTTGGCTTTACGTAATTCGGGGCATAACTGTAGAAGCAAAACAAGCAGCGAATGTGCTTATACGAAGATACGAAGATACGAAGATACGAAAAAAGAAAGAAAGAGAGAAAAAGACCAAACGAATTCATGAATTTTTAAGAACTGGAGAATTTCGAATGCACCGCATCTAATTATCACGATTGATTCGCGCGCACTAGAATAAGCAACGAGCGAACTTTTCAATAACGAGGAATAACGTTGGCCACTCGAGAGAAATGCCGTTCAAGAATTTCATCGAGCCGAAGAAAAATGGCAGAAATCTTGCCCGGGCAGTTGGCTCAAGCCTCACTTTTAGACCTGCGACAATACGTAACCCACATTGTAAACAAGAGTTATTTATTTCGCTAATTGTCAGGATACGCCAATTTTGCGTCGCCTAACAATGAGATCCCCAAGACCCTTGGGGCCCAGAAATTATGTATACACGGCGGATATATACAGCGTAATTTCGGTCGCCCGGAATTGTCATTGTGCATGCGCAACGCGATGCACCGCAATAGGAACGAGATAGCGCCCGAAAAATGTCACTCCCTCTCTCTCTCTCTCTCTCTCACCTCGCTCTCACCTCGCTCTCACCTCGCTCTCACCTCGCTCTCTCGCCGCTCTCTATGTTGGCTCTAACGCCACGTAGGAAGGACGTTTCGCAGAAGGACGTTTAAATGCGCGCACGGACCAGGTAAACTCGGCAATAATAAACTTGTAAAAAAAGGATTGAAAAATCTTTATTTCGGTCATATAAAATAGGGTAGAGAGGATTTACCGGGAACTGCGATTTATGCTCCTTTTTGTGCTCGAGTTAAGCGTTCGAGGATAGTTTTCGTCTGCGCCTCGGCACAATAAATTGAATTGGTTAAAAACAATAAATTATGACGAAACGTCCGACGGTATGACGGAAATTCCCGGTGCAGTGCGCGACTAGACAATGCTAACCGATGCTAACCGATGCTAACCGATGCTAACCGATGCCAGCCGATGCCAGCCGATGCCAGCCGATGCCAGCCGATGCCAGCCGATGCCGACCGATGCCGACCGATGCTGACCGATGCTGACCGATGCTAACTAACGGTACGCTTTAAAATCTCGTTCTTAGGAATTGCGCTCTTCGACCGAATGGAGCCGTAAAAATGGCAGATTCGGCCGTGGAAAACAATAAATTAGAGCGACGCGTCGGACGTTGATAAGCCAATAGCGGAAATACGTCGAAAGCTTTGGAAGATCCTTCCCTACCGAATGCATTACAGCGATTCTTCACAGAGTCATTGCGAAATGATCGTAAAAGAGTATTTGGAAAACGCTCCCAGCAACAAGAGCGAACGCGCAACTTCATTCGTAATGGACTCGCTTGGAATAAAAGCCAATGACCTTCTCGCTCGATCTGTCAAATGCCAGAGATATTGCGTAATCGAACAATTCGAGTGCGTCAGTCGCTCGGTTTATCCACGAGGAATGCACGACTTCATTATTCGCGGTACGCGAATTCTCTCTAGGGACAACAACGTTCTCGCACATTTATTTTCACATTTATTTTCGTAAAAAGCTACGTAACCCTGCTTCCGAAACTTTGCGCAATTGCGAAATTTCCGTAATCACCGGTTCGAGGCTCAAAGTACCAACTCGCGAATCCTCGCAATATTTATCGCGAAACATTGGAAGCGTAAAAAGCTCTAAACACGTGCGATCGCTGTCTTTTGATTTGAACGCTCGAAGATTTTTCAATTATTTTCTCAATAAAACACGCGTTAAAAAAAAGGCGAAAAAATGACGACACGATTACGACCGACGATCAGTTTTTCTCTCCGTTACGCTCGTCGGTATTTTCTCTCGATGCTAGTCTATCCAAGTATAGTTATTATTATTACAGCCTAAGGAAATGAATATTTACGCGGTGAAAGACGGAGGAGAGCACAAAGTCCGAATTCGTCAACGACGTGTCCGGAGGTCGCAGTTCAAGTGCAAAGCCAAGTGCGTGCGTGCGCCTAGTCGCGATCGCGTTCCCCTGCGTAATCGGACGAAGATCGACTCCGAAACGAAAAAGGGCCCATTTTCCTTCCCCCGCTCCTTTCTACGGCTGCTATGCGTCTTCTAAGGCGTTCACGTTTCACAGCCTTCGCTACTCGGACGCGTCCCTCGCGTAGTTTTCCCTCTTCCACGCGCTGGCGGGCCGCTTTTTTCTCCGGAGTTCACTGGCACTGCTCGCGCGCGAAGTTCCGGTCGTTGTGCTCGAGACCGAGAGAGAGAGAGAGAGAGAGAGACAGGGATTTTAATTTGCTTCGAGCGCTTCGTTACGCGCTACTCGACTCGTCGTCACTTGGTCGTCGTCATCGCCGTCAAGTTCTAATGCGCTCTTTTCCCCTCGTTGTCTTGGTCGCTACTCTTCTGCCTGCGAATCTTCCGACTCGAGTCGCCGTCGCGGTTGTCGCTGTCTGTTACGCAATTTTCTCCAGCGATTTCCGCGCGGACGCTGTACCGTCTGTTGCTGCGTATTTCATTTTTTTACGCAATAGCGGTACAGCTATTATCCGTAATTTTTAAATGTCAAGCCTCTTGCCAAGAAATCCGTCCATTATATTTTGAAAAAACGTGTTACGTTTGTAACTTTTTAATAACTACTTTTTAATAACTATCGGCGGAGCCTCCGTTGCATCGAAAATACAACGATCACGAGTATGGTACAACGGTCGGTGGAGAAAAATTTCGATTGTTAATGATAATTTTTGTGCGAATGCCTAGTTATTGAAAATAATTTGTAAAAATTACCGTATCAAATCCGATCTAATAAATTATATTTTTAGACGGGCATAATAATACGTTGAAAACGAGGCCGCATTGAAATCTCTGTATTTATTATTATGAACAGGAAACAAGGTGATGAATATATATTTATTTGCGGATAAATTTAAAAGAGCGAACAATTTTGAAAATAAAAAATATAACATTACGGTACATTCTCTCTGACTCTCGGTTTGATACGGCGATGCAGGTAACGAACTATTTGTTCTAGTTCAAGGATCTTAATAATTCTCAAGTAAATATGGATGAGTATAGTAAATACGTGTATAAATATTGATTTTACACTGAAAATATTAGAATTCGAATAATTCATCGGGGAACTTTTTAAAATAACGACTGACTAGACTGTGACCGGTTGCGCTCAATGTTTCGAGATAAAAATTAATTTCCATGATTTTCAAACGTGTGTCATTCGGAATGAAGCTAGTTACGCAATTTCTACGCGTTATTATATACGCGCGCGCGCACGCACGCACGCACGCACGCACGCGCGCGTGTCACGAAGCGTTGTCCGCGATAATTACACTTTTATCGCGAGATTATTAATCGTCATTTAATTCTATGGCGTCAACCACCTCGGGGATAAAAGGCGCACAGTATTAAGATTGCACGCCTCATACCTAATTTAACCGAACTCAATTCGTGAAAATGTAATAGAAAAATCCTTCGTTCTAGTGTATCCCCCTGCCTGTTAATGGTAAGTAGGTAATAATTTAGACGATTCTTCCGCTCGGTGCTATCGCGCTAGGGAAAGCATCTCCGAGTTGGCTCGATCGCCCCCGGGAACAAGTTCACGACGTTAATGGAACATTCGGTACGCGTGGAAAAATAGGACCGACGCCGGAAAAGTAGGGCGGGGGCTTTCGGGGCTTTCGGGTAACGACGAGACGAGAAAAAGCGGCGTTGCGAGGCTCGTTTCGTCAGTGACCAGCACCGTTGATCAATTGTTTGTCTCGGTAACGGACGGACCGGCATGGAAATTCGCTCTCGAGCCAAGTCGACGGACAGGACTCTACGTGGATGAGGGACTCGCCTTCTAGGCTCTCTCCCTCCCCCGTCGCAGGCCATCCTGGTCGAGCTCGGCGAGGCGAAGCGATCACTTCGCCGGATGCACGTCGCAGCTGACGCGTATACGTACTTAAGGTGGATGAGCGTACGCGCGAGTCCCGATGTCAACGCACCGGGAACAAGCTGTGGTTTCCTTGGGACAGGGGAGCAACGCGATTAATCGAAGCTCCGGTACAGTGCGCCCGTTAACCTTCTTAAGCCTCGACGGTCCTCATTCCACGATAATGCGAGGACGCGCCATCCTCTTATTTTTCTACGAATAAAATTTACACGCCGCGCTCGGAGTCGCGCTGTTGCTCCTTTGTCGCGATCCTCCCGGGAATATAACTTTTCTTTTACGACGAGCCCTCGGAAACGTGTAATCAACGTTAGCTGTTATTTGGTCTACTTGGTTTATTATAAACGCGATGGTTTATCGAGGAAGTGCCTCGTTTCGCTTGCGATCAAAAGTTCGCGTACGTGGATAATTGGATGATTTTTAAGGAAAACTAGGAATGCGCAGCTAGACAACGCTTAATACAACGCTTGATCGACCAGGAGTATTTCAAAAAAAGGATAGGATGCTGCGACTACGCCCCACTGGGGCAGTTGGGACTCGCCTCCAAAAGAAATCAGATTTTTTCATTGCGTTCGTCCGTAGAGAGAGAGAGAGAGAGAGAGAGAGAGAGAGAGAGAGAGAGAGAGAGAAGCTTATTCGCGTACATCTTCATTTTTTAGAAGCAGTTACGCGACAGTCGGTGCAATTTAACGCTAGAAGTATCGATCGATAAGTTTATCGATACATTTAAAACCACAAACGATTCCTACCTATGGCTGTCGCGATACTTCATCCTTACATTACCGTGTTGTATCTAACGATCTATTAATTAATTCCGAATTGCTATTTATAATTGGAAATAATTCGAGAGAAATAAAAGCAAGATGGAAAGACGAGTAACTGTGAAAAAGTAATTGCGAAAATATCGCTCGACCGCGTTAAGAGGATCTTTCGGCGCAGCAGGGCCTTTTTAATTAGGATCGAGAGGTTAAAAATCCGGACTCGCGCCCGGATTTTTATCATCCCTCGTCCCCGTCCTCCGCCGCCGACACCGAGCGGAACGACTCGTCGTCGCCCGCTGACGCACGTCTCTACAGGTGAGTGCACGGACTCCCCCGCCACAGCGATACGTGCGCAGACGATCGTCCGCGAAGACACGTACCAGGGTCCCGTACGCTTCCCGCGACGGCGACCGCCGACACGCCAATTAAGGGCCTCCTGCCGGAGTTCCTGTCTAGGGCCCTACGCGATGCTTCCTTTCCTAGGCGAGAGAGAAATTTTCGCGTGCTCGTCGCGAATGCGCCCGCCTTCGAAGACCAATGGACTCGAGCACTAGTTATGCCCGGGCAAATGGTCTTTTGATGTGGATCTTATCCCTTTCCTCGCTTACATCGAGTCAAACGAATCATCTCCTCGCCTATTCCGCGGGATACCGCGGGATACCGCGGCATACCAAATACTTTGTCGCCCTAACATTACCCGCGTCTCGTTGAAACCGTAATAATTCCTATAATTTTTCACGCGTTACGTCCGGATCTCGTAACTAATACGCCTCGTATGCGATTAATCCTTGCAAACCCGTTTCGTCCCGTAATTTTGATAACGAACGAGCGAAAACTTTTCCGATCGTTACCTTCGAGTTATTATAGTAAGCGAACTATTGCTTCGCGCGAAATCAATCAACTCGTTCGTGATATCATTGGTTAAAGGCCATTTCTTTATAAAAATAGTTACTCGGAAAACGTCAAACTATTCACTACAGCTCTATCTCATCCTGAATCCTAACGACGTTGCGCGTCGCCTCATCTTTCGTACGATACTCGCGAATTTACGTGGCTAAATCGAAATTCAAAAGTTAGCGCGCATTCCTTAAGAGTCTACGTGGAAAGCATCTATTGGGTCGCTACTTTAATATTTCTTTCGCCGACTAACGTTATCGATCGCTATTACGTTTAATCATTTGGGCGAGTGTACCATCTCGAATTATCTCGCGAGGAAAATGACGTCTATTTTTAATTCCTTCGAACCCTTGCATTAGTCGTACGTTTGCGTGACGTTGGTTGTGCACTCGGTGAGCGAATGCAACGAGCTAATCCCGATGAATAATCTTGATCGTTCGTACGCGGCCGCGTGCGATCAATATTGTCAGGGCATTCGGTTAACGAGGCTTCTCGGTGATTATTATTCCTGTTCTCTCGGCGATCGTCCTTGATTTCTTTGTCTTTTACGCCGACTCTTACGCGCGAGAACGATCCCGACGCAAACGTCCGAACGCATTTCTGACAAACGGCAAAATTGTTTACAAAGCGCAACGACGATGAGCGCCAGGGTGCGATAAAAGGCCCGATGTGCGAGAGCGCGATCTTCCAGTAGTATCCCGCGAGTATCGCCATTGCGATGAAAAAAGCCCTCCTAGTGTAACGACAAACGTGAAATTTCGATCGAACTTGGCTCTCTCGCGCGGCAGGTCCGAACGCGCGCGAATCCTTGCCTTTCTCGTACACTCGCTCTCGGGCGGCGGTAGCCTTCCCCGTATACTCGTTTTCACACGGGGAATCGGGGCTCGCGAGGACGAGTCGGGGAGATCCCATCGCGGAGTCGCCGGGGACCGACGCAACACGCACGCGCGCCAAGGAACGCGGCTAACCTCGAGTCGAGCGAGAGAGACGCGAAAACGGAGAGCGAAAAACCGCGCGCAAGAGGGATCGAGCGGAAAGACGCGGCGGGAGCGGAGGGAGGGAGGGAGGGATGGCGAAGGCGCTCGTGACCTCAAGAAGAACTCGCCGAGGGACCGGTCTGGCTTGAATCCAGCGTGCGAGACGGCGACGACGGCGGCGACGGGGACGACGGGGACGACGGCGACGACGGCGACGACGGCGTCGACGGCGCGCAACACCGTACCGCAGCTCGGCTTTATAACTCGGCTCCCGGCCGTTTCTCTCGGTCGGGCTCTTTAACGACCCCTCGCGCTTTTTTCCCAATTAGCTTTCCCGCGCGGGACCTCGCGGGTGAGATTCGACGCGCCGATGCACGCGTTGCATTAGTTCCGTACGGCGAGTCGGTTTTGATTTGGCGAACGACTGGCAGCGCTCGATGTTTCCCGCAAGAAGCCAAGGAGACCCTCGTCGATGACCACCGCAGAATCTCCCCCTCCGAGCGCAAACACTTTTCGTAGTAAATGGCAAGGAGAAGGAAATTACGGGGGCGAAAGCACGCCAAACTCGTTTCGTGCTAATTACCGGGACGAGCGGAATTAATCTCAAAACAAATATTTCGCGAGCGAGATTTTATACGTCCTCGCCTCCTTCTCTCTTGATCTCGATCGGCGATAGGTTCTTTCGAAGGAGAGCTTCGCTAATAACGAGCTTGCAAATTGTTATTCTTGCAATCTGCGGATGCAAGCAAAGGCGTAAAGAGCGCAAGTAAACGCATTCCTTCGAGCGCGTGTAATCGTCGTTGTTGAAACGCAAGACGCGAGCGTATTAATCCTCTAAATACGACTGTGGCCGTCATCGCGGTAGTGCCTTGATCTTGACGCGATCGACCCGCTTAACCAGCGCGCGTTCCTTTCCCTCCAGAAAAGAGGAAAGCAAAGGACTCGTCCGGTTAGGAGGAAAGCAACGGGCTAACGGGGAGACATCTTGCGCCGTTGAAATGGCGCGCGCTACGAGGTGCTTCGGCGAGAATTTCAACGGAAACGAGCCGCGCACGCGCGCACGCGCGCAGTAGCAACGCGTACCTTACATTATACGTAAAGCGCAGCGGCGCGCATTGCATATTCATGTACAGGTACGTATGGGAGCGAGAGCGCGGCGCGGCGGAAAGGGGGAAACTGCCGCCGGTGCTTCTTTCTTTTTCCTTTTCCTTCTGCGATGTTTCGAGGTCGCGTACGGCGGAGGCCAAGAGGAAAGAGAGGACCCGAGTTAACGCGTAAATGGTTGCAAGTTCGGCTTAGAGGCGTCGGACCGATCAATACCGATCAATACCGATTAACCTTTCATTGGCGTTTCTCGAGCGTTTAAACGCGCGTCTCTCCTCGATAACCGAGCGCAGGTGTTTCCCGTTTAAATGCGTATAAATTCATGGGACGCCGATTCGGAATCGAGATCCGAATTCGGGGTCGGATGTACTTTACGCGCGTACCATGTCCACGGTTTCCACAGTTGAGGCGCCTACGACCAATCGCTAGGATATAAATGCCGGGGCTCTATTTTAACCTTCGTCCCTTGGCCGCCCTTTCCGCGCATAACTTTAAGTTCACTTCTCTCCCACGTACCGAATTCCTTCCTAATTAGAAGAGAGTCGTCTCAGCTCGAATTTAAGCTTCAAGCGCACGGCCGAGTATGCGAGTACTTCTACTTGCCATTACGCTAGCGCTCCGAGTATCGTAAAATTGTCGTGGCAGCGAAACGCGAGTCTCGGTCTCGTAATTCCATCGTAAATCCAACGAGCCGACAATGACACGGTATATCGATGAGCTCGAACGAGCTCCCGCGCATCCTTTAAGGACGCTGGCATAGAACGCGCTTTCGCACACTCCGGGACATTAAGTATAAATTGCCAAGGGGGCGCGTCGTTACTGGTTCCGCGACACCGGTCCTCTAACGCTGTCCGGGTCTTCCGATAAGGTTTTGCCCATTCGCGGATAGCCCCGAGCACCAGGTGGCTGCTGCCTCGGGACATTGGCAAAGGCTCGCGCGAGTTCTTAAAAAGCCGTAAAGGATGACAAGCGACGACGAACGGCGAACGCGAGCCGTTGCTTTACCTCGCGCGGGCAACCCTGGGAATTAACTAATCGCTCGCCAGATGCCCCGACTGAGTTTGCCGGCTTGTTTCGCGACTTTTTTCTCCTGCTGTGAGTCACGAATGCCGCACACTCGCGAATATTTCCTTTACGCGAGCGTCTCTCATCGAGCTCGCCCCGGTTGCACGAGTTTTACGGCCATTCGTAATGTACGATTTGTTTATCATCGGAGCGAGTATTACAACTTTCTTTTATAAAACGTTAGGTGTTTGTGGGCGTTCCGTGCGAATCGATCGTCAAATTGAGAGAGTATTTAGCTCGCTGAACGAGGCTGGTAATTCGTGGCGCATGAAAAATCCGTTGATACGGGACGAGAAGCGACAGTTTCGGTATTTTGGGGTCCGGGACGAATGAAAACGTGTAATTTCTAAGAGGACCGATTACAATTAGACCGTCGCAAAGTGAAAGACCTGGCAGCGTCCTTGGGGAAAATCCTCGCGAACCCAGTGCTTAGAGGGGAAGAAAAACCGTTGCTGCCGGTCCGCGGGAAATGACGATCGGCGCGCCTGTACTTCGAAGGATGAATAAACCCCGTGTGCCCTCCGCGGAAAAGTGCGCGCTGGAGCAGAGCGAGAGGAAGCAAGTCGGTCGCATTTAAATGGGCGCTTCCCATGACCGCTCGCTCGGCTGGTTCCTGGCGAGCTCGACTCCCGCCGAGGGTCATTCTCACGCAAGCGCGCTGCCCTCCTGCTCGGCATCTTGATCATCCGGCTTTTCGGCATGTATTACGCGGCCTAAACCTTCACGCTCAGCCAATTCCCTCGTAATATGGGAAAATATGGGGAAAATGCCCGTATCGCCGGTTTGTTTTCGAGCGCGTTTCGTAAGATCGAAGCTCGCTTGCGAGTGGCTTTCCTTCGTTTACGTCGACCACGTGCAATTAGACTGTTTTGGGTCGCGAACCAGTCGAGGGTTTTTTTCTAAACCTGCAACTGAACTCGGACGCGGTCTTCCCGATCAATCGTCGTCGGAATGATTTCTTCCCGAGCACCGATCGCACCAGAATTCTACGACGATCTCGAGGTTTTTTTTTTTTTCCGTCCAATGGACAATTTTCGGATACGGTACAACAATAAGACTGACAATGATAATAATAATAAAGCTCTATGCTCGAATTTCAATTTGAGAGTGTCGAGAGTCAGAAAACGTCGCTTACCGCATTAATTACAGCAGGTAACGAGCCCATTGTCAGTCAAGTATCATTATTTATATTTGAAATTCGAGACGAAACTTGGCCGTTTCTCTTTGTGCTTAGCCACTGAAAAAGATCACAATAAGATGATGGAAACAATGGCGATAGTTCCGAAGTAAAATTGGATTCCGGAAAACATCTCATTCTTCCTTACGACGTTTAAAATTACACGCGTTGTAATGTTAGTAATTTTAAATATTTCATCACGAGAGCTCGAATGATTCGTATAGAAAAATTCTTGAAAAATCGACAGTCGTTGGTTCGTTAAAGTTACGTTTCAAAGGTCCGACATTGAAAACCTGATTCGCGTCAACACGTTTTGACAAACTGATAATTAACGCGTACTTTCGAACATCTAATACAAAGGTATCATTCGATTGCCATGTTTGTGAATAAAGGACGAATATCCTACGCTACACGAGGTTTACAATGCAAAACCACCGCTACGAAATATCGAATACAAGGCAAAATGCCGATCCGTAAATTATCGAGCTCATTTCCTTTTTAAACTACAACTAAAGCGCTAACATTAATAATCAATTTTCCAACGCCGTAATTTTCTTTATGAAGCCGCGATACGCGTTGTCCGCAGACTCTACGACAACTCCAACCTACGTATAAAAGAAGCAAGGAAAATGACTGGTCGGATAATAAACGTACATGGACCTCAAAGGAAGACAAAGTCCGACATTACGAGTGGAAGGATTTCGAGAGGTAATTTTACCGAACATCCTCCTCCGATGACTTACAAATAAATAATCCTCGCTCGATATTCCTTGACCCAGATGAAGCTTTCGATATCACTCGCGTCTGCTCGCGCGTTCTCGCGGCCTGATAACGAGGGAGCGCTATCAAGCCCAGGAACCGGCATGTACGGAAGGAGCGAGCGATAGCGGGACGAAATAAGCTCAAAAGGAGCGGGTACCTCCATCATTCCATTAGATTCCATTCTTGTTTTCACTGTCGTCGCGACGGTAACGCGTGCGCATAAATCCACGCGCGAAAACGCATTTCCCTTTTACGGCTGCAGCGCTGCAAGTACGTCGCGTTTCGTTCCTGAGTTTGCGAGAACTGCATCGAAAATCCACGCCGTCAGGATCAAGATAACTCTCGAAGAAACGATACGATGCGTAACGTTGAAGATTCGAATGATCTTTTACAAGTCGTTGTCATAATGCGCAGTGGCCGTCGTTTCGCTCAAAGGAAGGCTCGCAGGCCCATAAAAGTAATAACATTTTTCAAAATACGTCGTCGAATTATACGCTGCGCAAATATCGTGAAATATCGTTATCCAAGGGCGGTTGCGATCGCCACCTCGAATCACTCGACTGCAAGCAAATGCGCGTCCCACGTTCTCGTTACGTCTCGTTACACCGGACCGCGCGTAATACTAATAATCGCTTATCCAAAAGGAAGAGTGACAATTTCGGTCTCTGGGCACGCGACGTTTGCACCCGAAGTACAGTTAAGATTTTATCCAGTGGCAATGGATCTGCCGTCGAAACCTTGATCCACGAGTTCGACTAGCAGAGGCGAGCGGGTGAGCGACGACGGAGAGTCCGAGAGTCCGAGAGTCCAGGGTGTAAGATCGAAAGCCGCCGATTCGCGCGGTGACGCTCACCGCTAACTTATATCCTGTTGCAGCGAAACCGCCGACGAGAGAAAATGGAAAAAATCCCGGCACGCACGACGGGGATGGGTCGGGGATGGGTCGGGAGGAGAAGAGACGCTCGGGTTCCACCGTTGCTGTTGCCGTTGGCTGCGCGCGCGCGCGCAGGCGTGGCGTCGCTGCTTTACTTTCCTTGCAGTGCCGTTAAATACCACGCGGAGGAGAACGCGATCGCACGCCGTGCATCCAGGTGCGGAGGTCAGCTTACGCGAGGTTAGGGTATCGTCCTTCCACTCCCTGCCCCCACTTCCACGCCTCGGCGATTTCGCCGAAACCGCCCAGCAGTCCACCTCTCGGATGCTTCCGTTTCTTCGGCTTCTTTTTGCCCTCGACGTTCCTCCGCTTCGTAAACGCTCGCGAATGGGCAGGAGAGTAACGCTGAAAAAAGGCTTTTACCATTTCTGTACTTCCGTTTGCTGCGCTTCCGTCCAATTCAACCGAGAAAATCTTTTATCGAAGAGAAGACTCCGACGCGCCTTTTACCGCGAGTCAAACTACTCCGAGAAGTATCGAAAAGGATTTTGATAAGGCTATCGATAAGAGACGATCGATGAATCATTTTAGCCCGCATCAAGCGTCTGCGTCGCCAGACGTTGACAACGTTGCCAAATATCGCGGCATTCGTCGCTGCTGACAATTCACGGCTAATTTCATTGCCGAATTCCAGCCGTGGAGCAGGAAAGATACGACACCGAGTGGTCGAATAAGAAGAATTAGCCGAGGCAGATAAACGACACAAGCTTCGCTAGACAAATGTGTCTCGCGACTATTTTTGAAAGCGGAACGAATTCCCGGTCGATCTTTTCGAACGCTCGATTCGACTTTTGGAGGATTCGGTAGGAGGAGGATCGTTGATTGACAGATTCAAATTAACGCGCTCGGGAATAGAATTGTTTTGAACGTTGCGCTCTAAACTCGGGGCCAAAATTATCTCCATCTCGTACACTCGGACAAAGCTAATTTATTAAAAGTATTTACCTCTCTTGACACAACTGCGACAAAATTTCAGAATTACCAATGAGTATTACTTTCGAAACAGCCGACCCTTGGGAACGTTTGAGAATACTTTCTCTATTGCGCGACACATTAAAGTGTAAAGTAAAGATAAAAGTAGGTAATCCGCGCCATTAATAACCGAATATGATTACATATGTATGGAGTATGAATTAACTAAAATACGCGATTCGATCAATTTCCTTATTACGGAATATATCTTTCGCGTATCGACACACATTTCATTATTTTTCGATTTAAAATACAAGAGATATGCCTGCGAGTTTTCACATTATAGATTACGAGTGGTGGAACTGGTCTCGAGGAGTGAAAACGGTGGCTTTGATAGGTGCGATGAAAAAACAGATAATAATCTATGAAATATATAACAGAGTCGGGTAAGTTGAAGCGAGAGATTATTCAGACACCTCGGATGGGCTCGTTGAGCGGGACTTTTCGAGACGGAAAATTGCGGTATTACCCTTCCCTGATGATAAAAAAAAAAAAAAGAAGAAAAAAAAAGAAAAAACGGCAGCTAGGAAAGTTTATTTTTATTTTCAATGCGCGATATATATACATGCATGCATACATACATACATACATGCATGCATGCATGCATGCATACATGCATACATATTTGATACACGCATGCATACGAAAGATAAGAAGCGGACGCAGAGGCGTCGGGAGCGTGGAATGTCAGAGGGTCGTCGCTGTGCCGGAAAAAAATCGATCGCCAAGCGCGTTTACCTCGGAGCTTCGAGACTATTTAAATTTCCAGCGAGCGCGAGCAACAACATAAAGGAAACGCATCAGCGGCAGCGGCCATTAAAGATGAAAACAGCAAAGGACCACACGCGCGCGCTTCCAATTATCCTTGGAGCCGCGCGAGCGGCACTGCGCCCCGTGCATTTCCCTCGAAATAAACAAAAAGCAACGAGGGGGGAAAAAAGAGAAAAGCGAGGCCGACCTTCGAGGGCTTTCCAGGCGCTGGACCCGCGACTCGTTAATTACCGGGCGAAAGGGAGTTTGCGCGATTCGCGCGGTCTCGGCAGGTGCTCGGGTAACCCTCCGAAGAACCGTTTGCCAGTCGAGCAACGGGCTTCGCTGACGAAATCGAGAGTCGTTTCGATCTCGATTCCGGTGCGAGGCGCCGATTCTCCCGGCGGTTTTCGGGAGGCTGGACCCGGGCGACCGACGCGCTTCGCTGGAGCGCGACGCGAGCTGCGTTTTTGTAACGCGAGCCCGACGCGTCCCCTCGAAGGCCAGCTGATGACCCGCCGAGACGGGCCTTTGTTGTCGAGGGTAAAGGAAATCGACCGCGCGAGTGCTCTCGCTTTAATAGCCCTCGTCGTTCCGAGCCCTCGATATTGAGGACCAACCTGTTCTCTTGCCTTCCTCGGACGAACGCTGCTGCTGCTGCTGCGACGTGTTTTCTTCGGGATCGCCGACGCGCATTCGAGCGACAGAAATCGTTTCATCGATCAACTTCACCTCCGCATCGATAACGATCTTCCAAAGCATCTGTGCGTACAAAGGCCTGCACTCGCACAAAACTGCTATTATAAAAACATTTACGACCTTTACCGTATTCTTATTTAATATCGAAGAGTACAGTCGCGATCCTCGATGCATAAAAATCGTTCATTAATCTTCCTAATGACCTAATAATCTCCAGATCCCCTTTAACGTACCGCATCGATTTATCATCTCAAACGTAATTACCTTTATTATTCGCATTCCTCGCTCGAGTGGCGGATGACCGTAAAAGTAAGTCAACGTAAAGCAGTTGTACATCGAACCGAATCGAAAGTAAAATTGCGAGTATGTTTACGGCAAATCATTATTAGCAGAATTGAATATCCCCAACTTGCGGGCCGAATTCCAAATATCCGTGTGCCGCAATTTCTGCAATTTCTGCAATTTCTGCAATTTCTGCAATTTCTGCAATTTCTGCAATTTCTGCCATTCGATTAAAACAAGAGTGAAAAAGTCGCGCGCTCCTCGTAATAAAAAGTGAATCGCCTCGTTAATTTAACATCTTTTCCCAATGCTAGGTTTCCAATTCTTTCCAATTCTCTCCTCTCGAAGAGCTCCTCAACAAAAGCGGAGCGCGTTCCATTGGAATACCGGAGGAAAGTATTAATTCTAAGTCACGTGGACGCGCGCGATGACCCAAATCGATAAAAAAAAAAGCTTGAAAATCGTACGCACGTAGAGATACGGCGTAGGCCGCAATCGCCACGGTGAGCCGTTCGTAAGCCGATCGTAAGCCGTTCGTAAGACGTAAAAAGGCAAGTAAAAAGGCCCGTATGCAAAGTCTTCCATCTCGCTTCCCAATGGCTCCCAATGGCTCCCAATGGCTCCCAATGGCTCCCAGTGGCTTCCCGTTGGATCCTCCGCGTGGTTCCATCGCGACTCTCGCGCGCGTGTTGTTGCGCTATCGTTGCCGACGCGAGGAGCATTCGTTATGTAGACGACGTAGGGGGCTCGGATCGTCGTCGCCTCGACAACGCTGTAATTTTTCTTACGGATGGCGTATCAAGGATTCCGCCGATGACTCCTCGCCCGAACTGGAATCCAGCCGAGGCGATGGAAGGGAACGGAGATTTTGGAGGCTCTCGCGTGTGTACCTACGCGAGGAAGAGGAGCGAAGGGAGAATAAGCTAGTTCGTACGCGTCCGACTCCCCGGGTGTCTCTCTCTCTCTCTCTCTCTCTCTCGCTGTCTCTCTCGCGCTCTCTCAGTGGGTTTCGCCAAGAAGACGTAACGGTACATCCGCGGCCGTCGGCGTCCAATGAACCCACACTCCTGCGGCTGCGGAGGAGAGAGAGAGAGAATGCAAAGCCACGTCCTTATGCCTTGGCACGGCTCTTGGCTCTGCGTCTTTCTCTCTTTCTCTCTACCTCGCATCGCTCGTTCCCGAGCTTCGACTTCGAGTTCTCCTCTGCGCACGTGCACGCGAAATAGAGACAGACAGAGAGAGAGAGAGAGAGAGAGAGAGAGAGAGAGAGAGAGAGAGAGAGAGGGAGAGAGAGAGAGAGAGTTAGCGAGATAACTACCACCGAACCGAAACAAATCTGGTTTTGCACGAAAGTGCTTTCTTACTCGCTGGATCGCGCCTGGTATTTTTTTAGTGCACGTGGGAAGAGACACGTTCGAGTCCTTCTTATTTTTCCTCCTTTATTTTTCCTCCTCGGGCCATTATCCGAGCAAACCTTTGAAACGCCTTTATTTGGCATTTTTGTGAAAATTAGGGTTTGCCCGTGTTACGAGCTTACCGCGTTTGCCAATATTCGATCGGACGTCACCCGTGGCAAATTCGTTCAAGTTGACTTGGGATTATTCGGAGCGAACCGCCACTGATAACCACCGCTACAAATTGTAAACTAAGCGAAACGCGCGAACGGAATGCCTACGATTTCCTCGCGAATTTACCTATTCCTCGGAGCTTGGAGAGAACGCGCGTTTGCATAAGTTAAATATAAAATACCGAAATTAAAAAAATACACTCGACAATAGCGGCTGAGCGGCTGCTTTATTTAGACGCGCTAGTGTTTTACTAAAAAGGACGTAACGGTGCTTTTCCTCCATTCGAGACTTCCGCTTTTTCGGTTCATTCTTATTTTTCAAGTTTCCAGCGCTCGGAATAAAATAAGGCTGCAAGGTGTTTGTTTGCGATACTTGAAAATTTTACTTTTTAAACACCGTTAACGGTCAGTAGATTGAATCATCCAGGCCTTCTTCCCGCCTTCAAAGTAAACAAACTTTTCATAATCGACGCGCGCTCGAGAAGCTCGTATTATGTTCCCGGTGTTGCGGTGCTATCGTGCACCTGGACCGAATACGCGCGTAATACGAGACGAATTCCCTCCCGAAAACTTGTAGACGTGGCTGTACGTAAATCAAAATTCGTAAAAAAAGAGTCGAGAGTTCGTAAAAAAAAAGTCCGACCTCGGCAAGGCCATAGTTTACATAATCAAAAGTCCGGGCGACTATTGTCGGGGCCGACGGAGGCGCGCGCGTCGATGTCCTGTCGGGGTGAGCTGGTGCAGCAGAGTTGCGCAAGAGAGACTCTGCTCTAACGCCGAGGAACAACCCGTTTAGAGATGGGGCTATGACTATGACCCGCTCGACTATGACCCGCAGCCGCGTGCTTTGCCCGCGTGCTTCCCCTTACGAGGTTACGACGGCCGAGGAGGCCAAGGGGACGCGCATGTTGATTTCCAGTTGAATGGGTATTTGGACTCCGCGGTCGTCAGGTGAGTTGGGCTCCTCGAGGCTCCGACTTCTTCTTCGCCTTCTCCTCCCCCTGCTCTTAGCTTTTGCCTTCCACGCGCTCTGTCCTCCTGGTACTTCCCGTCCCTCGTCGCCTCGTCCACGTCCTCCTTGCTGACCCCTTCTTCTTTATACTTTCGTGGCCGAGCTCGTTGCGTCATCGCTGGGCAAGATCAGCGGCCTGAATCTAGGTCGCTCCTCTCTCTGTCTCTTTTCAGGTCTCCATTCTCCTCTCCTCTCTCTTTCGCTCTCTATTTTCTTCGTGTTCTTTCCGGGACTGGACGTCGTCATCGACGCTATACCGCGATCTTTCGAAACTATCCTCGAATTTCCTCGAAGAATTCATTTACGGCCTTTAAGCACCAGGTTGTTTCGGCCGTGAGCTTTTTTCGCGTGGAGAGAAAGCTTTTTCCACGGAAAGCGTTCGATTTTATCAGATACCGAGTACCGCGTGTAAGAAGGAAAAATACACTTTGTAAATATCAAGGCATTTGACAATGCAACGCACTGACAATCCACGGGGATACGTAAAACTGTGCAAAGAGGTGATTATTTTATTGAGAATCCAACGTCACGAATCCGTACTTGTCGCTGCAATAAAAACATAAATCTCATAACGTTTTTTAGCTTAATGGTGGCAATCGCTCTGTAATCACGCAGATTACGGATCTTCCTCTTTATTGTTCGTCTTATTCTTCCAACGCATAGCATCTAGCAATTTTAGACTGCGATCAATTTTGAAAATCTTAATGATCACTCGCAATTAAATGTAATGGCTTAAAAACGTTAGCGTAAATTAATAATCGCCGCTTTTATTCCACTTACGTTCAATTTAAATCCACGTTTTTCGACAAATTAGAGATTAATTTAAGACCAATAGTTTTGCAACCGCTTAGCGCTCGCGGTCTTTACTTTGTCCACAGATTTTACGTTGACAATTTTAAAAAATTGGCAGAAAATTTTTACCTAACAAATACAAAAGTAAGAGTTTCGAACGGTTTTCGATTTATTATTTTACTGTTAAGACTGTATAAAATATAAAATATAAAATATACGAGCGTAATGACCATAAAGAAGCCATTTGTTCCTTATCGGTAAAAGTAAAAAAGCTCTTTAAATGTTTTGTAATTTATTATATCTGTTGAACTAAAGGGAATAAATATTAATAATCATTAACGAGCCACATTTCCCTTGCAATATCTATTTGTAATAACTCATGGCTTATTACACCAGTCATCCGCAGCAGCCAATTCCAAAAAACTAAGAGTGCGCAATTATTAATGATTTACGAAATTCTAATATAAAATCTCAATACGACAATGGCAATCTTAAGAAGAAATCGAATAGTTCTATAAAAGGATCTTCAATCCATACAAGAGTGCAGAGAAATGTATAATGAAAGGTTGATATCAAATTCGAGAAAATGACAGACTTTTGAAGTCAGAGGGATCGTATAAGTCTGATATTTAGTGAGGCTTCATGGAAGTAAACCCACATGAGAATTTAAATACAGCCGACGCTTACGTGATAAATAATTTTTTATAGCTAATTCTATCGACGACGACGACGACGACGACGACTACGACGACGACGACGACGACGACTACGACGACGACGACGACGACGACGACGACGACGACGACGACGACGACGACGACGACGCTTATTTCAGAATTTTCAACACTTAACCTTAGAAAATAAGGCATTTTCATAGATAAAATCGTAGCTAAAGTACAAAATGCATCGAATGTCGATGCGAATTAGCAAAGACTCACACTTCCCATCTGTACAAAGAAGTTATGTGAAAACGCGCGGTAAAATAATTTAGAATTTTAATCATAGCGTCTGCGTACGGCAATCAACCATTTTAATAATAAGCTTTTTGTTAGTTGCTTAATTAATTTAGTCATCGGGCTTACCGCCGATGCGTTCAACGTTTTATTAATTAATAAATCATCACTTGATAATCTACGATGATAAATTTTGTCGCGCGCCAAAAGGAGCGAAAATCTTACGCTAATTTATTAAGAAAATTATGAATATGTACGGTCATTTAGCTCCGCTTCTTCCTAATACAATAAGGAAATTTTAAAGGTGATTCACTGGTGTCGGTCATTTGCATAAGAGAATTCGAAATCTCACGAAAGAAAGAAGCAGCGGAGTAAAAAAATACCGTTCGATTTCTTTCTTACTTTTATTCCATATACTTTAAGTCCGCTCGCTAATTGGCTTTTATACGTTTCAGAGAAAAGTTGGCAAGGGTTTATTAAATGTGCCGGGATCTTCTTTCCCGACAAGCGCAGTACATCGAGGCTTTCGCGTACAGTCATTTGCCGCGAGATTTTGTCGACGAGCCTCTTTATAAACTTTGAATTTAACAGCGTGCAGTACTCGGTGCTTCCATGCCTGTTGCCGCGAATATCGAATAATAATTAATTTTATTTCGATGGCGATAATTATTGCATATTAAGACAATTCACTCTGCCTCGACAAGCTTATCTCCTTTTACCGCTTAATTCACTTGAAAAAGCTTATCGGATAAGCAGCCTTTACTCGGAAGAATTTTTATTCGCGTGAAAAAATATTGCATTCACCAATTGAGCGAGCTTTTACATCATCGGTTGCCCATTTATAAGTTTTAATTGGCATTTAGGCTTCGACATCGATCGCAAAAATTGAAGAACTTGGATTGCGAGTTTGGAAAAACGTTTATCAATTAATATTTGACCATCTGCAAGCGCTACAATCATATATTGTGCCAACGATACAAGTCCACTCCGAAGCAGTAATGTAACAGTAACTCTTAAATGGTATTTTATTCGTGCATCAACGATAAGCTGAATATCCAGCATGATTGTAGCCTTGAACTAAGCTGCAAGTGCTTTTTTTCCCAGGCATAGGGAGATAATAAAAAATTCTCACATTCCAAGGAAACGCATTTGTAAATTTTATTCCAATTTATAAATTTTATTCAGTCCTTGCCACTAGAAGAAAAAGAACATTTCTCAAAAATCCACACCGATAATTAATAAATAAGTAAGTTACCTTGGAGTGGGAAATGTACTTTTACGGGAAAAAACGGGAAAAAGCCTCCACGGGAAGAGCATAATTACGCACGGCCGAATGAAATGTTCGCGGTTAAAACAAGCGCCGATGCAACAGAAAATGATCAAAGATGCCAATTTTTCAAAATGCACACGGACGGAGCTCACAAGCCTCGTTTCCCAACCGAAAAGAATACCAAAAAATCTGACAGCTTTCGTTAAGTCGGAGCTTTTAAATTGACCTCGCAACCTTCGAGAGCATTTCCCTGTTTTCCACTGTTCCGCAACGGCGAGGACAATCGCATGCGGTAAGTCGATCGATAGCGATGGAGATGCCATGACCCGCGACTGATATAACGTTCGCGCACGAGGAATCGATGACCAAGAAAGAGAGATGCCCGCCAACATAACGCGCCCAAATTTATTCGCGTGGCAACGTAACCATCCGAAGTGCGTTTCGGAATATGTATAAGGTGCGGGAATAATGGCAGAGCGGCAGGGAGAACGAGGAGAAATGTAAGGTCATGGAGGCGCGCGACGAATCTTTAATGAGCGCGTGTTCACATGCACGTCGCCGTGAAAAATCACGATGCGTATGGTGTTATAACGAGGAGCGGGCGAATGGCTAATAAAATAGGTAACGCCGACGACGACGCTGCGCCACTGAGGTAACGTTCGAATTCAGTGGCACACATTTTTAACGGTTTCTTTTTTTTTTCCCTTCTTTATTCGCCGCGAATGGCCTCGGCATCGGTAAATCTTCAATCAGAGATGAGGCTCGTCGAGCTTCGACTTTTAAAAGTTTCCTTGGGCGACTGTTATTTCACGCGTCGGCCCGCGACTAAAGCAAGGAATAAATATTTCCGCCGGTAAATCAGGATGAAGGTATCGTTTATCAGACCAACTTTCCGAAGGATTTGGACACTGCCAATCTATTTTCTCAGTTTATCCTCGACTTTTACATCGTGTCTTCGTAATTTAAATAAACGTCGAAATCAGGTTCTTTCATCGAATCCTCACCCCTTTCAAACAAGACCCTCCCCGATTGTAAAAGGTGCGAAATAACGATCGCGACTTGTAGAATCTGACGATACATTTGCAGCGCGATAAACCCGAATATCTTGTTACCGCTTTGATGAATATTGTCACGATACGTCGTCACCTTCCCCTTTCCCATTGGATGTTCTTAATTTTTTCATACAATCGCATTTTAATTAAATGACTCACGCGAGACGGCATTTTATGGCCGAATTAAGACGTTTCTAAGAAATTTCGCGAATAAAAATAAGCTAAAATGTTGGCGTATCCGTGCCGTATCCGTGCCGTATCCGTGCCGTATCCGTGCCGTGATTAACATACAAGCGCCGATAACTACTTTGAGGATGAAAACACGTTTGCCTGATTTTCAAATTAAAGTCCTCTGTATAAAAGAATTGTATAGACGTATGCGTTGTTTGGAAATTGTTTGAAAAATACAAACTTCTTATATTTTGCACCAAATTCCGTCAAAGTGGACGAGACTTTGGCAAGTAGGCCAGCGGACATAAGAAAATGCTTGACGTAAGTAAATATTAAAATCAACGTATAGAGGATCACGGTAAAAAGTTACGAATGTTTATTTTGAATGCAAGGAAATCTTTGGATAGAGAAACGTACTGTAAAGGCAAGAGCGCGTGGAATGAATTGAAAACAAAGACCTTATAATCGCAAATATCAGATGTATAAACGATGGTTTCGGTAAATACACCATTTATATACAACAATCCTCGAACATTCAACATGATAAATTTACGTGGCTAACGTATCTTTAATCGTGCATTCACTCGTACTATCGGACGCAAAAGAGGCAAATATGTAATTAAATATATTATACGGACATCAAACGTAACATTGAATTCTAAAGAAGGTAAGTACAGTCACCTGTTTCTATTTATATACGCGATTTCCAATGTTATATTAATAATAAATTTATTATGGCTCGATATTTCAAGGCATTCGATAGCTCACTGAAATTAATTATACAACTGCAGTAAATAAGGATTCGCCCTGTCAATTATAAATATTCTTTAATTGCTTAGAATAACTAACGTTTAACGTACTTTTTATATTTACAATATCAGCGGGGGTACAGTTGATGGTTCATAAATTAATAAAAGACAATACCGTGGATGTATTGGTAAACTTGGAAAAGAAAGTAATAAAAATTGTATTTGTATGCGCCTGGAACTTTAATCAATGCAAAGCTTTTGTCGAGGCGAATTGTGCTATTTAACGCTAACATCGTTAGTGCTTGTGATCTTAAAACACTAACTTCACGCGTATTTACATTATTAAAATATAAGTTCTACATTAAATCGTTCAATCGACTTCACGAAAATAAGAATATCAATTATCGTATTTCAATTGAATATTTTTTTACTACAATTTCTTAACGTGGTTCGCAAGTTGTTGTTATATTGTTCGAAATCGTTGTTAATATCCATGGAATTAGGCTATCAATGAAGTAATAATACGTTAAATCTAAAGTCTCTCGTTCGTTATTCCAATGATTTTTCTCGATTTTTCGTTGGAATATTAAATTACTTTATCAGCATCTGAAGAAACGCTACACAACTCTTTACCAAGATCTTAAAAATGCTATTAATCTACTCGTAACTTAAGCAAGCGTAAAAAGCAATAGACTCGGAGTTGTTTCTTCCGGAATTTTAATATTCATTTACAAACATTACTTTCAATCTTGGAAATCCCAACAACCTTATATCTACTTAATAAATAACTTTTTAACAGCCTGGAAGGGGTACTTTTCAACCATAATACTCATAATACTCCAGTTTCTCTAACAGTATCTTATGGCTTACAGTATCAAAGTCTTTTACCAAACTGAGAAATTAGCAATTATACGATAAGTTTTATCGAAATCATCGCACATAAACTTTGAATGATATATTCCATGCTGGCTACCGTCTATATGCTTTTAATTTTTTTCAATTATTGAAAATACTTGCGTGCTTTTAGAAACCACTTATAAGTTCTTGTAAATATATACGAAGATAATGAAATGCAATAAAAATCTGTAATTTCGACACAAACGTTTTTTTTTTTTTTTTTTTTTTTTTTTTTTTTTTTTTTAAATCTTCAGTTACTCAAACTACTTCCAACACATTACGATTATTTCTCGCACATAACGAGATTAAAAATGTCGACGTGTTTACAGGAATTTTAAATGAAATCAAGACGACATTTTTATATTATTCCACATTTCGCTTATAAACATTATTTTATAATTATCAGTTGGCTAAAGAAAACTAAAATTCTCCCTACATTTTATGTCGTGTACTTTTTAGGGTATTTTATATTTTTTGTGCCAATATTTTTACGAACTTTAATGGCTTTTGTGGCTTTAAAAATTGTACGATTTATTATGTTAGGTACAATAATGTATACGTGTAATTTAGAAGTATAAATTTTTAATTTTTGATATTTCCATTTTACGTCACGCAGTTGCACGTATAAAATCTCTTTTACTTCGAAAAGAGGGACATTGAAATTCTAGCAGTTATTCTCTAATACATATTTACAGAATTAGTATAAAGTATCGATGATTTATAATTACAATGAAACGTACCTCCGAACTTATTGACTCGTTAAGAGGCTCGTAAAAAAACATTCTCATTGAAACAATTGAAAAATGATTCTCATAATTAATACGCATAAAAAAATAGCGAACAATTTAAGAGATTACACGCCATGCGTAAAAACAATTATACATTAATATTTATAATTGCCTGGATAATTAAAAATTTCCTATTATAAAGTACACTGGACATGAATTTAAATATATATTCAATTCTTGCGATTGTACTTTGAATTACACTTACGAAATAAGTAACACCGATTTACCCTGGCGTTAAATAGAATAAATAGTTATTTTATCGGGTTGTCCTAAATCCACGTTTACAAGCTAGAATAATGCGATAATGAGAATTGCTTTTAATTAAAAAGCAAAATTGAATTTAACGATCGGAACAAACGAACAGACCCCTAAACTCATCGACTCCTATGCGTGATTTCATAACGACCGTAATTGTAAATTCTCATTAGTTTAATACAACGAAGCACATATAGAGCGTACGCCTCGAAACCCAATGATTTTCATTTCATTACTACGGTATCTGGCTTTAACGAGACGTACCCCGACAAATAAATGAGTAATAGCGGACGACATCTCATTTCCATAATTCTAATGTTACGCCTCAACACGTCTCAACTTACCTCTTCATTTCTTATTCTTATTCCACATTCGATCTAATTCAAAACAAAGACTCGCATGTTGTATGACACGCAATAAATACAAATTCTCTCGAGTCGTAACCGTTTTACATAATGGTTACAGTGTCCGCTCATTTCTACCGCTGAATAAAGCGTCTTATTTATTAGTTTTGTCAAAGGTAAATCGGGTATTTTTCGCGTCGAAAGGTGGACGATGTCGTTGTATCAAAGCTTCGTAAAAGCTTTGTTTCCACGCAAGAGTAACAACGAGAAGCACAAACAAGAAAGAACACGAAACGAAAATGATTATAAAAATTGAAAGTAGAATTAATACACGAGAGATGAATAAGTGCAACGGCGTTTTTCGTCCCTCGAGCTCTTTTGCAAAAAGATATTCATTCTTTAATTCAGGAATATTTGCAACGCTGCGTTCAATCGTCTTGCCGAAAGCACGAAAAACAAACGACGAATTTCTAGACATTCGGTAATATCCGACATTAACCGTAGCCTAATACCACCTTTCTCAATTTCGTGAAAAACGTCGAATCATCTAAATAGCAAGTAAATATAAAAAGGACGGATAATTCACGTCATCGCTCGTAACGATTCGCCTTTCCACACCTCTTGTAGCTTCGCGCAATTCCGGCGCCTCAGCTAATTTTCCAGCGACGTACAAGCAGGAAGAAGAATTTCTTCTCGTCTATCTCTCTCGTCCTCTCTCTTCTCCATAGAAAATTATACAGAAGCGAGAAGTAGAGGGAATCAGCGTCGCGGATCCGGAAAGCCCATAACGATGCGACGTCCGTTCTCTCATTCGTGCGGAAAAGTCTAAGTATAGTGGTAATTCTCGACGATGACGACGCGACGCAGAAGATGATGAAAGAGATGGCGGACGTAGGTCTCAGTGACGATCACTGCACAGGAAAACGACGACGAGGATAGCGAGCGAGCGAGAGAGAGAGAGAGAGAGAGAGAGAGAGAGAGAGAGAGAGAGGACGAGCGAGTAGCACGCGAAGGAGGAAGGAGAAGGAAAGATAGGATTTACAGTTATCTTGTTCCCGGCGGTGCGAGTTGTTCTTGTCGCGATCGACTCGCCTATGAGCACGTGGTATTCCGCTCTTCTACGCGTCTTTGCTTTGTACCGAGAATTATGTCTTATAAAATAACGTGCACGGACATTCGAAATTTTACACGCGAATAAACGAAATGATTCTCTCATACTCGCGATGTTCCATTGTATCAATGAAATATAAGAATTTTTTACAATCATAATGTTAACAGTATAATTAAGGTAAAGAGCCAATAACAATTTCCGCATATCCCAGAGGTTATCCTTGCCATCGTGCACAAGCTCTTAATTATATAATTGCGTTTCTTTCCTGCAAACTACGAGTAAATAAATATCATCGAGTTCTCGAACAAAAACGACGAGAAAAAGAAAAAGAAGGAAAAACATTATTTATGATTAAAATTTAAATCGAAAAATTTAATCTAAAATGTAGCACTGAATGCCTTCTAACGGCAAAAGCTTTTTATCATAATAAATGGTCTATACGTAGATATTCTTTTTATATAATACTACTACTTACGCATTCTCGATTCTAATCTTATAATTAATTTTTATAACTATCAGCGAAGCACGGAATATTTAAAAATGTGCAGCTCACGGATTTTAAATTTAATATGTTTCTCCTAATCTCTACCTCGCATTGTTAAATTTCTGCAATCAACATTTATCCCCGTGGTCTAACGTTAGATTTTACACTTTTCACGTTTACAATCGTAAAGAAATTTTGTAATCGAAATATTACAATAACGTTCTACGAATATATCCGTTAACAGTAATATCGAGAAATGTAATTTTTTCTCTTAACTATTGTAGCGATGATAATAGTGCTTCAAAAAGTGTTTTCAATGTCGCCGAATCGCCAACGAACGTAATTTCACTTTCCCAATTTTTCCTCCTTTAACAATTTGATAATTAAGCATGAAATAAATTCTGTCAACGTGCAGGTGAGCATATTTGAAAGAATCTGTCAATCGAATATTTTCCAAATAGACTAATACTTTTAATAATGTTTCCTCGTACGATGTTGCGAAGTGCGATGAAGATTGGTATTTTGATTGCGACATCGTTATTTTGTTACCGACATTACGTAGGTTTATCTTATTTGCAACGTATCGAGGAAGCACTGCCGTAAAATGAGCTCGATTAATCCGTTGAAATGCGATTGTTCGATTTATGCACAGACGGCCATTATTTTATTCTCTTAGTAATGCTTATTATTCGACCTTTTGCATTTTGGACTGTATTCATCAAAATGAAGCCTAAAATCGTGAAAGTACGCGTGCGCCCTGGCTCGAAATAAAAAAGTAATAATTCAAACGCAATACATTGGCATTCTCAAAACTCTACTCGAGCAACTAATTTTGCAGCGCCATTACTTCAAGCGCGATAAATAAACATAATTTATTAATCATCGAACGGTTGATTATGCGAGATTCAAGGAATCGCAAGTTTCATGAACAAACGCACAACCGTAGGATGCGTCACAAGATTTTACACAAAGGACTCACTTAAAGCTTTTACCGAGTTCGGTAGAAAGTTACGTTAATTTAGTGGTTCTACGAACGAAAGCTGAGAATTAAAAATAATTCCTCGGGTATTAGTAAGTGGAAGTGTGATTTTATTCCCAACGGAATCAATAATTAAACGTTTGCCCTTGCACACTTTCGTAAATGTTAATGCTTACAGTAATGCTTACAGAGATGACTTTCGGAATTTCTAAGCTCGATGTTGATTCGCAGTTGGACGGTCGCAAGCGGATCAACGCGTGACGACCTGAAAAATGAAAAACGATTCGGGAACACCCGACCGAGGCGAATCATTTCGACCTGCGATCGTCGCTGCATTTAAACGGAAAAAGGTCTTCCTTCGTGGAAGAGAGCATCATCCGTGGTACCTGTGACCCACGCGGGGTGGCATACGGGATCCGTCGTGGGCATCATCGCGCACACGCGCACGTGGACCCCGAGGGCATCGGCGTGTGTCTGGGGGAAGTGGATCAATCCTTGCGTGGCTCGACTCCTTCGTACGGGCGTAACGCCAAAAGCGCGGAGGTGAAGGTTGACAAAAGGACTCGAGATCGGCCGATTTCCGGAGCCTGGGTAACGAAAGGATGAAAACGGGACAGAGAAAGCTCGTGCACACACGCAAGCTCAATGCTGACAATACCAACCACCTTATTCCTTGGTAATATCACTTCCTCCGGATGCGTCGCTTCCGGTTCATTGGAGTTGCGAGTTACCAGGGATCGGATTAGGGATCGGATTAGGGATCGGATTAGGGATCGGATTAGGGATCGGATTAGGGATCGGATTAGGGATCGATCATCGCCGAACGAACATGTTGATTTCGACGATTGGCTTTGAGCATTAAAACAAAGAGCCACAATGGATCAATCACAATTGACAACCTCCGACACTGGATTGCTACAGTGACTCGATGTTTTCATCAGTATTTACGAGCGGTCGTTAAATTATTCGCGGCAAACGCTGTTGTTTATTTTTATCGAAGAAAATAACGAAGTCCCGGGAATATTCGTTAGAGCGTTCATCGCTGTATTCTCAATTATTTGCTGCATGTTATTGCTTTCGATCGTTAATAGACTTGAACAATTCATCGTTTGAACGTTCATCGCATCGAAACGATTCATCAAATGAGAAGTACCTCTTTCTGCAAGGTAAATACGCAGCAATGGCATTGGCAGTTTCGCCTTAATATACACTTTGTATGAAAATAGTGGTATTTGTCATAAGTTAGCCACGGCCTACGGATGATGATGTTTTACGTTTTACATATAAAAGAAATAGGATCTACGAGAATCGACTTGTTGTTTACTTGGGTTTACGATGATGCAAAACCAACAACGCTTACGAAAGTAACAGTTACGAACGTAAAACTCATTCGAATGAGCGTCGTGGGTTTATTTTCTTTTCCCATTAGGAATCTTCTTCCATTCTCTTCGCGCAAAGACAAACGACCCTTTTCTCGGAGTTTTACATTTTGAGGACTTGACACGGCCGTAATCAGCGATGAAACAAATGGAAACCAGTGCGAAGTTACAACGCGTACGAAAGGTCGAGTCTTTCGCGCGGTCTTCCCGGTCAAAGTTCGATCGAACGACATTCAAAAAATGGGTGAAGCCTGCTGGATCGCGGCTGGATCGCGGCGGGATTAATTAAAACACGGCGATCCCGGGGACGACGATAACGCATAACGGGCGAACCGCTAGCTGGGCGCGTGCGCATCAAACGAACGGCTAAGCACCTGCGACAGGGAAAAAGAAGACGCGGTAGAACCTGATGCTGCTGCCGTGGACCTTGGAGTGTGCGCCGCTGCTCGTCGGCAGTCGCGTCAACGAACTCATGAAAAATAAATGTGCCGTCCGAGCGACGGGTGTCCTCACGAAACCGAAGCTCCGCGCCCATCGACGATGCTCGCAAGATTTTGAAAGCGCCGCCAACTGCAGCTGCTAACTATTTCGTTACAGGTGCACCGCGCTTGTCGTTCGAATTTCGTAGGTCGGGGAGAAATTTCGCACGCGAGCCTCGGCGTATAAAGAATCTTGGTACCGTGGAATGGAAACGACCTACGGAAGTGGACGCGACTTTCGAATGTGGAAAGGTCGAACCGTTGGTACCTTCGCGCTGCTTACGTGCCAGATGTCGCGCTCTCGCCGGTATTTCCCATCGAGTTCACAAAAATTCTTCCAACGCACGGAATACGAATTATCTCGATTGTCCTAAGTCAGCTCGTCCTTGTCATTAAAAAAGCATCACCAAGCGGAAATTCAGGTTTATCTTCGGAAAGCCACCTATTTATTTGCGTGCATTTTCAGCATAAATTGCTGTGCGCATGCGAATTACGTACTTTGGAATAATTTTTTGCCTCTGAAGGCGAAGTTATCGACTGCCTCGGTTGAAAGATCTGTTGGGAGCGCCGCTTGTGAGTTAACGAGCGAGAATAGTTGCGAAGAGTTGAGAAACGCGTCCCTGATCCTCGTGAGTTATGTTGCATTCTGCTTATCGTTCAATTATTGATAATTTAATTATTTATCGAACGGTCGATCGATCAACGGCGCTGGGACTCGGAAATGCGATAAAAAATTCATATTTATCTCGCGAATACTCGTTGCTGCTCTCGTGGCAAAAGGGAGGAAGTTCTTTCAAGGCCGAATTTCAAATCTATCAATGGTATTACCATTAGACTTGCGTTTCTAATAATAAGGGAAAGGGAATTTTTTCCAAAGATTTATTGCACGCGGACGCGCACGAGCTCCGAGTAATTCCTAGGGGCAAAAAATCTAATGTACAAAACATGTCCCGTTAGGCGGGCGACAGACTCCTAGTAAATCAGCCTACGCGGAGAGATCGGTGTAGTTGTGCAGAGATTCGGGAGGGCAATTAGGAAAAAGGGGCCCCAGAGCGAAGGAGCACTGACGACAGACCAACGGGGGGACACCCGAACTCTCGAGCTACCGGAGGTTATTAAAGGGCCGATAATCGAGTTAATCCTTTCGCGCGACTCCGGCGTTCGGAAAAAATCCTTTCTTCACCGCACTATGAACCCTCGGAATAATCTCCTCGATATGGCCATCCGAGTGCTTAGAAAGCTAATCCTCGAAATGTGCTCGCTATGCGATCCCTCGCGAAGCGAGAAAAAACCCCTTCGAGCACCAATAACCCTTCACGGACATCGTAAACCGCAATATTTTCATCCAGCTCAGCTCGAGGAGAAAGTTCCGAAGATACGAGTTTACGACCGTTTCCTGGCCCCCGGTCGAAGCACGAGACTTGCCCAGACGCTCCGAGACGCGCGGAGAGTCAACTTTTTCATCCCGGGCAATCCAATTACCGCGAGAGAACCTCAGCAGCTACCCTTTTACATCGCGGTCATTTCCATAATTACGACCGGCAGCGGGACCCTCTTGCTCCCTTTTTTTTCCGCTCGCCTCGTTGCCCCCGATTTATAAAGCTTCGACAGAAGTTAATCGGATCGCTTAGGATGGCAATCGACTCGAGAAGTTTTTGCGCCCTCAAAGGGTTAACGTCTTAAGGGTACCACACGTCTTGGACGGAACCGAGTCAACTTTTTCCGTTGTCATAATCCTTTGGGTGAAGGAAAAAAAAATCGAAGCAGCACTACCGAGGTCGCTTAAAACCCCGTTTTATTGCGCCTCCGTATGTCGGTCACTGGCATTATAAAATATTTCAGTTGTAAGAAGCTGTTTCGTAATAGTTTTATAACTGTATCGAGATGATAGAACGTATTTAATTGGAGACTGTTCTCTCGAGCACCGAGACGTACGAGTTAATTAATCGCGCGCTGCAGCGAACGATTTTTTTTGTTTTTTTTTTGTTTTTTTTTGTTTTGTTTTTTGTTTTTTTTTTGTTTTTTTTTTGTTTTTTGTTCCCCCCCCCAACCCCCCCCACTTACCTCGATAGATTTTAGCAACGCTGATAGATCCGTTGGATCGTAGATCTCATCCCGATAATTGTTTTAGCAACGAGAGGTTACGAAAGCATGGTATTAAAGTATTAATGATTCTACGAATTTATTATCGTTACGAGTTGCAAGAGTTTCATAGAATGCAAATAGTCAAATCGGCATTCGAAGAGGATCGCGTAAACGGTACGAGTATTTTTAATAATTTTAATAGACGGTTATCGAATGAGACCTTGTGGGAGGGCGCGTAACAAATTTTATCGTCATTATACATTCCAAAATGAAAAATCCACTCGACGCTTTTAAGACGTCAAACTTATGAGATACAAAAATTATCTTAATTGGCTGAAAAGTTAACAAGTCGCTCCTCGGACACACGTCATCGCGAAAGCGTACAAATTGCTTTTAAATTAACGCCGGCATACGGGAATTTGAGCTTCGTTGAAAAATTTTGCGTTTGCTCAACGCGAAGGACTTTGTTTACAAAATGATTCAGACGCCATTAACTATTTTTATGTAATTAGTCAATGTCAAACGTTTAGTTTCCATTGCGAGAACCTCTAGGATTTTATATCTTTCATTTTATCTTCGCATTGCCGTGATTGACTGCAATGACGATGCATAAGCAGATCGTTATTACGTCGACCCTCTCTCGCTCCTTTTACCGATATTCTGATTAGAAAACGTTATCGCGACTATTCGGTAAAAGTTTGCTTTTACTCAAACGACGTGCTCGTGAAAAGAGGGGAATGACGACAATAACGTACGACGCGAAATTGTCACAATAACCCACTGCTCGCGAGTTCTTTCTTATAAAGAATTTTTCTATGCACAATTGTAGGCGCATTAAAGTTTATACTTAGCATATTGTTTTATACGTTACCAGGCAGAATATTATACACATTCACGTACGCTAGATTCAAGATCATACGTCCTTTAGCTCTCAATCAGAATTTCAATGAACAATAGACTTTATTGTAATTCTACACTTACTCCGAGTTCATTGTACAAGCTGGAATTTAGTTTGGGAAAGAAGCTCATTGTAAGCCACTTTATAGTAAGCTTGGATAAAATTTAATACCGTGAACATCTCGCCATCCTTTAAGGCAAATTATCCTCTAATACTATCCTAGTAGAAGACGCCCTCAAACGACGATCGCGCAATGAATAATCACGCGCGTTTGAAACATCCTTACAAATTAAAAGATTCATCAAGTTGAAACAATCGATTGAATTATTCGATGTCGATGCATTTTTCTTGACGAGTTTTCCATGACATTTCCTCTTTTTTCACACATCTGCGGGCGTTTCCGGGGACCAAATTATAACAGGCAGGTAGGACTGCGAACGCCTGTTCTCGTTCGTAGGGTGAAAGACCTTTTCATATGTTTTTTCTTCGATATAAAAATGTGGGAAAAAAGTTGTGTGAGATGAAGCGAGTGAGAGAGAGGGAGTTGTACATGTATAAACAAGAAGTAAAAGAAGATAAAGGCAGCAATCCTTGGTCTGCCCACTTCCTCGGTAGCAATTGAGAGAGAGAGAGAGAGAGAGAGAGAGACGGTGAGAGGGAGAGAGGGAGAGGGAGAGGGAGAGAGAGAGAGAGAGAGAGAGAGAGAGAGAGCGAAACAGAGTATTCTCTCGATACTACGTACGCGGTATCCTACAATGACCGGAAATCTTCCGCCGTATTACGCAAATTTTTGTTCGATATACGTTCGTTATTCACGGTGAATACGTAATTATCTGCAATTATTATACGAAAATAAGCCAGATACGTCATGAATGTACAAAAGTAATGAGTAACAGAAGTAATATTAGTAACTGAACATCGGGTTTCAATATGGCTATGTTAAATTGTTTATTCGACGAATCGCAGAATTAAGTACAGGTATTGAATCACGCGAGAATTCTTTGAATGCCTAAATCTTTTCAAAAGCTGCGTATCAAATGTAAAGTTATTCCGAATTGATTGCCAAACAAAAAGTGGTTCGTACGAAAATACGGAACAGTACTTAATTCTTCGGCGTAATTTTTCAGCTCGCTTGCTTTGTGCATTAGGGAAAAATGTTCCATCGGGCAACAGATATGAACAACATCTACGTTGTTCATAAAAATTGTAAAAACAGAAGAAATACATACAAGGCTTTTGCGATGAACGCATGGCAACGATATTATTTCCGTTATACGAGTGTACATCATTGATCTTGAAGAATAACCACTTCTCCGCAAGTGAAATAACACGCGCTCACAATCGAGTTGTGAACAACTTTTACGATATTACTGCCGAAAAAGCTATCGAATGACGCCGGCAAAATAATTGACGTACCCGTCGCGTCCAAGAATGCTCTCACAAATTTCTCGTAAAAAATCACAAATCACGCATCATCCGCCACCCCCCCCCCCCCCCCCCGCCGCGCCACGCCACGCCACGCCCCGCCCCATGAAAGCTTTTCGGTATCGCGTAGATAACAAAAGCGAAAACGAAAGGCTAAAGAGAGTCCGCCACCGAAAATTTGCTTGGCAGAGAACGAACGTCGTAAACGCGCGCCCCCAACCACCTCCGTGGTATTTAACCCAGTAAATTGTCTCTTCCGTCGAGTCGTCGTCGTTCGCTGGAGAATAACTTTCCGAAGGGGACAATGGGACGAGGCCCGGCACAACGCGCTACTACCCTAATATAACGTTTTATGCCTGCCTCCAGGTCAGTATTGCCCTTCTGACGGACCGCCGCGTAGTCGATTTCCTTTCCTTTTTCCGAAAAATGCGGCCGCTCACGCACAACGGCCAAACCAAACCACCCCCTGCCCCTAAAAAAGGGTTCGCGCGATTATTACCGACCAAAAAAATGCCGCTGACCGCATCAGGACACTAGGCAAGGCTTGTCGGGAAATAAAGGATGCGCCTCCCGTTGGGCCACACGCGGACGCGTTACTTTTACTGCGCTTCCTCGGAGACGATCAGGCCTCGCGGCGGCGTCCGGCACGGTCTCGGAAAATCCGGGAAATATGTCGAAGAGTCTGCTGACGTTTATTGGGGTCCTCGTCGCACTTTTCAACGTGGCTCCTCGTCGATTCTTTTGTTTACGTGGACCCTTTGATCGCTCATGAAAGCTCATCTTCGTTGGGAAATGCGTGGATTTCTCGAAGTATTGCGCGATTTTACATGAAAATACTATTGTGGAAAGCCATTGAATGTCGATGCATTTTGAATGTACTTTTTATAAAGGCATTTAGCCTCCTGTGGCTGAAAAGTGATATACTTGTTTAAGTGCACGAGAAAAGAAACAGAGTCTACTTTTGAATACGTTACTTGGATCGTGCATTTGCATAAATATACGTAAATAACCTGTAATATGAATTACATGAACTTTTTGCGAAGTTCGATAAACCCAGATTTTCTAAACTTCTTTGGCTTACATCTTTCAAGAAGATATTCAGCAGCATAAATGGTAGATAAAAGTCTTGCACAAAACCAATACCACCTTTACGAATGAATCATAAGAATACAAAATGAAAACTTGAAGAATTATTGGAATAAGAGGTTACGTTACAGTGGTGATGATTTGCAAATAGTTCATGGGTTTCGCTGTGGACGTCTAATTATGCGTGACGTAACAATCGCATAAAAAAACGAAAGAGGGGTCAACGCGCAACAGATATGGCAGTGCCGAGCCCTATTTTAATCGACCCTATTTTATCGAATATTAAATTATAATAAAAGTATTTTTAAACAAATCTTAAACTTTCATGCGTGATTTATTTATGTAAAATACTTGTACTTACCAATGTGGGAAGTGGTAAGAAACTATTAAGTAACGTACGTAAATTATCCGGCGCAGAAATTAATGTGACGTCGAATGTTTCTCTTTAAATTTTAATCTCCGTATTTTGCCACATTTCGAGATCGAGTTCGAGTTTTGAAGTCAAATTTTGAAAAATTTATGAAATTACAGACGTTCAACAGAAGTAATTTGGATTGCACCTGAGATTCATGCTTCGGACGCAAGCTTTTTCAACCACGTTTTCTTATTATTCGACAGCGACGGGCTTAGGTACTTGTTAAAAAGTTGTAATCCTTCATTTCAACGCAGAAAACGATAGATTTGTAAACTTCAAATTATCAACCCGTAATAGACGTATCGTTACTCCGAGGAATGTTACTTCACAAAGCGTGATTTCTCGTTTCTGCTAATGGAAATAGAAAGCTCGAATGCAGTTTAATTTTATCCGTTCAAAAACGTATAAGAATTTATCAAGAAGATACTTTTTGTAAACCGATACGTGCACTTATAATTGTACGCCTAAAATGACATTTGACGATATGAAATAGTTAGGTGAACTTTGATTTCCGTTAAAAATGTACCGCAGTAAGTTATAAAGTAAGAAGGGCCACTCTAATTAAAAACTCAAACTTAAATTAATATTCCTTTTAAAATTGTTGAAATTTATTAACGCGTAACTTATTAATTATTAAAACCACTTCAAGCTGTCGGAAGATAATATTTTAAACGTTTTAAATGATAAAGTTTGCCATACGGACATTTCTTTTATAATATTTAATATTTGCCGGGACTGTCATTGCTTGCCGCCGCTGCACATTGTGCTACATTATTTAATTCGGTTTAAAATTGTTGATATAAATTCGGTAAATTATCCGTTATCGGCCAATAAGTTTGGAAAAAGTTCCAAATCTTATTTACAAAAGTTGAAGCAGAGAATAATGCAGTTTATAAGGATTTCAATTATGGGAGAAAGTCAGTTGTATTGGAAAACGTTTAAAAATATTTGTGACGTACAAACATCTTCCCAATAGATCGAAATATATTATTTGACCCGGATTTTTACTACAAAACTTAACGGACAACTCCAGCGATTCCCTTGGAAACCATTACGCGGAAATAGATTATTTTCCGCATAACGCAAGTAAAATTAAAACGAATATTCCGAAAGATAAAAAATTCGATGTCTATCGATAGTTACTCACATTGACACCGTTCTATATTTCTGCTGAATTGTGGTAAAATAGCGTTGCTTTCTTGTATTCTTGCGGAGACAAGTTCTCGAATTACACGCGAACAAATTTTGAAACAAATTATGAAAGTTTTTCAAAATAAGAGTAAAACTAAAACAACCGCAAAAAAAAGGGTACGAGAAAACGTATTGTACAAACCGATTTATTATATTATAGTATCCAGTTCGGATGTAAAATTGCCCTCCACAAGTAAGAGCGCGCATTTGTCAATAGATAAAGGGAGTTTACAAAGAATACCACCGACCGAATAGACGCGCCTCCACGATCATCTCGTACGCGAACGAACGAAAAAAAAAAAAAAAAAAAAAAAAAAAAGGCTGTTGGGGGGGGGGGCGATAAAAAAAAAAGAGTGAAATGGAAATTTGATCGAAACCACTCTCTCGTGGGTGAAAAGCAAGATTACCGGTATACCTGTACATATCTCGGGCACAGTCCCGTATATCCCGTATACCTACATACGTGCGTCCTTTATAATACAAAACGCGCGACCTCGGATCGACGCGCGGAGAACGAGGAAAAAAAAGGAGAGGAGCACGGGAGGAAGCGAACACGCACGATCGCGCGAACAGAGAGCGGAGTGTGCGCGCGTGCGTACACGGGGGGGAGTCGTTGTACACGCGCGTCGAGAGGGTCGTCGTCAACTCCCACGATCGAGGAACGCGTTTTTCGCCAACGCGTTTTGAAGACCCGAAAGAGCCGAGGACGAGTTGGTTATCGCGACGAGACTCGATAAACGAGGCCTTTAGAATAAGCCGAGCGATAGCCAAGGAGCGCGTGAAGCGTCATCGGTGCGTAAGCGGCCCCTGCAGCCGGGGAACAGGATATCCAGCCAACAGGATTTTCCGTTTGCACACCGAGGGTCGGCAGCATCCCTCGCCGCAGCGTGGGAGAGATGGACAGGTGGTGGGACGAGGCGAGGAGGTCCCTCGGTTACGGCTTCCCTTGTCTCTTGCTCGTATTCCGTGGCACCTTGCCACATCCGACGAGTGCGCGTCTGGATTCCATATTCGCGTGCGGGGGCGCGCAGCTTGTGGGAAAAGAAGCGACTTTCGTGCGCATACCTGCGCGCGAGCGGACAATGGCATTCTCCCTCTCCTTTTTGTCCTTCCCCTCGGAGGCAAAGGTTCGCCAAGTGCGCCGTTGGCTTTTACGACGATGTCGCACACCTACGAGTTTGCGCGAGCAACGTCAACGGATCTTTCCTGAAATCCGCTGACGATGGGCTTTGGGCAGTTTTTTTCCTCGCTATTGGTAGGCTGGATTTCAGTTGAAATTAGAGGCCTCGCGGGTCGAAGGATACGTACACGTGCGTGGCTCGGTTATTCTTCGATTGAAGATGATGCGCGAGCATTCGCCCGTAAAAATATTGACTCGTTGAAGGATCTTTCGTTGATGGCTTCCCGAGCTGAAATCGATACGACCGTGAACAAATCGCTCGAGCGGGAGCCTCGTAAAACAGAAGTAGGTATTAGTGTCTTGCCGACAAAGGGTTAACAATGTAAATCGAATCATCGAAATAGGGTAGAGGTGCAGCTGTAAATTACGGCATAAGCGTCAGCGGCACCAGTCACGGGATGAGAAGCGCTTCCGTTTCGCAGGTCGACCTGCCAGACCATTAGGTTAACCCTATCTTAATCCGCTCTCGGACCCCGACCATTGCTCGAGTGGGCTGCGAACGGGTTGGAGGTCGATCGTACCGTTGGTGCACCACAGCCACCTGGAGGGTACAACGGGGATCGATCAGGGCGCATCATTGACCGTCGATTTATAGTTTAGAATGGGCCAACGCAAGACCGGCATCGTTTCCTCGTTTCCAGGGAACGAGGTTCAGCGTTGATCCGAGGTACGAATGCCTTAGTGCGCAAGTACGTCCTCGTGTGCCGATAAAATTACCTTATCGGGCGTGATCCCTTTATGCGAAATAAGCGACGTGCGACTGTGTTCATCGGCCAAAGATCCGTCGACCTGTTTAATAAGGAACAAAAATCACAGTGGACTGCTATTAAGGGAGCATTAATGGGAGCATTAACTAATAACTTTCCCGAACACTATACGAATTTCTTTAGTGCAAGTCGCGAATTATACGATCAGGGGAGGAAACAAATGAGTTTCTAGTTCTAAACTAGTTAAATTATTTTCCGTAGTCGAATTGGGAAAGGTGCGGCGTATACGATTAGCTGGTAATAAACCGAAACAACGGCTGCGCCGAACCCCAAGTAAACCGACGCGAATTAGGTTTACCCGTTCAGTGTTAGTGGTTAACAATTAAACAACTCAACACTTCGTATTATCCGCGTAATCGATGTTTCGGTTCGAGTCGTTGATTTGCGCATTTGCGCGCACCCTGTATTGTGCTCTCTTCGAACGTAAACACCTAGCACTGCCGACAATGCACGGACAATTAATTGAAAAATTAATAAAAAAAAGAAACACTCGATATTTAACGCATCGACGTAAGAAAGTACTCGCGCGAATAACTTAACGAACAACAAAGAACTCGTCGCGACTCGGTCTACCCGAATAATAACAAGGCGCAAGCAGAACAAAGATCCTCGACAAAAATGTAGGAAGTCGCGCGTGTCGCCCTGCGAAATAAATGTGGCCAATTTATGCGGCTGTCCGAGGAATATCGGAATAAGTTTTTAATCTCGGGCGAAAACTGGAGTACGCACACGGAGGAGAGGAGGAACTAGGAGAAGAGTTCCTAACGACGGCACACCGACGATCGCTCAAGCCGAAAAGAGTAAAAAAAACGATGAAAAAAGGCGCTCTCGACGAGATCCTTCGGAGACCTTTTACTTTTAGGTGCACCGCGTGTGTGCCCGCACGCACACACGCAAGCGTCGAAAATTGAAACTGGTCTGAAATACATCTCTTCCCACTCTCCGGTGAGTGCGGACCGTTGGAACGAAGGCGAACGAAGGCGAACGGAGGCGAACGGAGGCGAACGGAGGCGAACGGAGGCGGGTGCACCTTTACGCTTTCTCGCTCGCTTTTATTCGCATGGTATTTAACAACCCCCGTGCGCCCAAGGTCGCCCCTTCGGCCACTTCTCGCGTTCCATATGGGTTACGCCGCTGGCCTCTTTATATCGGCCTCGCTATACCTGCTACTCGGGCCTTGCGCCCGGAGCCGCGACACCTTCCGCCGACGCGATCCCTTGTCCGGGCTCTCGTCGAGGACGCAACCCCGAGGAAATAACTTGCGCCTCGTATATGTAACCGCCGCGACGCGACCTTTTGTCCTTTTCCTCGGTTATTGCGGATGCTCGTTAGATGCCCGCGTTGTCAGATTGCGTGGATTATATCGCGCGGCGAAAGTAGATTCGCAAGCGATCGCAGCTACGATTTATTCCCGTAGATTCAATAGCAGACTCGCAGGATCGTCGCGCGTGTCTCATTCGAGCTATTTTTCCTTAGAAAAACAGCTCCTCGCGTCTTCCGAAACTGAGCTAATTAACGCTTCAACCAACACGTTCGGATTCATTAACTCGTTTATCGATAGGGAGACTATTCAACCATAAATGGTTCAACCTCTCGTGCTTTCTTGGCGGTTTCCTTTCCTTTCTTTAGATATTTATTTCGTTAATCGTTCATTAGGGGCCGAGAAAAGGGCGAAAAGTATGATCGCGAACGTATTTACAGTAATATTCTAGAAAATATAAGATTGTGCGAGTTCTTTTCAAGACCCACGCGCGGAAAAGTGATATTCCTAAGAAAAAGGGCATTTATTTTTGAAATATTTTGAAGGATAGATGTGCCTGGAAAGAAAGAGCCAAGCGCAATTGAAAAAGGTTACGCAAATAACTCGGAACGAAACCAGGAGTTTGAAGGTAAATAAAACATGAAGTATATCGCGCAATTCTCTCAAGCGATTATACCGAGATATTTCTTAGAAATCGTTTAATATCAAGAATGCGACGATAAAAGCTATTTTATTGTGTTACATGTAAAGCAAACGTCGAGACACGTAACGCAAATCTACGTATTTTATAAAGCGAGGAAACCATCGGCTTATACGCGTTCTTAATAATAAAATGTAACAATAAACGGAAGAAACTGTCTAATGTTAATTCATTTGAATTAAACTTCAGCTTTACGGAAATATTATTAAAAAAGGGTGTCCTGGATCTCGATAAAACTGGAAAATCCGCATTTACCTACGTTGAAAAGCAATACCTCCACTGAGGCATACGCGAGTACAGTGACGCTGCGCTGTTCATATTCGGGAAAACAATATTTAAACAGAATACATTTTTACCTCGAAAATATATGCGAGAAATGAAAATCCGTATGAAGGAGTCGAACAACGCTATTTCCTCTCTCATTGACTTCGAAGCTCTATAACATTTAAGAAATTCAATGGGATATTATTGATTTAAAGAAACGACCTAAACGATTTCCACGCAATGCATTTTATTTATTTCCATCTTCCTCGTGGAAAGTCAATTTTCAACCTAAAGTCGAGTTTACGTCTTGCACCGTCATAAGGAACAACAAACCCAACGAAAGTATGAAAATTCGAGATTGCTTGTAATACTCTTATCATTTGTTACAAATTTTCAACGTAAAAACGCCTCTTAAGCTTCGACGCCCGAACGAAAATCGCACACATTTCTCGACATGCGAAGTGTGCAAAGTTGAAGAAGCCAATTTCGCCCCGTTCTTCCCACCAGGTTGCCGCGCGAATTACATGGGAAAGGAAGTGGCCGAATTTTCGCACTCTTCACCGCGACAAAGCGCTGAGAAAGTAAAACTAGGTGCCCAGTCGAAGAACAATTACCCGAGCGGAATCTCGAAGGACAGTCTCTCCGTACCCCCCGTCGACAAAGACCCGCGACACTTGGACCCCCCGAAAAAGCCCGTGCACCCCCACGTGTCTCCTCCTCCTCCGGCGGCGGCGGCGCGCACATTTCGGTTTCTCTCTCGAGAGCCGAGAAAGGCGGCGCTCGCGCGAGCGAAAGGCTGCACGGCGTGTCGTCGGTCGGTTGGTCGGTCGCTCGGTCTCTCGGTCGGCCGCGGGGGTGCGGGACGGGGGCGCACCACAGCCGCCGCCGCCGCCGCCAGCCGGCTGTCCTTGGACTCCCGCTCGCGGATCGGCGAGCGCGGCCAGTCAATGACCGATGCATTCCTCTTTATGCGGCGATAGCCGCGATCGGGCCCCCGGTGCCGTGGCGCTGGAATTCGCCCGAGCGAACCGACCGGTTGCGCCGGGCGGACCCTGGCCGCGGATTAGGTAAAGGCCCCCTCCCGGCGGCCTTGACTCCGCCGCGATTTACGCGAGCGAGACGCGCACCGAGGCTGAGCTCCTTCTTTTTTCCCCGAGCGACGACTCCCGAGCGACTCCCGAGCGACTCCCGAGCGACTCCCGAGCGACTCCCGAGCGATCGCCTTGACTTTGCGCGCGCGAATACACGCGAGCGTGTCGCAGCCGAATGGGTACGGAAATTTTGCTCCTGCGAACGCGCGCGAGCAACTTTGGAATTATTTCCCGACTATCTCTAGGGGCTTCGAAATGACCCCCTTTGACCCAATTCGCCTACCCGCTCCTCTCGAATATTTCAATGGTAAGACCTTTGAGCAGCGAGTATTTTCGCTTCTCAAAATTCTCATCCTCGTAACCAATTGGCTGAAATTAAGGGCGCATAAGCTGCAATGGTTTCGCGCGATCGTCTCCAATCAAAGGCGGACTTTTCATTTCCCAGTTTCTCTTTTCGAGCATTTATTCCGAGTGAATTGCACTTATTGGTCCTCGTTTACATTTGTAAGTGCTAACGGTACTAAATAATGACATATCCTTTGGCTGTGGAAATGGACAAAGTGTTTGGTAAATACGCCGGTAAATTGATTCGCCTAATGACGAGGCTGCGACATTGATAAAAGAATATTGGATAATGGATAAAAGCAGTTGATAGACGTTTTAGCGATTTTGACAATAGCGATTTTTACGAGGATATTCGATTGGATTGACTTCGTTTTTAATTAGACGAGCAATGTTACGCTCGGGAACGATCGTAGGGCTTTACGATTGCGGGCTTTTCAATAAAGACGCAACTCTACGTCACCGAGTGTCGCGAGTTATTTTTACCGTTAATAGACGGACGGGGAATCGGGGAGTCGTCAGTCGTAATACGGCATAATTCAGCTCAAAACGTTGAATACTTATTTGCCGTTTCGTTTAGTGGAAAACTGCTCTTGCGCAATTCGAAAAGTACACTTCGGCAAAGTAACGCACCTGCGATCCTACGAATTTTATTTCCACTCCAAGTACCGGGAAGGTGCTTCTTTTTTGCCCTCCTAAGAGCCCTGGTGCGACTACTACCACTTGTTCCCTTTAAACGAAAATTGTAAATTATAATCAATCGTGCGGCTCGGGCTGATGGTATTACGTTATTGCGCGAAATTCGTAACTGTAGGGCCAAATATTCTCAGGCACTGGACGTACACGATTCATGAGCACCTCCGAGTGCTAAACGCCGAATACAATTAACTTTCGAGCGCTAATGCAGAGAGCATATGCACGAGGCAATACAGTGTTTCATTCTTATTGTACGTTACACTTGATTTGGCAATCGTCGTAATCGTGAGATTTTCGCAAGATTACGCGTTATTCGTTGTTCGAGTATTACGAAATGTAAGTATTGCGAAGGAGCGGTAAACGATGAATTTTCGCTGCAAATTTGCGTTTTTACTCTCGTAACGAAGAGTACGAAATGCACTCTTCGTTCGGTAATATTGGCCAATCGATAGCCAATCGATAGCCTTTACTTTTATTTTAAAATCAAGCTGTAAAACACTTTGTGCGCCAATGTTTTTGTAGTCCGAAAGTACGGAGCTCTTTCTTTCGTACCCCCGTTTCCCGCATCTGGAGGAATACATCCTGCCTCGTAGATCGCGGCCTCTGTCGAGGAGGAACGGAGCGCAACCCGCCGTTTAACTTCCGCGCGCGATCTTTACTCGCTGCGGGAAAAGCCATCGGCTACCTTAGCTGGTACTCGTGGATTTCCTTGAAGAGGCCCTTCCTTCCGCCCCATCCTCTTTGATTACGGGCATTCCGCCGCCGCCGTCGTCACCGCTCGTGCCGTCCGAGTCTTATTATAAGCGGTCAACGGCGCACCGGAGATGATGCCCCACGTATTCCCCGCCACGCAGAAAGTCGTGAATTTTACGCTCACCGAGTAGTTTCTCGGGTACCCGAGCGCTCGACACCGCAAATACCCTCTTTCATCGTACTTTTCGTTTCACTTCGATATCGAAGCTCGCGATTACTCGAGCGTATTTGCCGTTCCGAACTTGGAGCAGATGACTTATAACGCGATTCTGACGAAGAGAAAGCAATTTGTGCCCTTCCGAGTAACATTAGTCCACTGGAAAAAGTTCGTTCCCTCGTTCCTCTAATATTCCCAATAGCGAATCGTAACTCTCGCGATCTTTTACATCGCTTTGCGGAATTAGAAATTCATTGCCGCATCTCCGACGTCGTAACAGTAATCTATACAAAATTTCATACTTTGCTTATTATTGCATCAGTTGCGATGGCGAAAATGAAAAAACTTCGTTTAAAATTCGGTCTTTTTGCAGTAATCGAAAGAGCGTCAATAATCTAGAATTGATAAATGTCAAAAATTTTCTTTTCCATTTAATTTTCGTCTCTGTTCGTTGAAAATTGTTCGTCCTCTAATAATACGCGTGAAAATATTTGCACGTTAGAGCAGCTCGCGCGAGTCGGTAAATTTGTTGCAACGGAACGAAATTTCATACAGAATATTAGGAACGTCGTTAAAGTTCGTTGCGATTTTGTTAAACGGAGGACACGGATGATGTCAAACTCGACAGTATGAAATATTCGGTGCTTTTGTACGTGGGAAGCTTTGCCGCTATTCACGGCATCCTGTTCGTTCGTAGTTCTATTTTTATCGAGTGATTGAATACTTTTGGTTTCACGGCCTTGACGTTAGAAGCGTTACCGAAAGCTTCACGTTAAATCATTCGAGCCATGCGACTACAGCAGCGCTGTTGAAAATTCAATCCTCGACTGTAGAATTTAAAATTTGAACGACAACGTAAAGAAGGACCAGCAGAGTCCTTTACGTCCCTCCTTTTCCCGTTGGTGAAATTCGACGTAACGGTGCAGGACTATGCAGGTTATCCTTGAATTTATCATCCCTATTTTGCATTGCTTCGATGCCTTAGGCGCCTTCGAGGTAAAGACTTATTTGGTCAAAATATTCGGCGCTTAAAGATGTTTTCTATCGTAACGACGAAATAACGTACGATATTTCAAGCTGATTTCGGCTCGTCTTTTGCGATACTTGAGAGGCTTCGTACGCGAAATTGGCTAAGGGTAACGATGAAAGTAACGTATAACTACCGATAATGTTCGGCGGAAAGCATTAAAATCAAACGAAACGAGTACCGGTGCAAGGTTTTTCGAACCGTTGCTTAAACATAATGTACCAGCTTATTTTACGAGTGCGAACGCTGTCTCGCAGCGCACGGTAAAATTCACGGGCAACAATTTCGCCGATGAACAGGTGAATCTTAAACGGTTGACCTCGCGTCGCTGGCAAGCGAGGAGGAGTTACTTTTCCACGTATTGCAGTGTGAATCGCGCTGCATAAATATGTGGAACGAAAATACAGGCGGGCAAGCGCACCGGCGAAGCGGCCTTTTGAGCCCCGCGTCCTTAGGGACAAAAAGCGTCGCTCCCTTCGGCCGGAGAAAGTCTGGATCGCTCTTTTGCATCTCGGCAACGTGCGCCGTGGCCTTGACCGTATGCTTTTGCGCCGGTCATATGTGTGCCAGTCGCCGGTAAAGAGCTTCTGCGCCCGGGCCGACGAAAACGGCGGAGCCTTTTCCTTCGCTTTCGTACACCTGCGCGACGCATTTGTATCGAGAGCCGCGCACTGCCTGCGAAACCTCTATCAACGTGCCGACGTACGATCGCCGGGGAGTGTGGATATGGGTGGAGATGGGTGGATATGGGTGGAGATGGGTGGAGATGGGTGGAGATGGGTGGATGGTGGTTCTGTTTCCATGAAAATGGGAAAGAGAACGGAAAGTGCGCCAGGAGAATTGGCGGCAAGGAGATAGATCAATTAGAGATCTCGAGGTACGCGGTGGGCGCTATTAGTCTCGCAGCTCCGTCTGTTGCGATATTTCAACTTCGTAATAAAGATTACGGAGATCCAGGCGCTGGATCGCCCGAGGATAAACAACGCAAAAATAGGATTTCAAGCGAAAGATAGATAAGATAATAACACCTGATTCACCCGAGCTCCGAGTGAAGCGGAGAGTTGGAATGTTAAGGCACGCTCGTAAACCTATTTTACAGTTGACGACTTAAGAGCGCGAGGTGCATCTCCGTGGCAACGCTTAACCATTTGTACTGCATTCGCGGAATAGCCCGAAGTAAGAGAAAAGGGAGAAGAAATTCTGCAATTTTTGATCGATGTCTAAAATCTAAAATTTGTCCTCTCTTTAGATAACTGTGCATCGGTCTTCTGTCTTCTCCGCGTTAAGCTTCCTATTCAAATCTTCTCGTTGAAACCTAATCCATAATGGGCTGTTGAATATCTAATTCGCATGTACGAGCAATAATGCAGTGTGTCAATAATTAACCAATCAGAATTATTACGGTATTTTTACGGTTTTTTATCGAGCGCAGCAGCAAATTCTCTCAACGCCAGATACACTTGGCGTTGCCAAGTGTGCAAAATGCACGCGGTAAACTTTGGTGTTGCTTCGCTATTCCCTTCTCCTGGATAAAACAAAGACGCGGTTAAAGTGTGTGTGTGTGTGTGTGTGTGTGTGTGTGTGTGTGTGTATTTAAGTTGGATAAATACGAATGCACCGAACTAGAAGCGTCGGTAGGAAGAGTTAAAAGTTTTCTTTTAATAGCATTTTACAAGTCATTTCACAAGTGTCGGGGCTTCGTTAAATGAACTTATGCCACTAGAAACGTGATGTAGGCAAACGTGATGGACATTTTCGGCTATCCGCTTGATATTCCTGTTTGCGCCGAGTTGAGGATACGGCCTTGAGCTTGAGGTGTCGCTGCAACGTCCAGTGACCATAATATTCCGTCACTTAAAAGCGGATCGATAACGGTCGGTATTATTATTTCACGCATAGAATTAAAGATCGCATAAGAGAAATAATCTTTTATTCTTTCTCCTTGGGAGTGGAAAAATAACGCCAGTTCTCACAGGGTCGGACAAAGCGCCTCACCTCGCGAGTTATCGAATGATTTATTTGCAGTTGCCGTACGTGTCCGCGCATACGAGGATGACGAAGCGCGTCACTTATTCGATAGGAAAGTCATCGCGCGCCAAATGAAGTCATTACCGTCGGTCTAACGAAATAACAGTCTCTCGGTACATTAAAACTCGCTTTAATAAGTCAGATTACTTGGGCAAATTGTCAGCCGTAGCCCATGTTATTATTACATCGTAACGCTGGATCTGAGTCATCAGCGCTTATGGAGCTTTAATTCTCCGACTCCTAAATATACACCTCGCTTCATTTGAATTTCAAAGCAAACGCTATTCGTATACTCGATAAAATACAGCTTTAATTGAAAACTTGATTCGCGCATTAAAATTCAAGCGCGTAAATGCTTCGTTCTACGCTGATTTATATCGTAAACATTTTCTCAACGATAGCCATCCTTCCAATAATAATAATAAAAAAAAACTTTATTTCCCCTCGAAGGTGTCTCCACTCCCTTTGCTTTTAAACGAGTAATTTCCAGGATTATTAGTCGGTAGGACGCGTCGTAAGGCGCAGCGACTGTTCAAGACGTTACTCGATCGCGCAGTCGAATAACGTCGGTCCAGCCAGACGGAATATTAATTTGCGCTCGTAAAAAGCGCCCGAGTGACCTTTTCGCATTGTCTCAGTGGGGCACGAGAAGCACCGACTCGAGTATTCGAAAGCTGGGCTTTTTCTCCGGATCGTTGGCGGCGCGACGCTCGACTACCGCCCCGCTCGATACTCGGGGCAAAAACGCGACCGAAGGCCCGCGATTTTCCTTTCGGAAAAGCTTCCCTTCCGCGCGACGATCGGCGCTCGAGCGCAAAAGCGTAGCCAAGTCGATTTAGGCGGCGGCCGAGGTGGACGCGGTCGAACCTATCCCGAGAAACTCGTTCGCCGCGGAGAGTCGAGCACGCGATCGCCGCACCGGAGTTGGCTGGGCATTGAAGCGCGGCCGCGGCGCAGAGGGAGAAACGTAGGATCCGAAGACGAGGAGGAGGTGGAGGAGGAGGAGGAGGAGGAGGAGGAGGAGGAGGAGGAAGAAAGAGAGAGGCATCGCGAGGGGTGGGAGCAGTCGCTAGCCTCGGACCGCTGGATTCCTCGAGGGGGTCCCTCTCGAGGCACTTGTTTACTCCGCGCGGAGAGGCGAGCCTGGCCTCATTTTCGGTCGTGCACCTTCGCCTGGCTAATTCGCCTCGCTTCCTCCTCCGAGACTCCGTCCCCTGCGATGCACTAGACGCGGTATTCGCCTCCTCTTGTCATTCATCGGATCGCGATCGCAGGCCCGCGCGATCCCTACCACGGAATCGGTAAGCGAGCGAGTGCGCGCCTCGCCGTTTTCGGCGGCCCGACCGAAGCCCCGGGACCGCGCTGCTCGTTTTATTAATCGACCGATCGTCGATTAATAAGGACTAGGCGGCGCCGAGTCGATCGCCGAGTCGATCGGGAACGGCTGCCCGTCGTCGATCCTCAGCCCTCCGCACTCCACTCGAGACTTTGGTGGCTGTCGCTGCTGATCGAGAACTAGTGGAACTCGGGTTACCCTGGGTTACCTCGCCGATCGGACGAGCGCTTAAATATCCCGGGATTTAGGATCCCCGGTGTAAGGCGCGCTTTTATCGGGTCACGCAAACGAGCGCGCACACGAGGAACGATCAACGATCGCGTTCAACTTCACGGGGAATGTTGGCAATGCAGTTGCCTGACCATACGCTAGACCGCAGCTACTTACTTAATGCGTACGCGTGTACTTATCCGGTCTGTCTAAGTACCCGTCGCTGATTAGCCACTGGCGCGCAATGCGAGCGTTGCCGAGAATGAAATTACGCTCTACAGAAGTGAGAAGCGATCGTCATCTTTTCAGGATCCCGCGACTTTAGCGCTCTTCGTTCCTTTCGTTCCACGTACGAGAATAAATTCGGCATTGTTCGCGCGTTGGAATTCTTCGTCTCCTTCCATTCCATTTCTTCCTCGTGCACCTGAGAATTGGAAAAGTACGGGATGACTCGGTAAATGACGTCGTTGTGCTCGATTCGAATTATCGCTCTTCGTTCGCGGCGAGGCAAACGGCTAAGAGCGAATGCGCGCTTTTATCGGCGACGATGCGCGGCGCAGCGAGAAGATTAGGATCGTTTTACGGCGGGTAAATTATTTTCCAAAGATAATTTTGCAAAGATAATTTACTCGAGAGGCCATGGGACGTCTCAGTCTCGAGTCCGACTTTGGTTTCGCTTACTTTTCTGCCTTGGCGTAGCCGCGAACTATTATTGTCCACGACTGAAATGGAAAAGCGCGCGCTGTTACAAAGGAGGTGTCCCCCTGTCCATAAACGTTTGGATCCCGATCCAAGCGTCCAATCTACTTCGGGGTCTCGAACTTTCGTTCTTCGATCTTCGATCGCTCGATAAAGGTCCGACGCGAACGACGAAACAAAAGTGCGCGTGACATGGGAAAACGGTTGGACCGCGGGCGGAATTCGAGGCGCTCGTTTGGAAAAGTAAAGAAAAGTAAATCGCATCGGACTCCGTCGGGCCGATCTCGCGTCGATCGACCGGGCGAAAGGCACGTCACCTCGCACAAGAGCACGTCACGGGCGGGGACCGTTGTGGAAAGGGCCGGAGCCGCGTGTCGAATCGCGAGGTACGCACACGGCGAGGATATCGAGTGGCAGGAGGCGCGCACTAGAGCCACGATAAAATTACAAAAGCCGCAGGACTGCGACTGCGAGCCGAGACTCACCGGGTGTACACGTCAAGATGGCGTCGGTGCGATCGGCCCGTGCCACGGAATCCGATATTACCTCACGTCGCGCAAAGTCGCGAGGAATAGCGACTCCTCGTGCTCCTTGTTTCCGTTTCGCTCGTTCGCCGTTCACTCGCCGTTCGCGTCCCCCTCGCGACTTACCTCGACCTTACCTCCTCGTGTTTTACACGCGGATTAATGTACCGTCGGACGCGCTCGGCGATGATGTACGCGGAGGCTCTCGTAGGCTCGCTACCGCCGTACGTGTGTCGTATTTTTGCTTTCGATCGGCGATTTTCTTCCAAGTGGAACAGCCGCGCGTGTAATCGCGCGTGTCCGGGCTTTTTTCTCCCCGATAAGCCCGACGTTTTTCGTCGTCTAATCGCCGCGGAGGATATACGTTACCGAGACACGAGCCACGTAAATTACCGGGGGACGCGCTTTCGCGATATTCCCGGTAAATCCCACGATAAATCCCACGATAAATCACGCGATAAATCACGCGATAATTCTTGCGATGCACCGGGCGTTGCTCCGAAAAGTTCGTTGTTTGGGTAAGGAGCTGGACTCGCGATGGCGACTTTTGGCACTCGCATTCGAGTTCGACTCGGCATTCAAGACGTGCACGCAAACGTAAATGTGAAAACGGTCTCTTCTCCTTCTAACGATTTTTAAGAACACTTTTATACGAGAAAAGCGCATACACCGATGCGAGAAATTACGTAACGCATTCCGAACGATTACTGGGACTCAACGATAATGGGACCCAACGACAAACGCATCACTTGGCGTAAACGTATTTTCCGAAATAAATAGAAGGTACTAGGAAGAGGAAAAGAAACAATTTTCGTCACCTCTTACACGACCAAAGTGGTTAAAATTGTCCACTAGAACATAAGGAATTCCAGGCCGTTGATACGCGTGCATCTTCCAATTTTCTCTTCGCATTAGTTATGCAAAGAGCTGGTAAAATTTAATCGCAAAATTCAATATACGTCAATGATAAAGAACGTAAAACATTCGATTGAAACTTTTTTACCGCTCAATTTACCTATCGAAAATTGTATCCGTTACTTTGTCGAAAAGCAAATAAAAGTTTTCAACCGAAGCGCGAATGCGTTACATTCGCATGCTTCGAATGCTGCTTCGTTTATGCCGGACGTGCGATTCGCGTCTTGCTGGTGAGAAGTGTGATTTATTTACTTTTTATTACCAATGGCTAGTTTTTACACTTTGAAAATACATTACGGGATGGTATTTATCGGTACGAAGGTAAAAGGTACAAGATAAACTTGTATTCGTGTTGCGACCTACTATCAAGATTTCCTTATCACACGAAACAATTTTTCCCCTTTTTATCCTCGGCTATTTATTGCGCGACTACAAATACAAATACATTTACGATTCCAAAGTTATGATACGCAATATGAAATTATGCATTATTATTCGAGCTAGAAGTAAATTTGTTTGTACATTGTATTGAAATTGATGTGTAATCCACGCATCTTTGACCGTATAATTATTCAATCCTACCGAATGCCATTACACCGATAACGTATACTTTTGTTTTATCGCTATAATACAAAACAATACAATTTTATTTCTCTTTTACAATCACTTTATCGCGATTTCCTACACCCCGTACTTAAACCTAGAATGTCTAATGCGCTCCTTTTTATAAAACGTATTTTTCTAATTCGAATGTAGGAGATTATCGCGCAAGAGTTTGGTCGACGAACGATCGGGAGAGTACCTCGATTGTTGTAAAAAAAGTAAATACGACTGATTGCGCAAGAGGGTCCAAAAATCAAAGGAAAGAGCAATTTACGCGCGATAGATGCAAACGGGCCCTTATAACTTATCTCGGATTCGTGCGATCGAGTACTCGAGCTGGAACTAATTGTAGCTGGCGTTTCCAGGTTCGTCGTATGTTTCCGTCTTTGGATTAGTTGCGTCCAAGTGGGCGCGTTGGGCACATGCTTATGTAAAAATACGAGCGTTACGAGACCACGGACGTTTTTAAAGCGACCTTTGTTAAAGTCGCGTTTAATTAAGTGAAAATTGTTCGTTTCCCTGTTAGTCGAGGTTGCGTCGTAATGGCGTGACTGCAATGACTGCAACGCACACCGATTCACCCCAAAACGAGCCGCTTTATTTTCTTATTAGCCCGAGAGAGATGATGCATTTTTGCATTAAGACAGTTTAATGTACGTTCCTTGTAACTCGGTGCGGTTTCTTTTAGTTTCTCTCTTTTTTTCGGTTTTTTTTTTTCGGGTTTTTATTTTTATTTTTTTTTATTTTTATTTATTTTTTTTTTAAATAACAAATCATGATCTTTATTGAACTCGCGATCGGAACAATAAATTCCTCTTATTTTCGTACGACAGGGTCGATGCTTTTAATACCAAGGTATCGTAAATGGTACGCTGACAAAGTACGTTGCGACTTTATCGTTGGCGCGAGTAAATCGCTTAAATAAGCGCGAACAAAGTGTCTCGAATAAAAATAGTTTTTCAAGTCTTGAAAAATTCAATGTCCGCAGGCAGGCATTAAATGCACATTTATTTACAGGAAGGGAAAAATGTCGTTGCTAAGGCATTGTTGCTGTTCTAGCTGTTGCGCACACTGAAAATTCACGACTCATAGAGCTTGCTCATCCATTAAGAACGAAACAATGTTGTTCTCTCCATTCCTCCGTCATTCCTTCATTTCATTTTATCATTTCTCTCTCTCTCTCTCTCTCTCTCTCTCTCTCTCTCTCTCCCTCTCTCTCTACGGCTCTCGCCAAGCAAACAATCATCTGGCGGCGAGGGAAAAGATAGTCGCGATATCAGCGATTACGATCGCCAGTCCATTCTTCGCCTGCCTCTCCTATATCTTTCTCTGTTTCACCCGGCGCACAAGCGTTATAATACATTACACACACGTACACGCTCGCGGAGTAGAGTGTCACGGCCATCTTTATATTTCAAGTTCGCGCTCGTTCGCTAGGCAGTAGCAGCGCCGCTCACTCTCTCGTGACTCTCGTTATTCAGATTTCTCCACGCAGATGCTGCAAATTCAATTCGCATTGTTATACACCTCTCCTCCTCCTCCTGCTCCTCCTCCACCGCGTTACTCCTGCCAGTCCTCGGTCTCTCCTCTTTCCTCGTATTTTTCCTCCTCTACGTCTTTTCCGGCCGAGAGCTTAGTTCGCCAGGCGTTCGCAGGCCCGCGTTCACGAAGCGAGAAAGAAGCGGACGCGCGCGCGAGATAAAACGAGGTAAGAGAGAGGAAGATAGAGAAAAGAGAGATGACACGAGAAGAGCCTCTCTCAGGACGTTCACCTTTCGCGTTCGCCGCGAGTTCGTTCGAAGAGAGTGGCGGCCGCCATTACACAATCGCGACTCCTCTCTCTCTCTCTCTCTCTCTCTCTCTCTCTCTCTCTCTCTCTCTCGCCGAGTTCGCCTTCTTCCAAGAGCCAAGCGCACGCCATCTTGATACCCTTGCCCGAGAGCGAGCCTGTGCTCACGAACTCACGACGGCGACGACGAGGACGACGAGGTCGACGAGGACTACGTTTCCTGTACTCACGGAGGATCTCCGTTTGTTTCGCCACGCTATTTTTCTAGCTTCCGCGAGCTTTGCACGAGGCCTCGCACAGTGCCGAGTTTATCCGACCTTACGTCTGTTGTTACGCAGCCTGCAACGAATTATTTCATTCCTTTCTTGCGAGTCCTGAAAGACACTTTTTCGCGAAGCTGCACGAGAGGCAGACTTTTTTGTCCCTGAGAAAAACATTTTATTACGATATTTTAAATGTCTTCTCTTTGTTATGCTTTTATAAACTCGGACGTATTTTTTTATAAAAGCGCACGCTTCGTGTGTTTTCAACGATTAGTAGCACCTTGAAAATAGTGTCCTAATTTCTTTACCATTATCTAGGCTTTGTAAGACGAAAGGCGTCGCTGAAGCCTTCGAGAGATGCGTTTCGATTTAATCGGCTATTAAAGCACGATAACGTACCGTAGATCCGATCGTGGAAAAAGCGATAATTGCCTAGTTTCAACATTATTATACGAATAAAAAGACCGACTCCTCGTATCGTTATTATTGCTTTCGATGCAAATCGGATGAACTCGCTTGAAGCCGTCGAATGAATCCCAATGGGAACTTACAAGACGTGCACAACGTCCGAAAGTCGAGGATTGTCGCACCGATGCACATTCTACAACGCGACGTTGAATCTTGGATGCTTCGCAGCCATTGTTGAGAAATGAAACTCCATTTTTCAACCCAGTGATCAAACCTCGTTTCTCGCCTACGGCCTCATTATTATCTTTCTTCCGAAAGATAAACCTTCCTATCCAAAGGTAGGAGATGATCGAAATTATGATATTACCTCCGCGTTCTATCTCCATTTTAAAATCAATATTTTTTCTTCAACGGTCAGTATAAGACTCTCTCGATCCATAAATCGGCAGGAGCTCGCCTCGCAAGTAAGAGAGGCTCGCTCGGCTTTGATAATTGTGGAACGCGAGGCAAAACGCAAAGTAACATCATTGTGTATACACGAGCGCTCGAACAAGCCGGTACACGCGTTATATCTTTTGGAAAGTCCGCTAAGTAACAACAACGATAACTCCCGGGAGAACAGTTATAGGAATAAAAAGAAGCAGCGCGTTGAAAAAGAACGGGCGACGAGGCGAAGCGAACGCGCGTATAAGTCGCGGGGATTTGAACGCGTAGTAAAGCGCGCGACCAACAAGGACTAGCACGCGTCATCGAAAACGTTGCAGGATGCCCAGAATCCGAGAGCCTGGCGTTATTCGGCCCCGTTCACTCGCACCAACGCCCCATTATTTCCCTATCAGCTATCGCCCCGCTTCGCGCTCTTATTCCTCACAATTGCAGTGCCTCTCGTTACTTCCATTCCTCGAGATTACTACAAATCACAGCCACCGAAGCTACTTTTGCCATTATCACGGCTACGCGACTACAACGCAGCTCTGCTGCTCTTGGTAATGTCGATTTTACAACGCCGCCTCTCGTTCGTCGGCTAGTCGACGAAGCCCTCGCAGAAAATTAATAATTATCAAAGACTCTTGGAGCTCGTTTGTCCCGTGCGAAGTTGTGACGCAAACTTCGTCGTAGCGATTGCGCAGTCGAGTGAAAACGTACATTCCGACGATTGATTATACTTGAAAACATTTTCAATCTTACTTACTTGCGCTCGCCAAGAGATTCTCCCTCCCGATAGCCTTCTTCTTAGCCTCCTTCCTTACGAGCATCTTCTCCATGAGCAAGAGCGTTGTTCCTGCGCGATGTTCTATCAAGGCGCAAGACATCAAGAAATCAAGAATTCAATGAGAATTGTTATTATTCCTATTATTACCGCGAGCTCATTCAGAGACGAAAACGAGCTGGAGTGGCTTTCGGTAAAACTAGAGTCAAGCCTCATTTTATCAGTTCGTGCGCTTCCACCGGATGTAGAACTTTTGGAACATCACGCATTTTGAGAAGAGTGCAAAGTAAAACTTGCCGCCCAACGACTCTAGATTTTCGATCTGGATTGCGTTCGATGATGAAGTAATCAAGCCTCGGGAACGATCAGGTGCGGAACATAACGCGCAGAGACGGCACAGTTAGGTTGAATCGGCCACGGCCACCGGCTACGCACGCAACCTAAACGGAAACTCCTTTTTGCTCGCGTCCTCGAAGGAAGAAGCGCGCGGAGGGTGAGGCTCGAAAACATCCGCCTGAGGCAGCCGGTCGAGGCCGATCGAATCGCTTCCGGCGGTGGACCATCGCCCAAAGGTGGACCTCGCACAAAGACAACGAACGAGACTCCGTGCCTCCGACAGCTCTTGCGTCGCGAATATTTGTCCCAGGTTGTGCGGATCGGTTGTGGGACGTGTGGCACAACGACGCCAGGCGTGCCTGATTCTGCGTAGGTGAGGCATTTGGATCGTCGTCTTTTATTTACGAACGGTCCGCGAATATTGCTTTCGTCGAGGCCAGGCGTTTCGCGCTTCTTTCGGAGTCCTTCCGAGTGCCTTCCCCCTCGTAACGCTATTGATCAATCGGACGATCGTATGATATTCGCGCTGACTAACGGAGGAGCCTTGAAAATATCGAGAAGCAGCGACGATTTTCTCGGAATAAACATGAGCGAGCAGTCGGTGATGATTCATTCGTCATCTAAAAATTATTGAATTAATGCGCGTCTCGATTTTTTCATCCAACCGACAAAGGGGACAAAAGCCGCGTACGTCATTCGACATCCACGCGGAATCCCCCTCGTCGCTTAATTAGCGTCGCAGCATTAGCATAGCGAGGTCTCGCCTTTGCGATGGAATTACGCGGTAGAATAGAGCTTGAGTCGACTCGAAAGCTGAACAAGTGCTTCGGAGGACGGAGGATCTTCCCGATCGACCTGACGGTTGCGTCGTCTCGCGCGCTCCCCTCGGTCGGCTATTGCAACGTAAACGTAGCGCCGGGATCCGCGGGACGAGAACTCGGACGAGTGTCGACCGAGTGTCGGAAAATGACGAATCCAGCGAAGTGGACCGCGGGTCTCGCGCTCCACGCGGATTCCAAAGCCGCGTACGTGATCTCGGGAGGCTCGGCGTCTCGGTGCTGCGCACGCGCGCACATTATCTCGAGTGCCCAGGTATTTACCGGCTCTCGGGCCTTAACGTACATGTATGTAAGTAGGCCGACGCCGTCTTGTACCGTTACCAGGTGTACGCCATCGCGCATACGAACTACGCACCGACTAGGCAAGAGTCGAGCGCGTGCGCGCATTCCACCGGTTATACTTTGTTACGTTGAGTTGCCGCCCTTTCGTCATCGGGCTTTTCCGGGGCCCGAGGCGCGCGCCTTTCCATTTGAAATTCCGTGCGCGTCCCCGCCTCGGTTGGCTTTGCGCGCGTAGATGCGCATGAAAAGCGCCGAGGTGCTTTCAGGAAGCTGTTCTACTTTGTTGCCCTTAGTTCTTGCTTTAGTTCGGTATTGCGCGAGTCTCGCACTTACAGCTTGCGGACGTCATTGACGAGCTTCGAAGTCGCGTACGGACATCGAGGTTCTCAGCGTTTGTCAGCGTCTTTGAAAAATTATTCTCAGCTGCCACGGAAGCGAAGCCTCGACCACTGCCTAGTGGGAATCATCGTCGGACCGTGAGCTTTTTCGAACGATAATTCAAATCGGCGCGGCCTTTGCAAGAGCCAAGACGAATTCGTAATCGCGCAAACGCACGGAAGCGACCAAGTGGGAAATCATTATTAGAAAACAGTCGTTCAATTTACCGATACTGTTTCTCATCGCGTTTGAAAAACTCTGGTTAACCACTGCTTTTCGTTGCAGCCGTTTAATTGCATCGATCGTCAAAATAGATTACTTCGAGAAGTAAATATTAACGAACAAAAATATTATGTTTACTCTTTTTCTACGGTATGACAGGCACTTTCAAATCTGTCGTTTTTCGTTTATCGCGTTTAACGCATTCTCGCTCGTAAATTCGATGGACTGAATATCTCTCACTTAGCGTTTGCCCATTACTTTTTTGCGCCTCGCAGATGTCGAAAGGACGGTATGCAAAGAAGCAGTGATTTCGATTTTTTGCACTAGTCTTCTTGCGCGTGTCACTTTTCCAAGTCTATTTCCACTTGCGATGCAAATGATATTTGCTTAAATTGTTAAACTGACGGGGGACGTCCAGCGAGAAGACGGACAGGAATATACTTGCAAAGCTGATGTTTTCGGAAAAGGCGACACGATTAATCCTTTCGCACTAAATAAGTTTTCTTAACGAGAAAAATTCACGAGGAAATATAATTTTCGGCGATAGCGAGATTATATATCTTATATATATATATATATATATATATATATATTATATCACGAGATTCTAAGGGATGATGCGAAGTTGCGAGAAGAGAGCAATTATACAAAATAATTCACCATTTGTGAATTGGGCTAAAACACGAATTTAAATCGATTTTTGTGAATTACATTGAGAATGAAACCGCTCATTGTTGTTCTACAGCTTTATACCGATGTTCGATTACGCGCTTGGCTACGTGAAGAATTCTAATAAATTATACGTAGAATATCGTACTTCACCTATTCGTGCGGTTACCTATCATTATTAAAGTATTGAATAATTGCTTTGGTTAGCAAACGAGGATTGTAAGTCCTTGCTTAGACGTACGAAATAATAGTATAATGTAGGTATCACACACATTACTATTAGTGTACATAATATTGTTCACCAAAAGACGAGCGTACGTGTTTTCCTTTTTAATTATCAAAGAGGTCGAGGACCGTTATCTAGAACGAGGGTTCAAGGTGACATAGTGCAGGAGAGATACATGGATGCTTTTTCGTCTTGGGAAATAACAGGCTTCGCCTTTCTTTTAGTAAAGGACAGAAAAGCGGCGCGGGAGAGAGAGAGAGAGAGGGAGTCAAGATTACTCGGGAGAAATTCCATCGTTCAGTCCATTCAAGGCGTAACACTTTTACGAGTTACGTTTCCGCGTTGCGTAACGTGAGAACGATCTCTCGTCATCGAGCGCCTTGAATTTCCCGCCACTCACTCCCACTCGATAAAAATGTACAGAGTTTCCCTGGAACATCGATCGATCATCTTTAATTCCGAGGATCATCGCGTTACTTACCAAGCCAATGAGCTAGACATTTTCGATGCAGCTCTCCATTATGAATAATCCAGGAGCGGACAAACACCTCGTGCGTATCGGGAAATGGTCACGGGTACAATACCTTGATTGTTATGGATGGTGACCTGCTGGGGGAGAGTATTACAGTGAATTCAGAATTTTATCGCCTCTAGCTTTTATCAAGTATTATTGTGTACGACCTAAAAACAATTTTTTCCAAAGACTTGTTTTACTTTCGGATGAAAACTACTTTTTTATGCACCTGTGCACTTTCATCGTGAATCTAATCTACCGAATATTTTTAATATCGTAAAGTTGGATTTTTCGCTTCTGCTGCTTTCTACGCGTTCATCCAAAATATAAATATAAAATATAAAAATTATTTGTATTTTATTTTTACGAGGGAAAAAGATCTCAAGTGTCAAAATCCCCGATTCCTTACCGAAGTTTGTTTCACTCTCAACTCGTTTAACGACAGATTTTTATCTCATCATACGAATTATGCGCGTTTCGGATAATCAACGTCATTAAAAGTAATTTCATAATGCGTGAAATAATTCTTCTGATTGAAGTATTGTCCGAGTCGTGGAATGTACCGAAATTCAAGGTGTACAAATGCACAAATACAATTTTGATACTTTCGTCTCCTTCGAAGCCAAAATCTCTAATATTAATTAATCAACATTCCCGGCACTGATTCACTTTACGTTTGACGATATTTTTAGTTTACGAAGAAATAAGAGAACTCGTTCATCGAAAAGAGATTGCCGGTTGAAAATTAAAAGTAATTCGAAAAAAGCGTAAACTCTTTCGTAAAACCTGTAAGTGGCGGTGAAAAGAAAAAAAAGTTCTCCTCGACTGAACGTGAACTCGAGATAAGCTACGTATAAAAACATATTTTCGGTTTTTCGAAAGAAAAATGTTCCGCTCGGAATTTTTTCCGTTTAAATTACATTTAAATAGACCGATACCTAACTTTTTATTCTCCTTTTTATTTTTCAAGGCCCAACAGTAATATTTCTCGTGGCTTCTTCCTTCCGTTCCTTCGTGAGAAATTGTCATTCGACTCACTTTTTACGACTGCGAAGGGCAGAATGATACGCGAGGCGAAATTGCGCACGAGTGACATATTATTTTTCAATTAAATACCTACAGAAAGATCGTTATTTGTGTCTTTATTTATCTCTCGCGAGCCGATGCAAAGAGCCGAGCCTTAGGATCAAGTGAAAATATAAATCGCAGAGGGGCCAAAGGATGGTTTGCTCTAGTCCACGATCAAGATTCTCGAATACCTGCGTCGGCAACAACGCAGGTTGTTGAATTCGTCGTTGCGACACCGATAAGAGTAAGAAGAATAGCATCTTCTCGCTCGTACCGAGGCACTGCAGCTAATGGCATCGGTATATTGACCGAGCAACTCGGCAAATACTCCCTGACTATCTCTCACCTTCGCTTAGGGCCACCTTGACCCTGCGGATTCCACGATCGTTCCTGCTGCGTGAGGCCTCGTTCGAGCGCACCGATCACCCCGATACGCTTCGGTTCACCTGGCGAATCGACCGGATCTATGCCCGCGGAACCGAAACGCAACCAACTGCGCTCGACGAAGCTTTGATAACTCCCCGATAAACGGGGGCGCGCGCCCGCGGAACAGGGAATGTCGCATGCACGTGGCCGAGAACTCTAAATCCTTATCGCGTTGTAAGGTATTTGTACACTTTTCTCTTCCCCGATCGATAAGAACAGCAAGCTACAGCAGCAGCAGCAGCAGCAGCAACAACAACAACAACAACAACTCTCGTGCTCCGCTGCGATAGTTTGACACGCAATGTGTTTACTTGCTTATAAGAATCGCTGCCTTCGCGATTATGCTGGACCGAAATTCTTTTTGCCAACTTGGGTGTGTGTGCGTGCGTGCGTGTATACGGAGGGCTGTTTTATCGGGAAATTCAGCTTAATTACTACTCGCGAGGCTTGCGCTGCTCCTACATCGGGATAAAGTGCACGTGGATGCGGTGGTTGAAGGATTCCGTAATCGGTAACTATTTATGCGATATAAATGGCGAAACACCGATAGTGCATTCAATCGTACTCTGCTGCATTCGGTTTGCACGCGAATTATCTCGGGGAATCTTCGGTTCGCTTATTTACGTCGTCCTTTCCATTTGGCTAAAACTAGAATCAGTGAAATTGGATACATACGAGAATGGTCGTCAGTTCTTGTACATTTCAGCGGAAGCGAATTATACGTGCGTTCAAAAAAAGTCACGCAAGTCCTAGAAAGTTCTAAAGGAATTTTCGTACGCGAAATTTTGAAATTCAACCGGTAACAGTAAGTTTTGTTGCTAAATCATTTCGAGTTATTCAAATAGATTTCAGCGGATGAGTATGCGATACGTGTTAACGATTAAAATTATTATCCCGAAACCAGCGTAACTGCCATTGTTGAGAAAAAGAACTTTGAGAAATAAATATTCACAGATTTAATGCCGAATACGAAAGTCCGTAAATTATTCGTAATATTTTGTGCTTTCTATTAATATCAAAAGCGCGGCAAAAGTTCATTTGAAGTATTTTTGCGAAATATTACTTGGTTGAGAATGAAAGTGACGGAAGAAATGCCTGCGTCGGTATAACGATTAGAATAGAAGAATTAATATTCGTATGGCAAGGGGATTGTTTGTCAACCGTAAAAATTGTCCCCGAGTTAGAGTATTCGTGGGCGCAAAAGCATCCGTAATCGATAAAAGCGATTTACACGGTAAGTTACAAATGTTCCCTCGATCCTTTAACGTACGTGTCCTCGATTAACAATTCGCATACCTATTCGGTCACTCGTTGACAGTGACGTTGACACGATTGTGGATCAGCGACTCCCTCGCGATACTTCTAGCGCGATAAGCCTACGTTCTTGAAACAACACGGTAACGTAATTACGGTGGACCGTTACGAGCGACGCCATTAACCCAGAATTAGCGGTGGATTGATTCCTGTCGCAAGCCAAGCGAACGGAAGCAAAGTTTCGCGAGCGTCGACAAGGAAAATACGCGGTGGATCGATCTCGTCGACCACGCGGGCGTCCTCGGGGTTGAAAAGCGTGCGCAGGAGTTGAGCTTGGCCGAGGATCGCCTTGACCTCGAGGAAAAGGCCAAGATCGGCTGGGCGAGTCCGTTCGCTCTCCGCGACGGGAGAAGGAGACTCGCGCTCTCGCCCCGAGGAACGGTATATAATGCACACACGAGCGAGGCGACGCGGTGGGAGAGAGAGACAGAAGAGAGAGAGAGAGAGAGAGAGAGAGAGAGAGACACACACACACAGACAGACGGACAGACAGACAGAGAGAGAGAGAGAGAGAGAGAGAGAGAGAGAGAGAGACATTATAAGTAGGCGAACGTAACTGTTTTATTAACCGTGGCATGGAGAGCTAAGGCGGAGAGCCTCGGTCGCGGCGCGCGTCTCTCCGGCTTACATAATCGAAAACACAGAGAGTGAAAATCTTGCCGACGATCCTACTTTCTTTATCTTTCTCCGCGAGGAAGAGAAGCGCCACTCGCGAATGAGAGACAGAGAGCTCCCTTCGTCAGGACAGGTATTTTTCGGGATCTGTTTGGTTCTCTTTGGTTCCGGGATAGGCTTCGGCGCGACAGGACGATTGGGCACCGAGAGTCCAACCCGTATCAACTTTTGTCCTCCTCTCCTCGTCTCGTTCGCTCTTTTCCGCGTCCGCGAGAACGTCTTCTCATTGCCACGTGAGAAGGAAAGAAGTCGTAACTTAATCGCGCGTTGTCCTCGCGATTAACGATAGTTCCACGTAGACGCGGCCGATCGTAACTCATTTGTTCGCCTTTCATTTTTAATAGCTTTTCGGCCCAAGGATGATTCAGGTTGCATCGGCAACTCGGAAGTACTATAAATCTGAAGAATAGAGGACTTACGTCACCACTGACAGCGTATTATCTTCGTAGATTAATATCGGAAATCGGTTAATTCCAAGGAATGCTCGAATCGTTAAGAAACGCTTATATGTTTATTGCCTCGAACGTTAATCACAAATTCATATAAACATTCAACGGAATGCTCCGAATGAGTTTTTATAAACGCTTCGTCCTCGCTTTTCTCTTCGGTTGATTTCACATGACGATAATGGCAGGTTTTTTCTAGGCTCTCACTCGAGTGTAAAAACGTCGGTAACGCGCAAGCGAAATTTGCATTTCCACGCAACTAACGAGACCCCCGTCGTTGTTCGTTAGAGCGACAGAGACGCAGTTATAGGATGATGCGGCAATGTCAAGGCCTCCTCCGATGATTACGCGCGTTTTCAGCCTCTGTACGCACGTGTACCAGCTCGATCGAATAACGAATGACAAGTGCTTTCCGGACGATGAGTCTGTTGAATTTGTATCGAGTGCAGGAGGCTACCGATTCTCGAAACTTCTTCCATCTCGCTCGCTTGCGTTACTAGTTCACTGGCTAGTTCCGTAGGAATACCGCGGATTCGTTTGTTAGCTGAAGTTCGAATAGCGTTCCGTTCGAATGGCAAGCGCATAACGTAAGCTGAATTTATATCGCTGTCGGCACAATCGCGGCGAGTCATAAAGTTCCTCGATTGCGATCCTAAGGAACGAAGGGAATGAGGCTTCCTTAATGCGCGGATCGTGAAAATGCTCTCGAGGGTTGTACCGGCGTGCTTTTCCACCTCGAATACTCTTTTACTTCGAGGTCTTAGTGGATTTCCTAGTTGGCCGAATGCCCCCCTGATCTCCCATACGTCGGCGATCTCGAATCGCAATTAACGGGCGGACGGGCCCCGCGCGCTTATTTACGCTCCGTGGAGTTTCGTCATCGAGGGGGGAGGGACCCAGGAGTTCCCCTCGCTTTCAGTTATTCATCGATTCGCTTTCTCGTTAGTTATGCGAGTACTCGCACGAGCAAGAAAGTATGCGCGGGGATAACGTTAGCGCGAACGGTACAAGCGGTTGGACTGTTATATCCCGGGGTGCCCCGTGAGTCTCGGACGGACCCACTGGCCCAGCGACCTCGACTTAATAATGTCGTTTGGCCAACAGCTGACTCCCGGCTTTGCGAACGCGGGCGAGACGAGCCCCGACGAGCCCCGACGAGCCGAGGGTGCGTCCGAGACTTCCTTTGTCGGGAATGACGAACCTCGGGATCGTCTTATCGCAACGCGCGCGACCTCAAATTGTCGCATGAACGCAAAGTAAACGATCGCCGATGTACGACAGATAACTAGCAAAGTCTAATGTTCTATCAAGGCTTACCCAAAGCTACGTGAACATTCGGATGTTTGAAAATTTGGATGTTTGAAAACTTCCTCGATTCTTATTTCTGGGGAAAGTGTTCTCTCGGGAGTAATCCATTTTCGCGTCTTCACGATCGTTTTCACCACACGGATTATTTAGCCAGATTTTTGCACCCCTGTGAAATAGCTTAAAACCGATTTTTCTCATTGAAAAACCACATCCGATAATCATCTTCGATTGACTCTACGTCGTGATTAAAGTGGTCTTGAGCTCGGAGGTCTTGAGCTTGAGTAGCCGTATCGATTGCTTGAGCTTTAAATTAGTAAAACGGTTACCTCTCAAATATATCGTACCGTAATGAAGTCTTGGTAACGAGAGATTTCTCCCGTTTGATCTTGTAATATTAAATTATTCATCGGTAAATCAGCGGCAACTCATCGGTATATGTTGAAAATCAATCCGAAGAGGAGATTTTGGCAAAAGGAGGTAAACATCGATTGAAAAACTGTACGCTCTCTAAAACTACGTATCCAAATAGAAAGGACGAACAAAAATTTTTGTAAGGATGGGCAGTTAACGGATAATTATGTCATGCGTAATATCACCGCATAGCCATTAGGAAAGGAAAGCGACACTGAGCCGTAAATAGTTTGAAGCTAACAAACGTTAAATTACCTAATGAATAAAGAACATTTTCAAAAAATTATCATAAACATAATAATAATTGCATTGGACACTAAATACGTTTTAAATTCCCGAATATATTTTGATTAGAAAATTGTCGTATACTTCATCGCATACTTCTACTGGGGACCGAATATAAGATCCGTATAATTGTTCTTTGAAGTCAGCTTCAAAGTCAGCGAATAAAACGAGCTCGTGAACGATCGGTGAGGTGATTTCTTGCCGTTCCTTAAACAGAGAGTAATGATTTCCGTATGCTGGCATTTATATTGAAGTGGATTTGTGTCAGTATTGATAAAAACGTTGGCGAAAATTAATACATAATTCCCTCGTTAATTAAATCGTTTAGGCACATAATATAAATTACTGGAATTATCATTTTGAATTTAAACGAATTAACTTCTTTATATACTTCAAAAGTCTTAAAAATGAAATAACAGGAACAAAATGGACATGATTTTGTCGATACACCGATAGCGATCTTCTTTATCGATTAAAGCCTTAAATTTCAATAAGTACTATTTACGTACGTAGGATTAAGCAGAATATGTAACCTTGCGTAATAAGATTTTTTTATCAATTATGTACAGCTCAGGATTTTCATTGTTTGGGAGATTTTTCTTAAACGGTAAAACCACCGCTTCTAAACATTTTTCTTCAAAACGTCGATTGAATTATTAATTATATTACGAACCGCAACCTAATCATCTAATGTATAAAATATCTGATTTATCTGAGAATAAAAATTCATTCTCGGGCAAAAAAGTACATTCCGTTAATTAGATAAGCATAATTCATACGTCTACTCGTGGTATAATCTATACCATATTTTAATAAGCTAAAGCGCAGCCATCTGTATTTTATATCATAACAGTTACATTTTATTGGACAAGAAAATGTCATTTATTAAAATTACACCTATCGATCATTCGGGCATTTATTTGCATTCTGAGCTTCGCAATAACTTTTATGGAACGTCGTCCTTCGTGTATACGTACGAAAGACAGTTTCGAATTATATATCCGCCTCAAATTTCTCGTCTTTTGAGAAATTTAGAAATTATAATCAATAACGTGCAAATTGTGTTTCGTAATTTCTTATGTAGTCAGTTTTTACATTCACCGGAGGAGTCAGACAGACGGGATGCGAAGAGTGAAATGTAAATCTATTCTAAATAAACAAATCTATTAAAGTTATAAAAATAATTAAAGGCGTGGTCTAACTTTTAAAAAATGGTATAGGAGGCTATAATAATTATGATAGCCTCCGATGGTGCATAATTCAAATTTCATCCGCGAGTACTCTATATTCCACTGACTTGTTAGAAGAATATTTTTGGATAATGGAATTTTTTATAACGAAATTGATTCTAACCGCGATATGGATAAAATCACTGGAATGCATTTCAATTTGAATCGATAAAGCAAGCAGATATATTACGGTGATGCATTCGATCGAGTTTCTTTATGTTAATCGTGAAATAATTACATATTACATTGTGCGTGTATATTTTGTGAAAAAATAACGAAAGTAAGTAATCGTTAAATTTAAACGTACAAAACTCGAAATCATTGCTTGTAAGAGTCGTAAGTGCTACGAGAAGGACTTGTTTATCCAAATAAACCTTGTAACCTCGCTGTAATTAAGGTGAAAAGTCAATTAGAGAATAATTTCATTTTAAATGATTGATCGCTCAACGTAGAGAAGTGGAATTCCGTTCACCGAGATCTAACCGGTAATTAACATCCAAAGTTATTAAAAACATTACTAAGCTAATGATTATCTCGTGAAGCTGGAATTTTCTACGTTGGTCTTAATATCTTGAACGTTGATAACGGAGATATAACGGTTTTAATGTCATACAAATGATGTAATGCTGTTATCGCGCGCTTCGCAGGATCGACGCCAGAGTGCCTGCAACTAATTTAATAAAAGATAAGGACGATATTTTTCAAACAGAAGGAACGTCAAACGTATAAACGTCCAATACCAATATTACGCGAAATAAGTACCACCTAATGTGCTCTAAGTATTTACTTTGATTATACGGAAACTTTTGTTCGGGACTTTCATTCGTGCGCGAGAACCACCGAACAAACCTAGTCCGCCTATTCCCAATTTTTACCCCATATCGGTATAATTACCCTAACTCCGCAAGCCGAAGGTCGCCCGACGAACCGATTATAAATTAACCGATAATAAAAGTTTGGACTCTTCGAGCACGCTTACGCAACACTTACTACCGTACTTTCCTTCCTTCCTTCCTTCCTTCCTTCCTTCCTTCCTTCCTTCCTTCCTTCTTACTCTCGATCAAGGCCGGAATCCCAAAGAAAGGATGGCCGCCGAGGAGTCGGCCGGATCTGGCGACGAAGAAAACGAGGAAGAACCGAAGGAACGCACTCGCGCCAAATTGCCGGTCGAATTTGCCGTTGTCGGCGAGAGCGGAAGGAGGCGATGCTGCAAGGGAGGTAAGCGGAAATTTCTGCGGACGCGTTGCGTAGTGCGCGACGAGCCCGAGGTAGTTACCGAGCGGCCGGGAATAAGGGCAGACCCTGACCGCGAGGTCTCCTTCTTCCTTCCGTTATAGTTGCCGCCGGCCGCAACAGCCGATGGTACGGGTGGTTAAGGTTTTTATTGTCTAAAACTCGGGTTTTACGAGGAGCGCGCTAGGAAGGATACGCCGTGTTGGTCGCCTATGCCACGGTGGGCTCCAATTTTCCCGGAAAGCTCCTCGAGGCGACGACTACTGCGGGGGAAGGAGTGACGCCGGGAAAAAGGCGAGAAGCGCTCGCGCAGAATCCGGGGAAGTCCGACCGCGCAAATTGCCGAGCCGTTAAAAGTGCTCCGGTTGCTCCCGGCATCTTTGTTGCATCGCGTCGTAAAATAGCGGAAGGGTATCCGTTGGCCAGAGGCGACGTACCCGCGCGACAACGAGGAGTCCGCGGACCCGTCGCCGAGCAAGGATACGTCGATGATTCTCGTCGTTTGCCAGTACGTGGGAACGCGAGGCCGGGACTCGGTGCAATATTCCTCGGGTCCCTAGAGCCTCGCCGACGTTTACTGCTGCTTCGTATCTTGGACTCGATCCAGAACGACTCGCTGGAATTTTTAGGGGCCCGGATCGAGAGACCTTCCGCATACACCGCGCGATTCCGTTGATTTTTCCTTCCACTTTTCCTTCCACTTTTCCTTCCACTTTTCCTTCCATTTTTCCTTGCCCGACGCGGTGCTCCGATGAAGGAGCACTTTTATCTCCAGAATGCGCACGCGCACGACTCCCTTATTTGGGATATTCGTTTTTTCTGCGCGTTCGAGGAACATTTTATTCCGTTGTTGCAATGGTGGGACGCTTGGCGTAAAACCTCGTTTAATTATTTCCAAATCGTTCCGCAGCGGAATTCCTAAGGCAATTTATTCTTTGTGGCTTTCAAACTGCTTTTAATATTTTCTCAAATTGTTTCCGAAGAGTGGGAGCTCGGGAAAGTTCCCTTCCGATACACAAAGTTATATCCGATGCGCTAGAAACGTCGCCAGCTACGCACTTGCGCTGCGATTACCGCAGTTATGCATACAAATGCAATAAAAGTCGAAATATCGTGCACACGTACGTAATGTTCGAGGCATTATTCATTATTGCTTATACGCGTAAGAGATATTTCGCACTCGGTCAACATCTCGGTTGGTCTAACAGTATCGCGGTATCGGCCCGCATGTCAGCTGTTGGTCTCTCGAGCTCTAAAAAATGCGTTTGTCGTTAACTGCACTTATGTTAGCAATCAACACATGTAGCTGGCCCGAGTAACATTACATATAAACGAGTGTAATTTTGCAGAGCCTCCGAAGGATCGTGCGTAAATGCTTAAGTGCCTTCGTACAAAAGCGTTCTGTTTTTAGACAAACTGTTTTTAGTTCGTCCGTTGCTTAGCAGAAATGAATCGATGACTTTTGAGCAGCAGCGACTAATAGAGTTAAACACGAGCTAAACGGGCTTTGTTTAGCGAAGCTTCGTTCTCGCCGATATTCGTGTTTCCAAATAACGTTTTAACGAGCAAAAGGATCCTCGCGGTCAGCACGGAATATCGCTACTTTCACGAGTCAGCGCACGATAACTTAACAAAGTTAAAGAAAGTCCCTTTAAACGCGATATCTCGGACAATAGAACGAAAAGCGAGCAAGTAATTCTCGAAAGTAGTTCTCAGAGCGTCGTCCGTATTAGGAAAGGATCGAGGGTTGCCGCGCTCGATTTTCGTCCTTTTGCATTCCGTGGCCTCGTCGACTCGGCTACGAGTCTTTCGATTTCGCTCGGGCGAAACGAGATGTGGAAGACGAGGCCGAACGCAACGAGGAAGGATTATGTATTACATTTATACGCATGAATATCGGCTTCGCGATCTGCAGTGGCGTTGATTCGTTCGATAAGTCGCGATAAAGCGCGATAAAGCGCGATTGGCGTAAAGGTGAACGCGCATGGGAATCCGGGAACATGACGCATCTTCGTCGTGTCGTTGGATGCATCAAGGATTTTGGACTCGGGCAGTCGAGGTAATCGGTGGTTAGGATACGTTGGGATAGGATAGGATCCTTAATGGGCTTCGGCATTATGTCTTTATCTACGCTGAGACATCGGTAGGTTCGCTCGGCGATGATCGAACGATGATCGAACGATGATCGAACGAAGATCGAACGAAGATCGAACACTCGAAAGTTTGTGCGATTAATAATGGGGTTTTAATTAATAAGGGGCCAAGCAAGGTATTTTGATTTTCTTAGCGTATTCCATTAGCGTACGGACGTAATCGAAATTGAAAATTTTCTTTTTGAAATTGTATTTTAATGCGGTGTCCAGGTCCCATATTCCCAGATCGCGGTAACGGTACGCAACTCGTTGGTTACCTTGGTTACCTATAAAAATATTTATCTTGCTCGTTTCGAGCTGCAAGTTTTTAATTAATTTTATTGGTTAGTATCGTTGTGCTGCACCTAATGCACAACTTACGACGTCGTAAAGAAAATTTGCCGTGTACGTTAATACATAATCATAAAACTTTCAACCAGGTGAAACAAATTCAATGAAATTATCCAATGAAAGCGTACAATCTACTTCCTAACGAACTTGTAATGAAATTATGTTACACTAATGTTATTATATTCGGTTGCATCATGTTCATGGATTTTAAAATGTCGGCGTTCGTGTCGGCGTTTGTGCCGGCGTTTCGAGAAGAGCGTGAATCGAGAAGCTTCCTCGCGGTGTAATATAAATAAACAAAAGTTACGTAATTACTTAGGTACAGTTTGCCTTTATTCGCCGTATAACCGTTTCTCTCGCCTAAAGTCACAACCTGTCCCGTACGTTTTATATACAATCAAGCACGAGGAATTATCCCACAAGTAAATTTCCCTGCACTTCCTATACGCGATCCGGGTTCGCGAACAACGGCAGCTCCAGCGACAATTAGATAGGCAACAACCAGTCGATCCAAGGTTCTCTCAATTACGGCAAATCACCGATGGTAATTAATTATCCTTTGGCACTCGCATAATAAGCGTAACTCGAACGATCGACTCGACCCTCTTTTCAGGCGCGTGCATCTGTTAAGCGCGCGCATTTAAGATGGCGGACAGGGGGGTGCAAAAAATACCTACAGCAGGTTCGAAAAAGGTATGCATCATTCATTCACGTCGGTGCGCATGTATTATTTATATGCGCTAGCGCACATAAGCAGAAGCAGCGCGCACACGTACGTGGATTCTCGCGGATATCGTATTGACCAGGAGAAGCACGAACGCGAGGCGACGAGGAACGAAAGGAACGGCCAAGAAAAGGACGCAGAAGGAGCGACAGAGTTGGCTTGTGTGCGTGCGTGCGCGAGCGCGAGGAAAGGGGGAAAGAAGGAGAAGAAGGCATAATCATGCCGCGGCTCGCGATGTCCGGGCATCGCTCCCACGAGGCTGGGGCCAACTAACGGTTCGATCCTCCACCACCGGGGAGCGGGCACCACTACCACTATCAGCATTCGGTGCGGCGGACTGAACGAGCCGTCATTGCTCTCTCGCTCTACTCAAATCCTCTCTAGCAAATCCTCCTCGTATTATTCCTGTGGGTCGCTCTCTCGCTCTCTCGCTCTCCTGCTGTTCTCCTCCTCCTCCTCCTCCTCCTCCTCCCTGCCTCCCTCCTGCCGCCGCCCTGCCTCTTCTTCACGGTCGTTTTATTTCTCGGGCCCCGCGCTCCCCTTTATTCTTCTTCACCTTCTTGCCATCTTCAACCCTGTCCACGGACGAAGAGAGAGCGAGCGTGTGAGGGGCGGGGCGGGGCGGGGGGAGGTCAGTACACGCGTTCTTTTTCTTCTTTTCCTTTGATTTCAGTCTTCTGCACTCTCCGTCTTTTCTTCGCTTCGAAAATTAAAGAGATGCTCCTTGCGACACACGACCGCATAAGCGTTGCACGCGTTAAGAAAACTGAGAAAGTACGCGCAAGCCTCGCTAAACGCGTGAACAGGTATGGAATATATGGCTAGTGTGACGTACGAACTGGACAGAACCACGGAGAGATGGGAAATTGTTTTTGAACCATGACACAAACGTCGCTTTATTTTTTTACCACTCTCTCTCTCTCTCTCTCTCTCTCTCTCTCTCTCTCTCTCTCTCTCATCGTAATACATCTTCGTAATAATCGAATTATTTCAAGGGAACTTCGAGTTCATTATTTATTCAGTAGGTGTGCAAATCCTAGCTTTTTCCACTCGGCAAATGTTGAGCAAGGCCTTTAATTGAAAAGGAGAAGCAATTCGATTCACCTGAAATCCAAATTTAACTCCCTTCCATAAGTCAATCAATTCTACCACTCTACGTTATTTCATATTATTCTAAACGTTATTTGAGTAAAGTGCTTTGAATGTTGTTACAATCTTATCTAATAATGCGCGATACACTCGCTTGGAAATTTACGAAATGTCTTTAAGATAGATTGCTCCGTCATTCAAGCGAGTTAATCCGTGTTAACTGATATGCGAGTATTTATCTTCTTATCATTAATTTGACTCGATTAGTAAGACAATTCAGCTGTAAATTCAAGACTTCCACAACTCGTTATAATTTCATGACCTTTCGGAGTATAATGATGTCATATAGAGGAATAATTTGCACATCGTGTACAAATGGTTCTTTTAAAATTCATTTATCCTGTTACTTTTTTAATAATTATCGTTTGTTGGCCAAAATGTGGAGTTAAAAAAAAGTTATTAACGATGTTCGATGTTAATCAACCTATTTAAACGAATAAAGCACCGCAGACCGACGTCATCTACAATTGGATAAAAGTATTTTTTCAACGGCACGAATTAAGTTAATATGCATTACATAAATATGCATTAACCAAAACATTTCGGAAAATTACCAAATGAAGGATTTACTCGTTGAATAAACGTATTTTGTTTTACGGAAACTAAAATATATTTTTCTGTTTCTTATTTCACTTGTAATTGCGAACATAAATACACTTTTTATTTAATTTTTTTTTTTTTTGCTTACAAACGACAGGTTTCTCGAGAAAGAACCGTGAAAAGGCATTACGAAACTATATATAATCTTTGCGTTAAAATATCTTTAGAGAAGGTAATGTAACATTAATAATAAAAGTAATAATTACGTGATTTATGATACTTCTTTTCGATAATTAAGACTGACAGTAGTTGTCACAGCTTTTGAAGGCTTGCACTCGATATTACCATTTGTAATTGCTACGTGTAAAGATGCTTTAGGCAAATTTCTGCCTTCTGCCGCAGCACTAACGAACCGTTCGTGTTTTATGATGTAAAGTATACGTACGAACCGATTAAGTTTTAGATGTATACACTTTTAGCTGCACTTTGTTCTGAAATACGACAAGAGCTGTTACATGTGCAATAGAAGTGCGTTTGCGTGGTAAACATGTAATCCATAGAAGTTCCATTTAAATAAAAACGCAAATGGCATTATGCGTTAGAAAAACGTTGGATCAAGTTGTCAGCGTTCAATTAGAATTAAATTCCTAAGTTGACATTAATTATTGTGGTACAAGTAGCTAGAGCATGTTGTTTTCCGATTTACCTTCTCGCAAAATGTAACAAAAAAGTTGATAAAAAATTGCAATTATAGTTCAGTTTTACATTGTTTTAAGAAAAAACTAAAAATAGTGCCGCAATGTTTCCGATATAATTTCATCGACACGCGTCGAGTGTTTTAACGAAATGTTTATGGTAATAAAGTGTTCCGACTTAGGCTCGATTTAATATTCGGTTTGATATTCGGTTTAGTATTTAGAACACCACGCGTACTTGTAAAGGAAGAAAATTACGAAATATTTAGCGTATCTTTCAATTAAAAATGTTAAAATTCGCGTGCGTCTTCTTTTTTTCTTTTTTTTTCTCCTCTTTCGAACAATCTGAAATGAAATTTTCTTTAAAACTCTACTTTGTTATTACACCATCCTCGTGCATAATGCGTTATACTTAAAAATCCTTGGTATACGAGTGCATTCGTATTTATTTATGAAAAAGCAATGGTAAGCACGAAAGCTATCATTATATTATACGTTATTGTTTTGCACTTGATTTTAATATGAATAAAATACTACGAATCATCAGCAGTGAAAATTATCTTTCGATTGCGTAATATACGGTTATTTAAAGTTTTGCATTAAATAACTTATTGAAATTTACCGGGACAGCAGAGCGTGAAAAGCGCGACTGCTGACCTAGTCACAGGAAAACCCGTTTGATGTATAAATTGAAGATCTATGTCTACGTCCCGTCGAATTAATAATGCGAATATCATTGTTAAAAGTATAATTTAAATGACAAAGTACTTTAATACCAAACGCAACGTATGAAAATTAATGATGAATTTGTCTCGTCCAAGAGGGAAAAGGTTAATTTTACGAGTCGCCTTTTAAATTTTCAAATAAAATAAATTCCGAGGTGATGTATTTATATATGCCGCAATTTTTAATGTGAAAAGCGTTTATTGATCAGAGTCATAAAAGAGCGTTTAATCTCCTTAAAGCACACGTAAAGCAAAAGTATACAAAGTAAATATCCTCGGAAATTCATTATTAATTGCAATTCGAATTCTTTAAGCGAAATTTATGGCGGTGACGTCTAACGACATTTATGAATTATGATTTGAGCACGAGTAATGAGTTGATAAATAAAGGATCATGCACTTAATTCAAAAGCTGGATAAGACCTTGTACCGTACATTTTAATTTCAAGAAGCTTCAAAGGCTTTTTCAAAAATAGATATTAAGGCAAGGCTTGTGCAGACGACTTTTAAAGGTTCACGCGAACATATTAGTCCTGCCCTCTTTAATGGTTCCGTCACTTGTTACTCAGGAAGACAGGGTAAGTATAATTTACGCATTCGTGGATTCCTCGTTCGTGATTGGGGCGTTAGCCTTTCTTTTCTTTCTTTCTTTCTTTCTTTCTTTCTTTCTTTCTTTTGCTTGTTTACTTTTTTTATTGTAAGGTGGAACGGATCGTCAAAATCTCAAGCTCGTTTAAGAAGGAAGAACTCAAGAGTCTAAGCGCCTCTTCTTGGCAGTGCATTCACAAAAGAGGTTGGCGTGTGTGCCTTCTTTTAAAAGAAAATGGTAATTTCGACTAGTGCGTTATTCCTGCCGAATAGAGTATGTGTCTGTATATACACGCGGTTTTTAGTCGAGTGGTTTGTACGTCTCTATCCCTCTCTCTCTCTCTCTCTCTCTCTCTCTCTCTTTCCTTTTTTTTCTCCTCCTTAAAGAAAAGGCAGACCAATTACCCTGTTTTGTATATATCATTTTGGGATTTTCAAGCGTGTAATTATTACGGTACTGCGCATTAGGATATGACTTAGGAGAAACGTTTTCTTTGTCATGCAATACTTCAAGATTATGTAATACGAATATTAGAGTTCATTATCCATGTCGGGTTTACGACATTTATATGGAATTTTATATGGAACTGCATTTATCGTGGTTTGTTTGATAAATTGCGAAACAATTTTGGCAACATTGGAAAAGTTCACATTTCTTAATTGCACGAATTAGCATTTTCAAGGACTAATTTTACGTGACTTGGTGCATATTGTCGTAAAACGTATTCTTAGTACATGTTAAAAAAATTGTCGATTTCCAGGCTTACCTGGAAATAAGAATCGAAGATACAGGAGCGATTCAGGGATTCGGGTCATTGCTTTAATTACTATTAAATAAATCAAGAGAAAATACGATAAAAGAGTAACTACGAGTAAATTGCTGGAATCTTTTGTGTCGTAAAAGCAAAGCCTATATTTAAAGAATAGCTTATCCACATGCGCCAAACAAACTGTTGTAAAAAGAAATGAAAAGGATGGTCCACGCTGATAAAATTATACGACTCGTAAATTTATTCAATAATAATAGATAATTCTTTATTTTTTAATCATTAGACCTTTTCATCATATTTCATTCTTAACGAGTGAAAATCACACGAATCTAGTCGAGAATAATTATTCGCTTTAAATAATTTAATTTGCACTTTTGAAATTATCGTACTAACGTAAATATTTAAGCACCTAAATCTAGAACTACGTTGTACATTTGCTATTACTTTTATTATCCAAGTGGCATTTCTTTTATCACGGATAGCATAGAAGATTTAAATGTAAATGCCCAGAGGTAACATACATATACTTAAGGTATAAAGTTTCCTCAACGGTGAACTAAAATACATTTTATTCAACATAAATCCTTGTAATGTTTGTTGTAGTATCCGCTGTTGCGTGCGTTGTGAATTTTTCATATCCATGATGGGCACAATGTTTTCTTTAAAAGATAAAAAACGTAGAATGTAAAAGTAAGTGAGCAATAAACTTACTCAAAGTAAGTGCACTGCGAAAGCAAGAAAGGGAATGAGATGTTTCCAGAAGAAACGATTCGATAAATTCCATAGAAGGGAAGCGAAAAGAACGAGGCGAGCGAAATAAAAAGAACTTCGCAGATCTACAGGCTGTTGAAAGAGTCGCTGAGCAAAACGGCCTAAAATTTGTGAAGCAGAGGGGGATAAAAAAGAGTACAAAATGTAAGAGAGAAGACCACAAGGACGGGGAAATAAGCAAAGATAGGGCGTCCATAAATTAGATAAAAAGGCCGAGGCAGATAGAAGTAAACGCGAAACTACAAAGATAAAGTGCATATCAGGCATTTTGAGGTACCTTCGTGCTATCCAAAAAGCGATGCAATTTTTCTTATCTGGGAAGAAAACGAAAAGAGAAATGGACAACATTTCTTGGTTTAGCTGCTCTACAAATATTAGTAAAGTTCATTGTATTACGCAATAGTCGAGACAAGTATTATTTTGCAAATGTTCCATCAAATGCAAAAGATAGTCCTATTGAGCTTTCGCTATTAGACTCATCGTAACATCTTCTGGCAGCGCTTTCAACCAACTGATCTTTTGCTCATGCGCGTATAAAACGCTATTCCGAAAAGGGATAAAGGGCCTGTTCGTCTATCTCCATCTAGACAACGACGCTGATAAGTTATCATCGGGAATTTATGATTATACTAAATCGTCCGTGGCGAAAAGTCATTCTTTTATTTATTCGACGATCGCATTGAATAAAGACTCAAATAATTTGTACATTGAACGTTTATCGATGCCAATAATTATTAAGAATATTGATTTTCTCCAAAGCATTAATCAAAATATGAAGGAGCGCACACAGTTACAGGCAGAATATTTCGAAATTTCACCTTCTCTATATTGTTACACCAACTGGTGGTTTTCACGTGAGAAATTTAACCTTCGCGTCAGAAATATAAGGCTATCGTCGGGTACACAAACGTAAAGTTTCGTCGAGTAGATTAAATAAGCAAATTTATTTCTTTAAACATTTATGCGAGAGTCGGTCAACCGGTCAAATTTTCCATTTACGTCATTTTAATCTTATTGAACAGGGTGAAAATATTCCGAGTCGCGCGATAAAGTGTAGATCGTTCCTTTAAAACAATAATATTTGTGCAATTTTTTGGAATACTTCATACTGACATCGGTCATACAAATAGATTTATAAATATCTAAATATAATAAAACGCACTTGAAGATTTTTGGTCTAATGGTGAAAAACGACTGTCCAAGCACGAAGTATTAATATTTGGGGAAGCGACATTCGTTAAAAATGCAATTTCTTATCTATTATAAGCGGATAATTGCGCGCGACCTTGCGCTCATGGAAATTGATTTATATTCGCATCCCGAAGAAGTCTTATCGATGAAACAGGAAATCCTCTTGCGATTGGTCTGGTTGTCTAGGTGATTGCTTTCCGGCAGGAAAGTGAATTATTACGATAGAAAACGTAAGAAGGAGCTCAAGAGCAGCTTTCGGAATGTTCGCGCAGCCCAGTAGCAATAATAATAATAATAATAATTTACAGTGAGATGAGTGCACGCATTAGCCAGCATAAAACGGAACAATGAGAAACCGTAGAAAAATGCAGGGCGGTTTCCTCTGATAATGCGCCATGGCAGAAGCGTGCCAATAAAAAAAAGCCCACGGATGAATGAACGGCTGGCAATAATGGTTTTGGCGAAAACTAAAGCTCGAACAAGAGCAGCTCTAAAAAGCAGTAAAAGCGCGCGTGGCACCGGAAAAACGAAGCGCGCAGAGGCTTTACGAATTTACGAATGGCTGCAATGGAGGAGGAGGGACCAAGAAACGAGAACAGGCTGTTACGCGATGAGCGCGTTACGTTCGGGGCCGACCGAGGATGCTCGTAAATTACCGAATAGTTGAGGCGACCTTGCCCCAGGTCAGAGATGCTCTTCCTGACGGGACTCGGCCACGGGTTTACGGGCGACGCGCGCGATGCACCTGAAAAACCGACCCCATTTCAATGGGTCGCGCATGCGGGGGGTCGTCACTCGAGCGACCCTTCAACCGAAATCCTGTTACACCCGGTTACGCATGTGATGGCAATGGGGGGCTTATCAATTCGGTCGATGGCTGAGTGAAAGTCTAAGAAAGCGTGTCTTTACCAATGCTGCATGGGATACAAACTTCTGTTTTCTCGATTTTTCTAGGCTTCTATTCGTCTAGACAAAATCAATATGCTTTCGGTACTGCTTCACGAATGCAACTGGTAATGCACGCGTTAACAATTTTGCCTCGTTTACACAGTCTTGAAAAAACTTTCTTACGTTTTTTTCCATGGTGCCGCGTTTTTCACGTATTTTCGTGAAAAACTAATAACACATAGAGCCAATTTAGTGATTAAATTAATCTGAAAATTGTAATTTCGATCTTGGTTTTTACAAGAGATGGAAGCAAGCATTTTGCAATTTTTCTTTTTATATCCTAGGCAGGGTTTCGTTGCGGATGCTCAAATTGCCCCATGAAATGACTGATTTTCAGTTTTTTATGATTAGCGCTAACTAAAAATAGTGTACAATTTTTGCTGAAAGCTTACGAAGGTGAAATCCAATTGGAATTCCAAGTTATAATCAGTTTTAAGTGCCTCAATTTGCGGACAACATAACTTCCAAATTATCCGAATTAAATGTAATATAAGAATGTTCATACATAAAATAGTATTTGACAGCTGCATATCTTATCGCGTTTTCATCAAAGTAAACAACGTAGTTACATAAATGTAGAAAGAAGAGAATGACGTGAATGTATTTTAGTTCACGAAGTAAATGTGGAAAGCGAACCTGACATTTAAGTAATAATTCCATTTAAAAGTAAAATAGTTCTTTAATTTGGAACTTTCACGTTAAGCAGCGTATTTCGACATCGTTAAAAAGAAAAACAAACAAATATCTCATTCAAGAATGATAAAATATCGTTAGAATTACGAATATTAATGATATATTCGAGAAAAACATACGTAAGATTCCACGTACAAACTATTATTATTTTATGAAAAGTGGCCGAATATGAATATCCTATAATAAAGTTCATCCATAATAACGCTTATACAACGCTTATCAAATTGATTTCTTAAGGAACTAAATGTCTATTACGTTGCATTATCGTCGTAAGGATTACTTCGATTTATACGCAGCTTTGCGTTAAAGCATTATTTGCCTTAAAACAATATTTATTTGCTCCGAGGGAAATCCTTTTAAGTCGACATGTATCGAGTATTCGTTTATCAAACTTATTTTACAAAAAGGTGAATATTGTAGTTGATGAATACCTACTGAAATATACCGTCGCTCTTTTGACAAGTGTAATATTTTTTGCTTTCAGGTTTTTCAGGTTGAAAAAAGTAATTGGATATAATTTAATTCCCACGATACTCTTTCGAACTTGGTTGTCCTACATGACAAAATTGTCATTTACAAACTAATAATTCTTAGGCGCACAAATAAGAGGAGGTACGACGTTACACGCACACGCTGTTACAGAGCGCATTAAAAGTTATGTACATGCGCAGGGGATAAGTCACGAATGCGAATGGGTCGAGGCGTGTACCTAGTTTGGCTCGTTCTCTACCGCTTGACGAAAAAGTCACCTTCGAAACTGGTTCAGCGACTCCGAGAACACTCGTAAGATAAGGGTTTTTTGGCTTTTGCGGCGCACTACTTAACCAGTACGTACGACGAAGCTTTTTCGTTCGCTGTCGATGCAGACGAGAACTCGTTTACGATACTGGGGTCATTAATTGTTGCAGCTTCGCGTATGTGTTCGCTCATACGGTGCTTTACTTATAAGATTTCACTCGGCTTTATCTCGTCCAATCAATGGCAAATCATTTTTACCCCCGTCCGCCCTTTTTATGCCTTCTTTATCATCCGACATAATCATTTGCTTTTGTAATTAATGACCAGTCTTATATTTACATATATTCGCGATAAAAACTTCTTCATATTTAGTAATGCGTCGCATTATCGAGCATAACTGTTACGGTAATATATACGCATGCCCCGCTATTAGAATTTATTAGGCCTATAATAATTATCCTCCATATTATTATAAATAATATAGTATCGCGCGGTATGTAAATGCCTACGTAGAAGGTGTACATCCGAATTAACAAGTTAAGTATGTAAAGCGACTATTTTATATACGTGTATTTATATTGCATTAATGTTGTTGGCTAAAGTACTGCGTTTATAAATGCATATTAGATATTATAAGGTTTTAAACGAATACATTCTTACAGCCATGGATCCGTCCAAAGCACACTCAAATTTAATATATCACCCGCTGTTCTCATTAATTTTTACTTTATACTTACCGGTGTCAAGTACTTTTACTAGTGCGTAAGTTATACATAAATGAATTCTTAAACAAATTTACTGCTGCTAAGTGACATGCTTAACGTGATTTTATTCATTATAGCTAATTTCTTATCAGTCCAGGTTTAAATTGCAATTTATATGTATGCAAACAGCACGCGAATGCCGCGCACCCAACGATAATGTCTTCACGCATTTGTAAACAAGTTTTCGAAGCATCAAGTATACCTATGTGTATTATATTCACAAATGCGCTTATGGGGTTAAAACGCGTTCGCGCGCGCACGAATGAATCCATCCAGCCAGTAAAGCCATGTAGACGTATGCGTGCACATAAATGCAAAATCCAAATGCAATCCTATTATAATCCGATGCAACGATGTTGCATTTGCAATAAACATGCCTGAACTCATGTTTTGCAAAAAATATCTTTTACTCTCGATTGACGGTCGGTAAACATATTTTACTCGTACGTTGCTGAAAAGACTCCAATCGATTGCGTAAATTGTCGCAAATGAAGAAAAATACGTTAATCAAAGTTATAATATCTGCTCGTAAAAATGACCTTAAAAATGTCAACGTGTGCATAATTAATTTTATGCAGTACGATGCTCGGTAAAAACGAGCGAATGAAATCTAATTATTAGACTGGAGTAGACAACTTAAAAAACAACTTAATGCTTTACGATGAGACGCAAAACGGTTAATGGACTATTTCGTGCATCAATATGTGTGTGCGTATAGCGTGACGTTTTTAATATTCGAAGTAATATTTAAATTTTTCAGACAGAATGATAAAACGGAATATTAACCGGAATATTAGAAATCTACGTATGCATGATATACCGAGGCCACGCAACAGGAATTGAATTTCTTCGAAATTTTTTGTTTACGAATCTTAAACTTCGGCGAAGAAATAGTCCGAATGTATTTGTTGCGGTGTGACATGGGCGCGTCGTTTTACGTCAGTAGATATTCGACGTCGCCGTTGGTTGGTTTCGGACTATTTTTAGTGTGGTCCTGACGTCGTTTCAACGCGATATCCTTTTTGCAACGAATTTTTTTTATCCATTTAATTACCGCAATAAACACCGTGGTTTCTCTTGTCGGGCCTTTACATTTTTCTCTTTGGTAAAAAAACCAAGATGGCTGCTTAATTTCATCCGTGGTTGAAACTTTAAAGAAAAAAAAGTTTTCGCTTTGAAAATAGTTCGAACAACCTAAACCGTTGGAAATGGAAATTGTTCGTTCTCAAATGTTTCGTTTGTACGAAAAGAATAGATTTTAACAAACACGAGTGATACGTGAGTTCGTATTTTACGATTCTAAACCCATTGTATTCTAAAAAAATGTACAAAAATTGACACTGAATTATTCCCCAAGATGTATTTACTTGAAGCTGAAGAATTTTCCTTATTATTACAGAAACTTACATCATTTGTGCTATCAAACTTATAGCAATGTCGATAACATCGTCGTTTAGCTTGAGTAGTAGCAGCAGTAGCAGCAGTAGCAGCAGTAGCAGCAGTAGCTGTAGCAGCTGTAGCGGTAACAGCAACAGTAACAGCAGCTGCAGCAGTAACCGCAACAGTAACAGCAGCAACACCAACAACACCAACAAAAAAAGTTCGTCCTTGTCCTCGACAGTTGTGCTCGAACAACCGACTTACAACACCGACGTACCGCAAACTTTAGTTCGCCCGTAAGTTGAATTCGATAAAACGAACGCTAAAAGAACGTCGAGTTCAGTGGAAGCGTTGCTTATTGACGCGATTAATGTAAATTACATTATGATGTAGGTAAGGCAATTTTATACGACATGCACATCGTCGTTCTTATACGATAAAGAATTAAGTGTAGCCGCATACCGTATTGAATATTTTTTTAGGAGCAAGAGAGAGCGAGAGAGAGAGAGAGAGAGAGAGAGGAGTATTGTACGCATTTTTTGAATGATCCGATTGGAACTTCAATTATTCTATTACGTTCATCAATATTATGCATTCAGTTCAAATGAACGATTTCTATTTTATGCGCTTAATCTTTTATTAAAAAATTTTTATTACGAGTAGTCACGTATATTATTATTACTTGCTTTCTGTAATAACTCATTGAAATTTTTTTCAAATACTTTGGTAAATAATTTCAAGATTGCAAAAAGTATTCGCTTTTAATAAGTAAATGTTTTTTCATTTTGAATTTTTATCCATTAAACTTGATAGATAATTCGCATTTTCGCAGTGATTAGAAATTGCTGCTCTGACGAGCTTTATTTACAAATCCATTTACAATTTCTATATAATAATTATGTAATATTTCAAACGCGAAGCGTGTCTTAATGTCATCCGAAAAGTAATATATTTACTTTGATGCGTTATCTTCATTTACTTTTTACTTTCATTTTAACAAAATTCTTCTGCTTCTCTTTTATTTCTCTTTTATTTATAAACATTTTCATTTTTATAGATATTAATAGAATTAGACTTCCTTGAAGCAAATTATTGTTCGGAGAAAGATGTAACAGTTTAACCATAGCTTCTAAAAGTATCACTTCGTACATGACGTTTAAATTGAAATACCAACGAGTAGAATTTTTTTTAAAAGTTGTCAAGAATTTTGCAGAAATTCAGAATTCCGACATTTAGAATGTATGAAAAGCGTACTCGATAATAATACAATTGGAAATAACCATAAATATAAAAAAGTAATTTGCGGTATCCCTGATGTCCGAGTTGTAAATTAGCTTTATCTAGTGCTCGCCTTAATCTCTTTAAATAAGAAATTTCATACAGCTTTTCTTAAGTAGTATTGCACCATAGATTAAGTTTAACCAATACGAAAGTATTAAACAACTGAAACTCTAAAGTTATTATGACTTCAATAGCACGCAAGCCGTTGATACGCGGAACAATTTTGTTTTCATTTTCGGCAAAGTTGATTAATTTAATATCTTTTATTCAATTCTTAATTATTTTAGGTAAAGCGTTTTTTACCACAAAGACACATAGCTGCATCGACTATTTTTGACTGTATTTTTTAATCAGCAAGTACCACGGCTTTAATTTTACTAGGAATTCAACTGTACAAATGCGTATTTTTTTTCAATAGATTTGGATATCCAGAGTATAACTATCGTCCTACAGACAATCAGTCAAAAAGCAAATCTAAGCTGCCGTATGAGGATGATCGTAAGGAACACCGTCTTGCACGGCAACAACAGCATTCCAAAGATAATTCTCTTTTATGGAAATGCGTAAGTTCAATCATAATTTAAACAGTATATATAAAAATAATCCTTACGTATTACTTGAACTATTTTAAGTTTTAAATATTGCGTACACATGTAGTATATTTTTTATATTGGTTTAAAATGACAAAATTTTTTTTATGTTGAAAGACTTCGAAACGAACATATTTGTCAGAGAATGATGAAGATATAATCGTTTCAGAGGTTGAAAATAAACTGGATAAAAACGTAAGACTGAATTTAAAAGAAAGAAATGTACATCTGCTAGAAGAAGATAATATTACTCAAGTAGTATCGATACAACAAATTGTAAAAAGTAAAAAAATGATGGACACACTCTGGAAACTATACAGATTTCCAGGTGAGTCCTTGCAGGATATCAAAAAGCGGCTACTTCAACCATTATCAGAAAAAACGATCGAAATCGATGGCAAATACTGCGAACAAGAACTTTGTTTCAATAAGAAAATAGCGAATACCAGAAATATCAATAACTCGCTAGATATAGATTCTGAGTCTAAAAAGAGTGAAGATGAAGAAAAAGATGAATGGAATAGCCTCGATTTTAAATACGAATCGCCATGTTTATTAGCAGATTTTTTGGACATTGAAATCAATGTAAACGAAAAAGATAATGTTTTTGTACAACCTGACAATTTATTGGAAAATGATTCGGTCGCGGAAAGTATTAATTGGGCATTTCACAAATTATCCGAAACTCTTCCAAATCCACTTTATAATGTACCTTTGGTTAAGCAAATACCGTGTGAACATCTTACGTGTGACGGGAAGAAAACAAAGCGAGAAACACAAATAGTACCGAGGCAGACCAAAATGAAATCGATAACTCAAGTTCAAAGAAAGCCAATCATATGCGAAATGTATGGTACGCGCACGATCAATTATAATTGTCCACTCGAATTGCAGGTACCAAAACGGCAGTGTTGTTCAAATTCAACGAATACTAGCGAATATTACGATACAGAAATAAAAAATCGTGAAATTGAAGAGAAATCAATCAGTCGCGCTAATAAAATTGCACCATACAATACAAATGTTATGCCCAGGGCAAAAGTAAAGCAGGAGAATCTTCTAGAGCCAAAGAATAACTTCTTGAATGAGCAGAGCAGAAAGCGAACGAAAGCCATCCGTTTCTATTACGAATTGAGTTTGTCTGATTTTTCTGAAGGAGACGATTCTGTATCGTTGAATGTGAACGAGAAAAAAGGTCCCTCTACACTGGAGCGGAAAAAGAATAATTATCCCGAGGTAGAAAATAGCGCGATCGTAGCATCGATCAAGAGAAATGACAAAGCAATACCATCATTGTTGGAGTTGGAGGAATCAAAAGACAAGGTGTCGATGACCTCGACGGAATCGGTAATAGATCTGAACACAGTGAAAGTCAAAAAGAGTTCCACGGATGTAGATGAAGGCTCCCGGAACGTTTGCGAGAAGTCGAAGGCGAACGACGAAGACCATCGTTTTTTGGACTTGGATACGGACTCAGACTCGGATTCAACTTCGAGTTCGAATTCGAGTTGTAGTTCGTGCACATGTTCACGATCTTCCTGTCTCGCTGTGTCTTCTTCGAGCTCTTCGGATTCCAGTATTGAAAACGATCATAATAGCAATATCACGAAATCATAAATGAAGTCATGAATATGGAACTTTCTTAATTTATGCAGGTTTAAACGCGTACATTTGTTAAGCATTTAGGATAATTTAGTTTTTTACAAGTAACCAAACGCGTAGATTATGTTTTATTCAATCAATGACAGCTATACTTTTTTTCATAACATAAAAAATGCACCTTTAGTTACCGAAAGAAATACCGTGCAAAAAAAATTTTATCATTCAATCAAAATCTTAGTTACTCATTTTATTCTTTTTTTTTTTTTTATGTACTTATTGCATTTTGTGAAAAGTGCATCAAAGTAATAATTAGACCATTTGGACGCCACAAGTTATTTGTATGCCTTATTTGGTCCGACGAAGAATTTTTTAACTGCTGGTATATATTTAGATGTAATAATAAGAATACAGCTAGAGCTTTGGTGTACTTCAAATATTTTATGTTTTGTAAATAATGACTGGTATACCACCCGTGCAATCACCGAATACGACTTTAGTAATCATAACGTTCGATCCGTAGACATGACATTTATTTTATTTTGTTTAAAAATTAATACTTTTATTTTTGTTTAGCGAAAGAGAATTTAATCAGCTTGTTCCATGATGTTAACGACTAAAATTAATGTTTCTCCAGAGAATATAATGTTATAATACATTTGTAAAGTATGCACAAATACAGCTTCCTTGACGTAGGTCAAGAAAAAAGTTATCAATACTTAAAAGTATATTTATTGTATAAAAGGAAATATATACCAAGAAAAGAGACCCTGATGTATCCCATTTCAAATTGGATACATCTCGTATACATCTCGTATACATCTCGTATACATCTCTACATTCTCGTATAACCCGTTAGAAAAAATGAATCCACTAATGAGGTAACAAGAAGTATAAAGTATTATGTAGGAGGACGTTAAAGGGAGTTTACGGGGCTAGGCAGGCGAGGCGATAGGCTGAAAATAAGAAGGAAACATCCTTGGTGGAATGGTGGTTCGTATTAGGGAGCGCATATCTATGCAGTTACAGGTGCATCGGCCTCGGCACGTTCTGTCCCTGTGTTTTTGTCGCGAAACTCGCGGCGGGGTTTGATCCGGAAAAGGTGGGAGCACGCGAGCATGCAAACGACCTCGTGGAATCGCTCGCGGAGAACACAAAGCACCCTGACGCCACCAGGAACGTTCCGCGGTGCTCGTTCTGCACGGTCGCATTGTTGCCTCCTCGAGCGCGTCCCTGTTCGCGCACGCGATCGATTCGCTCGTGGAAAATCTTAGTGCCGGTGTGTGTTATCGGCGCGATGACGTCCATCACCAAAAACCGCTGGTCGGACATTTGAAGCCGCATACCATGCTACTACGTAACTGCCTTTCTGCTTTTTTGCGCTCTTGTGCGCCGAGAATCCCGAGGAAATTTATGCCTTTTTCCATTTGAATTACAAAATTTACGCCGATGCTTTGTAAGGCTACCGCATAGTGCTGCGCGGTTTCTACCGTCTCTCCGTATGTTTAACAAAAATTTACCGGAGCCGAGAAACAAAAATGCGTACTTAGTTTGAATAAATTTATGCATTGTCTGAAACAGTTAAAGCGATGTAACTCCTAGTTAAAATCGGATCTATCGAATTTTAGAATTTATAGTCGTTTATAATCGAGCATTTAAATAATAATAATAATAACAACAACAACAACAACAACAACAACAACAACAACAACAATAATAATAATAATAACGTTAGTTATTCGCGATGTATGTAGATTGCAACAAAGACGTTGAATGCAATTGTTGGTGGTATTATAAATGCACCTATTGTCCTGCATAATTTTATTAAAACGAAAATCTAAGTTGCACTCGACGAGCTTCCATTACTTTTAGAGGGACAAGTCAACAATATTCAACCTATATTTCTGTCTGCATTTAAGGTTATTCGATTATTTAATAATTATTTACAAAAAGTAAATGCATTACACTTGCTTAGGCGATAAAAATTGCATACGCTCATTGAGATTAGTCGCAATAACTCGGTTTTTCACAAATCCACTGGCTATGCGAACAAAAACGAGTATAATAATCAGTCGTTGAATTTGAATCGCGGACGATCCCAAATGTTACCGAACAGAAGTCGTTGTGTTTGGGCATTGTTTACTGGCGAGCCCGAAAGAAAATGTCGGTAATTGCAGCGAACAATGACGTAATCTACGGATCGCTCGGGGCTCATTAAAGAGCGGCATCTGCGGCGCAAAATCCAAATAACGCACAGTCGTAAAAGGCTCGGAGGACAAAAGCACCCGTTAAACCGCATCCTCCGGGGCATAAAACGAATCGATCCGCGACGCGATTCGGGATTCGCAAACGCGCGCTCGACGCTTGTCCGAAAAGCCGCTCTTACCCCGGAAAAATCGATCCTGCGCACGTATTAATCAATTAAAATAACGACTATCAACGCCAGGACGCGCGTTCTCGCAGGGTCGTACGTTAATTGTCCGGGCTTGTTAAGCCGCGACGTCCCGACCATTACGCGGGCATTTTTATCATTCTTCCCGGTTGCTCGACGTACTCATCGACGTACTCATCGACGTACTCATCGGCGTACTCATCGGCGTACTCATCGGCGTACTCATCGGCGCACTCATCGGGGCAGAATCGCTCGTAGGCCGGCTTTACGATCTGACATATGGCAGACGTCACCTCGCGCAGTCCGCGTACTTAGGTATTCGCGAGGTACTCCGCGTCGCGTACGGAGTCTACGAGGTGCACCGCCTCGCGAATTGTTCCTCCTTGTCTCGTGCGTCCTGCGACTGCGCCTGACGCGACGCGCCGCGGATCAAAGGGTTCACGGGCTTTTTACGCGCTCCTGTTCCTGATCCTTGCGCAACGGTAGACGGCCATCTGGGAATGAGTCCAGCGACCGCGTGGCCTTCTCCGAAATTACGAAGGGGATTCAGTTTCAATCTCATATATATAAACGACCTCGTGCGCAGGGCGCTCGATTTCATAAATTTGGCTCATTTGGCGAAAGGATGAATTTTTCAAGAAGTTAAGATAAAGCCTTGGTGGTTTATCGAAGATACAGCATCAGCGGTACTCCGCGCTGATAAGAAATCTTTAATAAAATTTGGTCGTAATCGAAGGGATACATGGGAGGTGATTTCTCGTTCAGCGCTTACCCTCGTGAATTTCAGATATTTATAATTTCTTAAGCCTAAGTAACGAGCAACGCAAAACCTGATTTTCGGGCGAATGAAAGCAGAGTGGGTTTTTTTTTTTGTTTTCGTCGACGCACGCGCTCATTCTTACGATATTTCCGAAAATATTTTTTGCCTTATCCATACCGATGACAAATGTAATATGTGACGATGCAAATATAAATTGCGCATTCAAGCGTTGAAAGATCAATCCGAGAAATGGATAAGATAGCGTTGTGAGTTGCCACCGCTTTAAAAGGTTAAACGATTATGTATAACTTATTCACGAGGGCAATAATCCCAAACGATATTTATTTATTGAGGAAATACAACGCAAATGATCGTGTTTTTTTTTTTTACCAAAGTCACCGTGTAGTGCATTAATTGGGTCTTGAAGGCTTAATACACTAATTCGAGCCTTTGTAAGTCTTACGGGGCATCGTTTTGAAATAAAGACTAAAATTTATTTTTGTTGATGAAAATCAAATTTCTTTTATCTACTTACGTTGAACAGGATTTTGATTATTTTGCAACTCCGTGAATTAAACGTACAGATAAATTGCTAAAATTTTCTACTGAAATAATTCAAATTTAAGGTAACGTATATTAAATAACGCAATCGCTATTAGATTGAAATGTAGAATAGTACGACTTGTAATTTCAATTTACAGCGTATTATCAAATATCTTAACATTTTAAAGGATTTTATTAATGGCAGTTTTAAAAAGTCTAACACGATCTAGTTACACTGGTTAACCGTACTGCAAAAAGAACGAAGTACTTGAAATATTGTACGTTTGTCGACGGTTTCGGTGAAAAATGCGTGTTCGGTATATTATTCATAAGCGACAAATTTAATTTAAAAATCCATTTTTTATTAAGTAAACGGTCTGCTATGCGATAGAATGAATTTTTCGACCCGATAATTGCATAATTAAATATTCGTTTAATTAGCGAACCAACAGCAGCACAATCCTTATTGTACGACTGGGACGTATAACTTATCTTTCTCCTAGAAACACTCGCTTCTTACGCGATCGTCAAATCCTTTTAACGATTTGGAGAACGTTGTATTTTTGAATTACGTGAAAATGTTACAATGCTAAAAACCGTGTGGAATTGTGTGGGATCGCGCACAAGTGACCTCACCAAAATTCATGCTCTTTTAAAAACCTACAAAACTCGTTTAAAGTCGAGGCCATTAGAAACAAATCCCGAGACGTACACACATTGCACTTAACGCTTAACACGCGTATGAAAAACTGAGAAAACATCCGTTTGTTAAAATTGATATATTATCTTTGCAGGATTAATGGTATATTTTTGTGATACGGTACAGTCGAAAGACTTTATACCAGTAAGATCAGTTTTAATGTCGATTCAATGAAAATGAATGAATTAATTTAAAATGAAACTACAGATTTTCTCAAAGTAATGAATAATTGTGTTCAATGCTTATTTGTACAAAATCATTCCTGGACGTACGGCGGGTAAAATTATTCCTCGAGATAGATTTAAGATCGTACAAATGCTCTAACGCTTGTACGTTTAAAAGCAAACAAAAAAGAGAGAGAGAGAAAAAAGAGGTAACTTAAAACTTAAATCTCAGTAGTAACGCGTGAATTGTCCTTTTTGTTTTTAGTAAAGTGAGTTGTTCGTGTGAAATTATAATACTTTACGATCCTTTTTGCAATGAAAATACGAAATTCGGAAAAAAGTCACTCTCGCTGTTAGCGTTTCTATATTTATCAACCGTGAAGGTTCCTCTTAAAAACTTACAAATTCGTTGCTTTTTATTCTAAAGGAAAAAACGATTTGTCCGTTTACCGTTAAATTAAAAATGTGCAAGCACGTGGTTTCGAGTAGAGCTAAGACTACGCGCACTCGGAATCCTTTGGAGCGATTACGCCCGTGCAAGGGCAATCGCTCTAAAAACATCCATATAATTTATCGATTGGATGTAACGAAGGTACGGGAAGAAAGAGGCGAATGGCGCATGCGCGCCAAAGTTAGCAGCAGCCGATAAGGCAAAGACGCGCAATCGACATTCTAGAAGAGAAGTAGACTTTTTCCGGAGAGCCATAGAAGTGCCTACGATAAGAATCGCGCTGACACAGACTTCGGCCGTGAACTTTGCCCGTGGGAGGATTTTTCTCGGAAGTTAAGCGCGCGCTCGGTCTTCCCATCCGCGTGCCACGGTTAATGGTATTACTAAATGAGCTTTACGCGAGCCGCCGCCTCCTTTTTACGCCTTTGCGCACCTTTCTAAAAAAGAATACTTTGCATGCAACCGACGACCAAGAATCCATTCTTTCTTCGCGTTTGGAGAAACGGTTTTGTGCTCTGGCCTTGAAAGATGACGCTCGTCGCGCTCGAGCTTTATGAAAATGAGTAAAAACGATTCGCGCGTTTGTCGGGTGCAACGCTACAACAGCTATAGCGAGAAAAGCGTAAAAATCGGAATGTGCTTTTCGCACCGAATACCTTCGATTCGCTTTTTATCATCGAGCGCGGTAAATCGGTCGATAAAGCGTAGATGGTAGTAGGATCTCGACGCGTCGTATTCATTAGCGAGTAACGCGGACGATTTTTGCCATTAGCTACGAGCACTTAAAAATTCGAGAGAAACATCGATGAAACGATCTGTTTTTCCTAGCGCGATTTCTTCTTTACCAGCGCGCAGTAAGTTGCTGACTGTAGGTAATAAGGACAGTGGGCCCGTTTCAAGATAGTTTCCATACCGACGAGGACAAATGTAGTGATTTTCCAATTCACGGATTCTTTTTCTCTACCACTCCTAAGTACGCGATGCAACATTGAACTGCAATTCGCCACTTTCAAGGAAAACCTCGGCTAAAAGTCGTTGCTTAACAGTTATTGGCGTGACAAATGATTTACATAATTCGTACGCCAGATTAACTGGACGCGATACGAAATTAGAAATTAATCTCTCCAATTAACCCTCCAGTTAACTAACGAAGCAATTTAAACTGTTGTTTGTAGAGAACGTTTATTTGCCGTATTCGATGCAAGGCCTATTTTCCGTGGACATTTCAGAAGTAGTACGTATCGAACTCCAAGAGCAAACAAATACAAGTAAAGACAGCAGCCGAAACAAAAAAGGGAAAATAGGCACGCGGTAAAGGCCGGAAGACATCGGCTGTGCACGGACGCCTGGAGCTTTCAACGGGAGACATTGATCACGTCTGCTCCACTGCTGCTTTCATTCGGAATGCGCACGGAAATCCCTCCCGGAGTATCATCGATAAGCCCGCGTATACACGAAAGCACGATTTCGCTTACGCTGCTCGATCTCAGAAATAAAACAGAGTGGGGACGAGCGATAAACTTCGTACATCATGGAAATAAATAAAAATTGATGATCTCGAGGATCGCGGGGCGCGCGACACAGGGTTGGCGGGCAGGAGGGCGGGAGGGAGGGAACGAGGCCAAATGCGAGTTGCGTGAGGGATGGGGAAAGTTACGATAGATACGTGATGTTTCTAATTATGACGGGGAGATTATCATTCATGCCGCGATTGTATTACAAGTGCGCTCACAAAGGAACGCAAAGAATTCGTTTTATTTAGCTTAGGCTTGCTTATGGTCAGATATCATGACGTTCTCATACATTATTGATGACTTTGTAGTATTAACGAATGAGGCTGGTGTGGTGAAATATTGTGTAGTTTCGAATGCATTTCTAAACGAAACTCGTAGCTAATGATAGTTCAAAAAAAAGTTGAGAAGCTTCAGGAGCGAGGTCCTACTTTTGCCGTGACTTTTCATATCAATTAGAGCAAATTTCTGCTCTCGAAACAAGGTGTCAAAGGGGTTACTCTTGTTGGAAAGACCGATTTAATTTTTTTGTTTTTTTGTTTTGTTGTTTTTTGTTTTTTTTTGTTTTTTTGTTTTTTTGTTTTGTTGTTTTGTTGTTTTTTTGTTTTTTTGTTTTTTTGTTTTTTTTTTTTTGAATTACTCTTAACGATAAAACGATAATGCCTTGGAAATTATTTTCACTCGCTTAAAATGAAAATATTTCCGTTTTCATGCTGGCATTCTTTATATTTTGTGCCTTCCTTTTAGATAAGACAAGCACATAAAAGTGATAATATACTTTATTTCTACTTTAATATCTTTTTATTACCTTTTTAATACCTTCCAATTTCGTCATATTACATCTCGCAGCCTTGGAGAGGTTACACTTTGTACTTATTTCCAACTTTCAGTTCATGAAATCGAAATTTATAATTAAATATTCGAGGCTTCGCGTAATTAGTTTTCCGCTTATTACGAGTTATAAGATTTAAAAATTGTGCACGTAAGAAGTAAGTTACTTATTTCTGAAATATTTTCTGCCAAAGCTTTTGGCAAACTCGTTTTTATGAATAAATGTTAATATTTGTTTACGCCTGTCGAGTAATAAATTAGAGCTGGAGCCTTCGATAATTCACGATGTTTCGTAGTTTTCACGTTGACGAGTAAACGACGATAACGAATTACTATTAATGGTATTATAGGGTGTCACTTGTTAACTTTTATCGTAAAAAATTTTTATCACGATGAATTACTCTCATGATATATACTCGCGAGTTATAAAAAATGCGTACCTTTGAATTTTATTTCAATGTACCTAGTCGATATATCGTGCATCTGGTTAATAATTTTAATTGAATTTAAATAAAATAAGAATTTTTAAAGATAATTAATTCGTGTAATGTAATCTTTGGAGTAAGTACCACGAACAGAATTCGAAATATGATTTAATCAACTGAAGTGCATTAACGTCCTTTGATATTTGACGTTAAAAGGGGAACGAAATTTTCATTTTACCTTCGGATATTAATTCTCTGTTATATCCATACAAGAATCTTGAAGATTTTATATACTGGCTTCTTCGTTACAATTTAGGCTACGTTTTTTCTCGAGTAAAACACTTCTCACGCGTACGAACGAGTACTTTCTGAAATGTCGAGTAACAGCCTCGTGACGTAAGATTTCAATTTTATTGCGACATTTCAAACAATGCGATTATTAACGAAGAAGATTATTTTCATACATTGGATTTCGCAAATTGACTTTTTAATGCGCTTATGCAGTTCCAAGTAATAAAATTACAAAAAATCGGTACGAAGAACCGAGACCACCTTTCAAGCGCTTGAAATTTCTCGCCAAGTTTCTCGTCAAATAGTTCGACATAATCCCGAACAAAGTAAACGAATTGTTTTTCAAATTGCGTAACAAACGTTTGACACGTACAAGCCAGAACTTTTTTTCGCCGAATAAGAGATCCGCTGAAAACGCACGTTTTCGTTCGCTCCGTTTTTTTTTTTTTTTTTTTTTTTTTTTTTTTTTTTTTTTTTTTCCCCTCTTCGTCGATGAAAATTGAATTGCGACAACGTACTTGGTACCGATAGTGTGCGAGAGCGGATACGTCACAGCAGAATCAACGGCGTAGAAAAAGCTGATGCAGGATAAAACCAGCGGCTTTCGCTAATGCTCTATTTCCAGCCAGATTTTCAAAACATTGTAGATAGCTCGATCGTAGCAATACATAGTGCGTTAGTCCCGATCAAAAATAGCACAAAATCGATGGAAATAGATAGATCTGCGCTATTCTTGGACGGAATTGTTGCTGGCACGCGTTTTGTGTAAGTATATAAGTGCTTTATCAAAGCGCCTGGGAGACTACGGGAGCTACGAATAGGTAATGGGTAATGAATGGGTAACAGGCTCTTGCGGCTCTTATCTTCTCTTTACGAAGTCCAATTTAAATCACGAAATCGGGAGTACCTCCTACGCGTTCCGATACGACCAATAGATACAAATGATACTTTCATCAGTCGTGATTCCTCAAATACAGTCGAACGTAAACGAACCTTAAGCACGTCCAGTGGCGGCTGAATGCGCGGGGATTGGACGACGACCAGCAACCGAACGAGGTCGCACAAAGTACCAACAGCTGCTACCCACCAAGACTATATAAAAACAGAATTAATATCGCTATTTGCGTTAAAAAAAAACATCGTACACTTAGCGCTAGCCAATAATGTTTATACCGCGAGCAGTAACAATATTCCTTCGTACCCTCGACTCCGTAAGAACTCCGTAAGAGCTTGGTAAGTATAATCTACGAGTATTCCTACGTCTACAAGATGTTCTTAGCTTTTGAAAACATTACTAGATCTGTTTGTATTGTTAGATCCGCTATTTAACGTAGACAAACGGAAGCGAGCACTATGGAGTTTCATATCTCGCGGAAATTCTCTTCCGTGTACGCGCATAAAAATGCCGCTAAAAATACAATTACTTCCAAAGGATTTATCACGGGAATTAAAAGGCTATTACGTTGGCAGTTGCGACTGCAAAAATCCGTATGTTCCTTGGGTCGTCGGGTCGTAATGTCTACCTAAAGGAATAATGTTTCGCCGCCCCTGGACGCGACGAAACGGACGTTTGCCGCCACGCCTATTCTCAGCCATTTAATAGTAATTATTTCAACATTCCCCGTGCGCGACTCCACGAAAGATTCTTCCGCTTGTTGAGCTTATGGAGCAGGTAAAGCAATTTCTAAACGAAATTTCGAAAAACTCGTTAACTAATTTAAAATCCGATTCGAGGCATCGAAGTATCATTGCGCGTTTTTCTAAGCATTCGCGATCTGGATCTAAGATTCGTTCATATCACGAGCGAATCGAGTTTTAAGAGATCTACATCCGTATCTTGAAACGAGCCCTTCTATCTTTTAAAGTTGAAAGAAAAGCACTCGAGTGCATCTCGAAATATCGAACGCCGTGAAAGCGCAACTCGACGCAACTTTTCGCATACTCTTGAGGGATCCGAATAAAAGAGCAGCCAATCGAGCGAAATGAATTAAGTTTGCCCAAACGCGATACTTTCGGTATACTCGATTCTTATATCGCGAGCACTCGGACAAAAATCAACGACCAACGACGGACGTAGTTTCGTATTTTCATTGCTCTCAAGAAACACGACGATCGATCGCCTAGGATAAAAAAAGAGGTTTGAGAATTAGGATTAGCAATCGATGTAATTGGCCAGTGAGTAGCTCTTACGTGGAGCTAAGACGGAGCATACCAGAGCGTACGTACTTATCCAACTAATTATCCTGAGAGCATTCGCTAATTGAATAGCCCAGCTCCAAATGGGATTTTAACTTTTTAACCCATCGGTCGCAGCAGGATGATGGAGGAGCGCCGAAAGCGGTTGTCGCGCGACGACCATTTCACCGGGGACCGCACGTTCACCCGATTTTCCTCGAGAGAGAGAGAGAGAGAGAGAGAGAGAGCGAGAGAGCGAGAGAGAAAGAAGAGCACGAGGAGAGTCTCGAGCGCGTCCGGAAGCCGATGCGGCCGATCCGTGCAGCTCGTGTTGTATGCGCGAGCGTCGATGCTAATGTTGTTAAGGCATTAGGTGAAATAGATTTGTAGAGGATGGGCTTCGCGAAGCCTAAAAAATGAAGGCACCCGGGGACGACGTCGATTCCGTCGAGTCGCAATTACAATTTCCAGGGACTCGGGAGCGACTCGCGTGTGCCGTACGTCACGCCGAATTTCGTCTCTTTGTTTCATTCCTTTTTCGGCTTTCGCGGCGCCACGGCCATCATTTACAGTGATAGTAAATGACGTGTCTTAAGGTCGATAATCTCCTTGATCGGGATCGAGGTTGAAGGAACCGGGGCAGCAGTTTCATCTCTTCGTCCTCGCGGAAGATGGCAGGGGAAAACGATCGCGAAGCTGACCAAGAGGAGGACGAAAGAGTGGACGACGGGTGAGAACCATTACTTAATACCGCAACCTGCATAACACTCGATGAAAATAATGTACACTTGATTCTCTCGTTTCTTCTTTCACTCACAACTCAACACCCGAGTCGCTGCCTCTGTCGATCCAATCATTTTTTTTTCTGCGTGGATTCTAGATCTGTTTCGTTTCGTTAATTGTAATTCTCCAGCGCATCGTTATAGGCATTTATTCAGAAGAAGCACTGCACTTTTCCGTAAACGAATATGTACAAGTTACTTCATATATTCGTAATTTTAGCAAAGTCTTTATATACGACTTTATCTATTTTTACTCGAGACTTTGTATAATCTTATAGAATTTATCGTAAGCTTTATGTTATCCAATTACGCCTTGCGTTCAATAATTGTCACGAGTTTTCTGCATCGCCGACGTATCAGAAATGGATGGTAAAATTAAAAAAAAAAAAAGAAAAAAGAAAGAAAACCTAAAGACATCGTACTCGCTTTGTAGGTAGAATGAACGAGATAATGTAATAATGCCTTTTTACAATTTAAATTGTAAAATTTACATGATTTATAAAAGAATTCTAAATATATTTCATGCCCCATTGTTATTATGTTTGTTTTATTAGTAATGATTGAGATACTGAAATGCTCGTGTAATTGCGCTCTGCTAACAGCGTTGTCAAATCGAAATTAAATAATATTTTCGAAAAATTAGTAGAAATATTGGATTTATTAGGTTGTCGTACATGCACAATTGTGTGTCTCTCTCTCTCTCTCTCTCTCTCTCTCTCTCTCTCTCTGTGCGCGCGCGCGTAAAGTAGAGATATAAATATAGTAGTAAAAATCGCATAAACTCCGTTTATGGAAATAGTTTTCATTTTTATATATTTTATACATTATTACATATTTCTTAGCAAAGTTTACCTTACCCCATAAAAAAGTCATTGACGACGAATACTTTTATAACGAATAAATTAGATTGGATATTTTTGAACTTTTATTTTCAAAAAAATTATTAAAGAAAAACCGAAGGCAGTAGTCGGTCTAAATCCCTCTTATATTATATTACACGTACATAAATCAAAACTTAATATATAATTATTTTTATTATTTTTATTATTTTTACCATTTTACCTTTCGAGTAATGCCACTGTAATTTTTCTAAAACTAGAATCCCTTGCCTTATAAATTTCTCGCTCACGATAAAACCTACAATTATAAATACTTTTGTGCCACAGTCCATTAATCACGAGAGTGTGCTTTTTTTCTTCAGCGGACAATGATAATTACATTTTATGACAATGCTGTATTACTGTATGATAACTCGAGACATTGCAAATATTTTCAACATCGCGATACTTACGAAAAACGTACTCCACACGTCACGACATTAGACTCTATCAAGCCTGCATCATTACAAAATACGAAGGAATATAGCGGAAAAATATAAGAAAAAACACGAGGATAATTTAATGTTACCAAATAGATGACGCGACATTTTCATAAACAATGATTAACTTATAATGCAGTACGGTAGTGGTGCATTTTTATATGATATAGTAAATGAGGTAAAGTTGAGTTGTCGGAGTCGCGAGACATATGGAAAAAAACCGGTTGGCTTCCCACGTACAAACTGCAGTTTGTTTCTCCGATGTTGTGGTTGTACATATGAATTGTATTGGTCATATGTCCTCGCCTATGTTATATCGTGCTGCGACTCAGCTACGCTGTTCCGTGGCTCATATTCTATTTGCTCCTTACGTCTGTAACACCTGATCATGTCGCTTTGAGTTCTAAGTAGGCTGTTCTCGCTAGAAATAGTGTTCTTTATGTAAATGCCTCACTTTATCAGTGATACATAGTCGTTACACTCGAAATGTGCACGTGTCATGTATACCAAATGTGGCGTTACAGTTTATCAAATATGTTCCAGATGTGATAATACGAGCTACAGTGCGGTTTAAGAATTTTCTTTAAGTGGGAAACTACTTTACTCTCAACGTTGTTAACACTAATGATACAAATTTATTCGGGATAAAATTAGCAGCAATTATCAAATTATACCTCGATTCTCCGGAATGCACCTGTTCCCTCTCGGTAAGTGTGATGTTTAGAGTGAAGTGTTTGTTTTTTTGTTTTTTTTTTTTTGTTTTTTCAAACAAAGTTCTTTGCCGATTACAAGTACCGTTGGATTCACTTCGCGAGTTCTCCGTAAGAGCCACGAGCCACGTAACTTTTATTCGTCTTTCGAGTAATCGATGCCTTTAGCGATCATCGGTGAAAGTACAAGCCGAACGATTGCTTTTCGATGATCACAATTATCGGAAAGAACTGCAGAAGCAATGAAATTGCGAATGCATTGGTTCAAGTGTTGGAGGCGTCCTTGGAGAAAGAGATCGTCGAGACTTTCGAAATCCTTGAGTCACCTAGATTCGCTATCTGGGTGCAATGTGGGCACTTGGAGGAATCTACCTGCAGAGCAAACGTGAGTTTCGAATAAAAATTTAAAAATTGCACACTGCACATAACAGCACTGCACAGCACTGCACAGCAGTGCGGCGGCGTGTGCACAAGACGCATGTGTGTACGTCCGGGCTCATATCGATGTGCGCAGGCAAGGAAATGGCCTTAGGGGCACCTTTATACAAAGGTTGAATCAAGTGCTAATCACGTGGTACAACGTTGTACCACGAGTTGTTTCATCGTTGGGCGTAGACCGCGCGACAAGTATTGGAAAATTGCGGCGAATGAGCGACGAGTTTATGGCGACTGAAGGCGCACGAGTAAACGTTCGAGTAAACTTAAGTGCACTTCTTTGTTAATCTTACAATTTGCTACTGGTAGTTGAAATTTTTTAAACGCATAGGTAAGGTTTCAACAATGAAAAAGGAGATTTCAGCTTTGTTACTCCATATAAATATATGTCGTGCCTTCGGCGATGTCTTTATGAATATCCACAATGCAAGTAGGCTCTAAAAGTTATGCACTTGCGTTCAGCAGTGGTTTATCTACAGAAAATCGTAAAACTTTTTTAATCGTTACATATCTTGCGAGAAATGTGCTTTAAAAAATAACGTTCAATGAAAAGGTTATAGGTTTCAGATAGAGACATCGGATCTACCGATTAAATTTTTGTCCAAATTTTATGCTCGGCCTTATCATAGCGCGTAAAAATATATAAAGAACTCTTATTCTTTTTATCGGTTCTTTAAAGTCAGATTAGCTTTCAGCTTTTTTAATACAGATAGATTTGGCTTTTGATTTAAAAATTTTAAATTCTTTTAATCTGCCGATTAACGTTTAAATTGACCTCTAACCCAAATTAAATAAGTTTTATCCGAAAACCAATTCAAACGTAAGTTTGCAGTAAAAAGTAAGCGTTTCAATAGAGTAAATTTGTGAGCGATGTGATGTGAAAAGAGATGTCGCGTTCTGAAAGTGTCATCGGTAAATTTGACAGAATTCTTGTATTTGCATATTTTTTTTTTTAGAAATAAATACTTTTTCTAAATCACGTTTTAGAAGTTTTTATACTAAATTTGTTTTCATTGTGTTGCTATTAGGAGAAAGTCGATTATTAAAGTACGTCGAAAAATGTAAAATTCCTTCAAATAAATTTCTTCTCTTGATAAGTGTGGCAAAATACAAATATTTCACCAATTAAGAATTTTCATAAATTACGTTCACCGAATGTATGAACGAATGCGACCTGACATCTTGATTAAACTCAACTTTGAAATTACCACATCGCTAATGAAAAACGTATTTAATTTGAAAAATCTTTCGTATTTCGTACGATTGCTTAAATTTCACTTACTTTTCACTTATAATACGCTTTTGTGTTACAATTAAATTATAATTATCTGCTTTTATCCGTAATTCTTCGTATCGTTATATAATACGCAAAGAGGAAAACTGCGAGAAATCGTTCATAATTCTGGTATTCTTCGCACCAGGAGACGACGCGTATAACGATTTCCTTTCTCTGCAGTTATTTTAATTTTTACGAGTAATGACTCAACTGATATTTTGCTAATACTATAATAGAAAATATGTTAAGGCGATTACTTGACGTTTTATGATTCGAGAAATCTAATATTCATAGTTTTGAACTATGCTTCTCATATGCAGATTGGATTTCTTTAGAAGTAGGGTCAAAGAAAAAAAAGAAAGGCAGGTAAATAGAGAGTGAGAGAGAGTGAGAGAGAGAGTGAGAGAGAGAGAGAGTGAGAGAGAGAGTGAGAGAGAGAGAGTGAGAGAGAGAGAGTGAGAGAGAGAGAGTGAGAGTGAGAGAGTTTACTGGGTCGTTATGCGCAATCAATAAAATGTTATTAATAGTCGAGTGCAACTCTTCTGTATATTTGGTCGAAAATAATTATTGATTAATTTATATTTTTCACACGATAATGCACTTATCACAATTATTTAACAGATTTTATAATCTATGCGCGTAATTTGTGATCCTTTTCACGTAAACTTTTCTATAGGTTTTAAAATGATCGGTTTGTATTATTTTAATAACTTGTATAGTCAAAGGAAAAGTTGTTATCTTTGTTAAAGCCCGTACAAAAGGGATATTAGCGACACGATGCTATTGATAATAATTCGTGCTGATTTGATAATAATTACATTAATCCGGATATCCAAGAAGGCAACAATTACGCGTGCAAAGCTTCGTACAATTTTTCAACTACTTAGAAAAATGGACGTAAGCGTAAAAACGACGAGCGACTAGGATAAAAGTCTCTTTACGAAGAGAGTAGTCAAATGCAAGAAAGCACGTGGTCGAAACAAAGGATAAATAAATCTACGCAACATCAAAGCTCGCGTACATAAAAGTGCGTTCGATTCGGTCTTTTTCTTTTACGCCGATGAATAGAGGAACGACGAGTACGCGCGAGTCTCGTAAGTAGGCCAGAACCGTAAAAGTGCAACTCTTCGATAAAAATGTCGAAAACTTGGAATCTACTTTTATCTCAGTCTCTCATTTGCGCCATCTCTGTCTTTTCTTTCAAAAATAATGCCTCCGACTCACTCGTTCAACACGCCAGACCATTCCCTTCGCTACTTGGCTCGCACTCTCGGTCCTTTTTCCCTCTTTTCAACTTCGACCCTCAATAGCTCAATTGACGTCCTACTAAAAAAAGAAAGCTGCTCCATTTAGAAGGGAGGAAACTGCGAATTAAAAATAGTTTCACCGAGTGAAAGGAAAGCCTTTCGTGCTTCATTCTTTTCTTCATTCGTTTGTACGAACGTTTTCCAACGGCATTCTCTAAGAAATTATATCATACGTCGTTTTAATTACTTACATAAAACAGGAGAGTCACCTTGAAGCCATGTAAACTTGTCTGTAAACGACCGGAGATATACATACATATATATATATATATATATATATATATATATATGTGTGTGTGTGTGTGTGTGTATATGTATATGTTATGTGTGTATGCAGTACGAGTTTCCAATTTGAATTCTAAATAAAGTATATTTTTACGTCCAGGAGAACAAGCGGATATTATCGTTATTACTTACCGGAAAAATGAAGCCTCTTCATTGCCATTATCTTCAAAAATAAAAAGCAGTAAAAAATAACGATCAAAGACAAGTCCAAACTGTTTTTCTAATTTTTGCATTTTCTGCCACCAACGACGTTTTACCCTTTAAATTCTGAAATCTTGCCGAGTGTTTTATTTTCCCACGCATTATCTCACTCTTAAATTTGAATTCAATCCACGCCCTCGTTTTCGAACTTTTCTTTTCGCGACACCTTGAGCTCGTAGTTATCGCGAGCGAAAATACTCGTCTCGTAGGGTGCGTTACCTTATTGTGCGTTACCGCGTCACGCGTCCGCTTCCCTTTAATACGAATTCGCAAAGCTTTACCAAACGGCCCTCGGTATTCCGATATTAAATATTGCGGATTAAATATTACGCGTACTCCTCTTTATTATTTTCACGAGCAACGAGCCAAGGACGCGCGTTAACGCATAAGTTACCTCATAATGAAACGCAAAACCTTGCGCGTGTTTGTCAAGTGCATCCTTTCCCTACGAGGTTCGATGGAATTTCCACGTTATTCGAGTACGTTCGCTCGCACATTTGCCCACCGAAAAACCCAAAGACCAATACCCTCCAATCGCCGAAAACAACACGCACAAGCACGATTCTCTACAAACCATCACCTCTCCAAGATAGCACGAAACATGTACAGAAAACGGTGTATCGTCTGCATTATAGGTTGTTGGGAATGTCACCTGGTCTAGGCTACAAGGTGCAGTTCGAACCGGGCACAAATTTACGATGTCGCGAAGACCCCAAGCCCGAGGAGTCGGAACCTGAAGACAGGTTGGCTTTCTCTCGCGCAGTCAGCGCCTTATTTTTAATCCATGTCCCACAGAGACGAATGACAATAAGAGCTTGCGAGTAACGCGAAGCCGATGTCTTTTCTCCAAGCGCAGTCACGTACGTGAACGACACCTTTTACCAATACTAACGCACGTACTTTCTCTTTACTCGCGAACGATCACAAAAAACAATCTTTTATTTCTCTCGCGCTCTTACCTTTCCGAGCTCGAAAAATCAATCGATGTTAATTAACTGATGCGCCCGACGCTTAGCGCGTTCATCTGAAAGTGTGCAAATAATATTGCCCTAATCGATTTCAAATACATCAAAGAGAGTTTGCGTTTAGTTACTCGTCGGCCGGTGCATCAAGGAAGAGTACACAAGGGAGAGTACATTGGAAGAGCATAATTCGACATTCGAAAGGATTTTCTAGTTAGCTCACCGATTACAAGGCCATCGACACGAGCTTGCACTCGGTTACTCTCGATACGACCGACGACGGAAAACGATTAAAAAAAAAAACAAAAAAAAAAAAAAAACGACACTTGGCCTGAACTTCCCATGAAATAAAAACTCTTTACACTTAACGTTCTCCTTCAAGCCGAATCGCTTTTCCCTGATTTTTTCTCTTACTCTGTTCTTCGTTGCCCTTAAAGGCGAAGAAATTACGTACATAAGACAACAATGAAAGGTAGAACAGGAGAAGCTTCGCAATTGCCGTTTATCCGGCTGCAGCGAAAGAAGAAAGAAGTCGAAGGATACGAAGGATATTTGAATAGCGGATGGTCGTGCGACCGATTGTCCAACGTACGAGACTATTCATTTGTGGGCGTAAAGAAATCGAAATTCGATAATTCATCGTTAAGTGGCTCAGGACGAGCGTTCGCGACGAGTCATCGTTATCCTGGAGGAGAGACGTTCCTCGTACCGAACGTACGAGAGCTTTCTCGGAAGAGAATATGCATCCACACCAGGAATAATGGATCGGTTCGTCGCTGGAGTGTAAATAGCATTTGCAACGACGTACATTCGTTGCAATACACATTCGTGCAAACAAAGAGTCACGCGTTTGCGCATTCGCCGCCCAGGTATGTAAACTCGCGATCGCGTGCACGAGAGGCCGTGTACACGGTGTATAGAGTATACGGCCCTCGAGATCAGTAGGCGCGGGCTCTGGTGCGCGCGCACGCGTTCCTCCTCGAGTCTCCGCGTGTCTCCACGGAGCGGAGGAGCGGACGGGCGCTCGAGCCCATCGACGAAGACGATATCGAGGAGCGCACGCGACAGCGGCCCTTCGTCGCATGCCCCGCGGCCCTCATTCTCAATGCGTTATTGCGCGAGCGGTCCCTTTCCCTCACCCTCCAACTCCCCAGGGGGCGTTCGCGCGTCTTACGCCCGCCACCCCTAACCCAACGCTCTCGCATGCAAGATAAGCGAGAGAGAGAGAGAGAGAGAGAGAGAGAGAGAGAGCGCGCGCACGCGTTAACGAGGAAGATACGGAGATGCTTGGCAGTTGAATTCTAGCGCCGAGGAAGCAGTGAGACCCGCACCCCGATCGCCGCCCCGGCCGTCGCCGAGGCGTCGAGTTCCGGACGGACGCGCTCTCCTGGCCTGCGGGCGGCTCCAGGAAGGAGACGTCGAGTCGTCGCGAAGGAGCGGACGAGAGGGAGAGCGAGGAAGCGCGCGGAATTTCCGCGGAGGATGGATTTACGAAACGGCGCATGCCTGACCGAACGAACGGAGCGGCGCCCCAGAACGCCGGCGTTTTCCCTCCTCGCGCGGCACCCGGGGAGGGAGAAGCCTCTCTCACGTACGTAGGTACACGGGCACAGTTGCAGCACGCGCATGCGAGCGCGTCGGAGCCACGCCGAGGAACGAACTCCAGGTCTCTCAGTCGCCCGCCGCGCTAACCCCCGCGTCGGGACGCACACGGCGAGAACGCGACCGGGGCACCTTCGCTCCAGCGAACGTCCCGACGAGTTCGCGAGCGTGAGCGGCGAGGAAGAGGAGGCTGCCGAGGAAGCCGAGGCCTCCACGAGAGCAGAGGCGATAGCGTGCCACGGAGCGATCGGTGGCACGCCGAGAGTTTGGAACGGCGCTGTCTACGTAAGAGATGAAGAATTGAGTTAAGACTTCTCGCTTTCTCTCCCTCTCTCTCTCTCTCGCTCTCGCTCTCGGTCTCGCTCTCACTCCCTCTCACGCTCTCGCTCTCACGCCCTCTCACACGCCAACTCGGCTGCTCCTGTGGCCGCTGACTCGTGTGCTCTCCGATCGATTTTGCTACTGTTGCTGCTGCTGCTGCTGCTGCTACCGTTACCGTTACCGTTACCATTACCGTCGCCCGCGGAGGGGCTGCAGCGGACGCGTGTGAACACGATCCAACCCCACGGAGCACCACGAGCGCCAACGTAATCGCCAGCTGCGAGGAACGAGCGCCGCCGTCGCACCCGGGACGCTGGCGCCGCAGCCTGTGGACGGCGCCGGGGTGGCAACGCGCGGACAACCGACACCTAGGATGGGCCGCGGATCGACCGCGAGCTCGCCCAGCTGGCCGGCGTGCGGGCGCGGGAGACAGAGCAGGGTCGGGCGCCCGACGGCGACGAGCCCGGAATCGGGGCTCAGCAGCAGCTAGTGGACATGCAGAGGCTGCGCTCGACGTTCAAGAGGTCGCGCACTCCGACCGGCGCCGAGATGAAGTCCCAGTCGAGCCTCGAGGTGCCCAAGCAGGTGCGCTCGGCCTCCTTCGATGAGATCCAGCTCGAGGCCCAGCGCCAGGAGTCCAAGGCGAACGCGGAGCTCAAGTCCATCGCGACGATCGCCATGGCGACGAGCAGCAGCCTGACCGCGGCCGCGACCACCGCCACCGCCACCGCCACGTCCTCGTCCTCCTCCGCGTCCCACGCGTCCAATCGCTCGCAGGCGGTCGACGCGGCCGCGCGTAAGCTCAGCACCCTGAGGATACCCCAGCTGCAGACGGGCCAGCGCTCCAAGAGCTTCGACGTGTCCGACCGGGGGTCCAGCGCCGGGGGAAACCTCCTCGACAGGTCGGCCTCGACGATCGGGACGAGCGCCAGTCCGGCCCCCGGCTACGTCTCCCGCTGGAGGAGCAGCGGCGAGCGCGAGAACCCGCCCGCACAGGCCTACAGCTGCTGGCACTGCGCCTGCCTCGACGAGTACAGAGCCGCCCTCGGACACGACGACTTCTGGGAGGAGGAGGAAAACGAGGACGAGCACGAGCCCGAGCTCGACGAGGTCTGCTACGAACTCGAGGGCCAGCCGAGCCTCCAGCTCGAGCGCGGCGACAACAACGAGAACACCTACTACTTCGTCGTCGTGCAGCAGGCGTGCGAGGAGCCGGACGAGGACGGCAGCGACTGCTCGCGGCGCGAGGGCAGCCCCGAGATCCGCGTCACCCTCAGCAGCGGCTGCGAGCGCCCGAGCACCGAGTCCGAGGCCGAGGCCTCCGAGACCAGCGAGACCAAATGCTGCGAGCTCCTGCCCGTGAACCGTCAGCGGCGGCGATCGCTCTCGCGCCAGGAGGCGCTCACCACCTTCCCGCCGGAGCTGCCGATCCTCCTCGGGGCCGAGGTCGGGCAGAGCAGCCCCGAGGAGGACGAGGACGAGGACGAGGACGAGAACGAGAACGAGAACGAGAACGAGAACGAGAACGAGAACGAGAACGAGAACGTGAACGAGAACGAGAACGTGAACGAGAACGAGAACGAGAACGAGAACGAGAACGACGAGAGCGACCGGGGCTGCGCGGCGGCAGGTCTCGTCGTCCGCGACATCTTCCTCACGGTGCCGGATCTGAAGAGGGATCGGGCCGCCTCGGTCGACTCCTGCTTCAACAACAACAAGAACGGCAAGGTCGAAACGTGCTACTCGCTCGCGGTGCCCCAGCAGAGCGCCAGGTCCAAGAGCGTCGACATCGTCCTGCCCACGGACGTGCAGACGAGGTACACGACGCTGGTGCCGGGCAACGACGAGTCCTGCACATTCACCGGGTAGGTACGTCTCGTGCAAGTACGGCCCGCGTCCACTCACGAGTCCACGGAGTGCGCTGCCAAGGCTCCCCGTCGTCGCCCTCCTCTCTTTAGCCCACCATGGGCCACGTATACCGATCCACTGCTGGATACGCTCGCTCGTCTACCGCGATGCCGGACCGACGAGGATGACGTTCCCTTGTGCTTTTCTTTGGACTCGATTCGCCATTCGTGCCTCATCTGCTGCCAATACCAGGATTATTACGCATTTGAGGGCTCGTTGGGCAATCGGTACAATGGTTCGCATGAAACTCGGTTACTGCTTTGCACGAAAAGTTTCGCATGGAAGCGTTTCAAGGTTACGTTAAACTTTTTCCACTCGAACATGAATAGTAATAAAGCACAGTGGAAAAACTAGTATTTCAGGTCAACTTTATTATGCCTTTGAACTTTATTATAAAGTTAAAGGGCACGTTCACGTTGTTCATCGCTCTGAAATACGTACGTCCACGCACTCGATGCTATTGATTACAAACGACAAAGAATCTTGGCGTAACTCGCTCTCAGCCAGTCTCTCGAATATTCTAAAGAAAGTCCATGAAAAGTATATTTTCCTAGCGCCGAACGTAAACGCGTGGTACCGATCGCCATTGTAAAAGCTTGCCTAATTCGACTAATGGCATAATGACAACAATAACGATATAATTAGTATTCGCCGTAGGAAATTACTTTGTAAATGTAACGATTGTTTGGAGCGGATGATGATAATTCCATTTGCTACGTATCCGTAAGCTCTATCGGATCGTAATTATGTACATTCGTATTGTTACGTACGTAATGCCTTCGTTTTGCATGGAATGTACATAGATTATTCCATCGCACGACCGCGATGCAAGTTTTTCATCGTATATTATAAAATATCAAAACGATGGCAAATTGTGCTCCCAGTTATTTATGACTGGTTAACGTAAATTATACAGCGCTCTAAATAAATAATTTATGTATTATTATGTTAATTAATTTTAGTAAATCGAGGTAATTCGAAATTATAATGCACGCGATGTTTGCGCGATGTTTTCATCGGTTTAATTTGCCGTTTCACGTGGAAATGCCGCTTACTAATTTTATTTATTTTCTCCCCGCGTTATTGCGCTCTCTTGTGTTTAGCTTCTCTTACGAATGTGTAGGTTGTCGTAGTTGTGTCGCCAATACACGCGTTCGATAGCGTCGTTGCACGCGCCCAATGAATTACGATCTAAAATAAACTTGAACTTTCCGATATTCATTCACGAGGTTCGAATGGCGTCTGTGCTACAAGTTTTATCACGAGCAAATGTTATTTTTATTTTCATAGCGATAAAGATGACGGAGGTTCGAGTCCCGGACAGAGAGAACTAAGATCAACACCCGATTGGAGTAACACAGCCTTGAATGGAGAACATCTTTGGGTGCCTACTGCGGCTTCCGGTGAATTCTGTTACGCGAACGACTGTTCGGTAAGTTAAAACTTTCAATCTTTCACTCAAACTTTTCCCATACCCACTTTATCTCACGAGTTTGAGAGCGAGTAACGCGAGGCTCCGTTTCGTCAACTTCGCTTTTAACCTCATTTACGCATTTATTATTTATTCGCGTATTTATGTGCTCCAGCTTAATTTTATTACCCGGATTACGTCGACGAAGTTACTCCAAGGACACGTAACTTCTTTAGGACGCTCAATTCCTCGACGGCTTTCGTCGTTTCAAGCTGGATGTACTTTAGTTGGTGCTTTCTCTTTATCCCTTTCTTTTTCTTTTCTTTTAACTCGTTTAACGTACGATTAGCTTACAAGTACTCGATACCAATCGATCGATGTAGATTCTGCACATCCTCGACATTTGTCGTCCTCGCGGCTCGTTTTTACCCACAAATTAAAGTCGGTCGTTCATCGAGTCCTACGTGCAGCTGCATTTTCTAATCTCCGCCTTTTCCGACCAAAGTCGCCTTTGTAAATTATTATCGCCGAATCGCAAACGTCTACGGATTGCTACTAGAAGTGAGACGACGACTTTGGTTGCGTTGGATTTGAAAATTAGTAGTGCGCCGCTTGTTCATTATGTTTCTTTAATCAGGCGATCGCGATCCGAGATCGGTAGAGTGCAGCTTTTGCATTCTAGCCTGCCACTTAGACGCGACGCAACGCGACATTTTCGATTTACTCGGGACAGGGATCCCTTGCAAGTGGATGTTCAAGAGTAATTACTCTCTCTTAAAATCCGTTCAAGGATATTCCGCTGTCAAGGGGATGGATGCCGTTGGCCGCCAAGCCCCGGGCATTAGTAGACACAGTTAATAGTCGTAACGGTAAACGGTATTTCACGGACTCGGAGTCGAGGAACAGCCTTGAAAGCTCTCGCGCGCGTAAAAATCCCTCTCGTCACGCATCACCGCAACCGTCGATCAATGCGTCGGGCATCCTATTCTCAATTTCAGAAGCACGGATCCCGGCTGAAGTGCTCGGCTTGTCGCGTGGTCGCCCACTCGGCCTGCACGAGCGGCTTGAACTTCGCCTGCAAGCCGAGCTTCCGGGACGTCGGGGTGCGCCAGTACCGCGAGCAGAAGGTGACGAATCACCACTGGGTGCACCGGCGCTCGCAGAAGGGCAAGTGCGCCAACTGCGGCAAGTCCTTCCAGTCGAAGCTCAGCTTCTCCTCCAAGGAGATAGTCGCGGTGAGCTGCAGCTGGTGCAAGTGCGCCTACCACAATCGCGAGTCGTGCTTCAACGTCCAGAGGATCGGCGAGCAGTGCGAGCTTGGGGCGCACGCCTGCATCGTCGTGCCGCCCTCCTGGATCGTCAAGCTGCCGCGCAAGGGCAACTTCAAGAGCAGCCTGAGGAAGTCGCCGAAGAAGAAGCGCTCCCAGGCGAAGAAGCCCAAAGACGAGAAGGAGGAGAAGGACGAGAAGGAGGATCAGGGCAAACTCTGGGCTGTCAAGCCCATACCGAGCAACAACGTCACGCCCGTACTCGTGTTCATCAATCCGAAATCGGGCGGCAACCAGGGCGCCAAGCTGCTGCAGAAATTCCAATGGCTCCTCAATCCTCGTCAGGTTTTCGACCTCACCCAGGGCGGACCGAAGATGGGGTTTGTATTTTTCGCGTATTTTCGTTCGATGCCTGTCCGTCCGACTCGTCCTTTCGCCTTACACAGAGCTCGTAATCTTTTCCACGTCTAGCCATTTACAGCTTCGAGATTGCTCCACGGCGTTGTAGGTCTGCTGGAAAACTCTCTGGAGACATTTTTCTCTTATTCCAATTGGAGCGAAAAATTAAAGCTTAAGCTGGGATTCATTTGCTTATTTTATTTATGAAAGTTTTCATTCAGGGATGTAGGGCGCGTTACGCGTAAAATTTGCTGCGATATTTGCTGAAATCCTTTGACGAGGAGCGGCAAAGCGGTTCTTGAAAATTGCCAGCTAATTAAAAGCTTCGTGATTCTTTGCACAACTAAAACTCACAGCTATAATCTTCTCTGAAGGAATAAATAATTTATTCATCCGATATAATTGGCCGTTGAATTAAGCAGAGTTTCGCTTGTATTTTTGCCCGATTATTACGAAGAACGAGCTTCTCTGTGTATTTATTTCACTTAAGTACATTCGACATTGCAAGATTGTAATCTTATCAGGTGAGTATTTTATCGTTATTTTAAATGTTCCCAAATTTACAATGTTCCATCTCGCTCGGTTGGATTATGCAAAGCCGTTGGACGACGCGAACGATATTTTTCTCACGTCTTTATGCGTGCCCAATAAATGTCCGATCAGCTCGGTATGTTTTCCCTCTATTTTCACGTGGCAAGTTAGTTAATTTCGGGCCGAGTAATAAGAAAAAAAGCTAACAGGATCCGGATCCGATGTGGAAACTTTGGTCAAATGTATTAGATTTCGACCCCACCTCTTGAATAAATAACTCGCTCGAGTTCTAAGCAGAATCGTTGAAATCTATTTCCACTTCGTAGCCTAAAATATTGAATAGGAAGGCTTGTCGGACTCGTTGTCCGCTCCGCTCATCCCCCTTATATTATTCTTTCATAAACGATTCGCAAAAATCGAACGAGAAAGCGAACGGTGGTCTTGACAAAGCTAATGGAGGTAAGGAATTATGGATTTTCGTATGATACAATTCATCTCTCTCTCTCTCTCTCTCTCTCTCTCTCTCTCTCTCTCTCTCTCTCTCTCCCTTTCCCAAGTCAAAAACTTGAGGAATAAACCTAATAGTTCGAGTATTTTTCTAGATGGCCGACATAATCTATCGCATATCTCAGACTGTAGTTGGGGTTAAGTTATTGGGAAGGATGACAAATGCGCTTTATAAAGCCCTCTTACTAATATTACGTATATCAACGCATAATTTAATTATTACATAATTATTACGTAGGATATCGTTACGTAATTTAAAGCGACATCCTCGGTTTAATTAAATATACAAAGTTTTTAATTAAGTTTTTAGAGACGGTTCACAAATTTAATATATCGGAATAAAACATTCACTTATTGTGACATTACAACCATAAAACCTATCCGATAACGTGTTCGAGCCCAACGTTTATTTTAAGCGATAAATTATCTTTCCCTTTACATATAGTTTACAAACGTATAACAAAAACGTATGATAATGTAATAAAAATTACGAGACCCCAGTAAAAAGAATATTTATTTACTTTTATGCTCGGATTATCAGATGAGGTATAAATAATTGCCAATTATTTTATTAAAAAATTCGTTTGTATCCGGTTACTAATACGCAAGCAAATAATTTACATTCCTGAACCAATTAAAGCTGTTTTTATTTCTGTATCGATAAACTATGATATTCTTTTTCCTTTTTTTATACTCGCGGACTGACACACAAAATAATAGGCATCTCACATTTCTCCGTAAATTACAATACGTTAAAAAATGAGTAGAATCAGTGGAATACTCCCGAGGGTTCGTTCCTTGTTACGCCAACTTTTCACTTAATTTTATATGCATGAACTTACTCGTTAAATAAAGACGGGTTCTACGTCGTCTTGTTTATTTAATTTTAACGCGTGCATATTCGCGTTGCAATTAAGATCGTGAGAATCGCCGAGTATCGGATGCAATTTATACAATTTACTTTTTTATTTAAATGCAAATTTACCACTGAAAAAATTGGCTGAATATGAACTGTTCACTTTTAGCGCTTTAGAAATTAAGCATAGAGTATTCATAGCTCTGGTAATACTCTTTGAGTTTGACCTCGGGGAAAAGCCTAATTTCAATGATTCAGTGAACTTGATTAAATAGGATATCGAAATTACTAATGAATCGTCGAGTGTAGTCGTTTTTTAAACGATGCACTTCCATAATTATCTTTTTTCAATTAAACACAAATATTGTTTTAGTTCTCCACTTGATTGTTTTAATGCTTCCTAAGATTTCTTTTTATGGCCAATATTATCAGTCGCTGCTTTGAAAGTACGTTGTTACCGATAAAGCTTGTGTCTGCTTTATTTTAATAACGCCTCGAGGTGTTTTCTTTATAAAAGCAATATCACAAAGAAATGTACCAACAGTTTCATAGATTAGAAACTATTGTAACTGTGTAATACAATTAGTATTATTCTAGTGGATCGAATTGCAGTTTCTAAACATCAATTTGGTTTCAATTCACGAAGTATTCCTTCTATCTTCGGTTCACAATGTAAACTGTTAAATAATAATAATTGTAACTCCGCCCCGGGTAATAACTTTCAAATTATATGTATATATATATATATATAAATCAAATATTTATGTATACAGAAACATGTGTGCATATCCGAGCGCATGAACGCACGCAACTCGCGCGCGCGCATACATGCGCATGCACACCGGCGTATATGTACTCATAGAAGTGTCAAATGACTTGACAAATTTACTGCGTAATACGTTATTACTCGAGTACACTGTTTTCTAAGTCAATTGCCGAATCGATTTTTCAGTAGATTACTCGGTAATGCACCCAAAAACGTACAAAATCTTACAAGAAATTATTACGAAATTCATAGTCCAACGCAATAATCCGTATTCAATCCATCTTATCTCTGATAAGTACTATAATTTTTTATTTGTTAGTTAAGCAATTTTTAGTTTTCAATTATATTGCATCAGTTTACATAGAAACTTTGCTACGTTGATCACATTCGTTTCAATCATTTTTCCACAGCTTTTGGCTTTTTTCAAATAGCGAGTCATATATTCACACGAACACGTTGTTTTGTCCCAAAAATGGAATACTCTAATTAAGTACACATTTTAATGAAATAAAAAACAATAAGACGAAATAAAATTAAGTTGAAAAAAAAAAAATAAAACTTCCGCAATAAAATAAATAAAAGAAAAATAAATTTCACGACCCACTAAAAGTTTGTGAAGTGGGATCGCTTTTAAAATGTACGATTCCCTCTTTTAATTTTACAAATTTAGAAATTCAATGTTTTATTAAGCAAGGCAAAAATTATTTATTAAGCATGGCCTGTAATGAAAAGCTTTTGCATTTAATGCGCCCTTTAGAATGAGACTATACTCAATAGAACGAATAAGTTTTGCAATTTTTAAAAAATAATTTCTTGTTCGCTTTAGCGAAAAACTTTGCGAGCACAGATTACAGCTCAGAAAAAAGGTGTACGACGAGTGTTAACGTCTTGTAATATGGTAATATCACTTTTACGAATGTAAGATTTATTTTCCTCAAATATCATTCACCCTCGTATTATCGAGGTATTGAGATATTCGATATTTCATCCGTCGATAAAAAAATCTATAAAAAAATACCGCAATGCTTGTGTTAGGTATGCCCAAGCCATCGGCGGTACATACAAGTATGCGCGCCTTCTCCTATCGGCTGGCAGTTCTAATCATAGACTCCAGGTGACGTACACTCAAGTCGCCTATGTTAAGTATGTTAAGACATAAAGCGGTTAATGCGCATAGGCAAGAACGTCATGAGTTGTGAGTTTACATAGGAAGAGGATTGATAAACAAAATGGAACAACGAAATAGATTACTCGATTGAGTGCGAGTAGTATTGGTACGGCAACATTTACCATCGGATGTTGATTATTCGTAATTTTATTATAACCTTGGTCACCGAATGGTAGCCAACCTCTTACTCGATTCGTATATCGCTGCTAGCGCCGTTGATAAATAATTGAATTACTGCTCTTGTATCCGCGAGCGTCCCAAAATAATTAGTTTTTGTGGTCGACTCCTGCTTGTGTCCATTCAAAGTGGGTCCACAGACGTTTTCAAGTGTCAGTTCTTTGGGGTTACGTTACACGTTGTTATGTGAAACATGTTGTTGCGTGCAGCAAACGGGAAGATCTTCGCACTGAACATCCTGGATCTCGTGGGAGAGTCATAATAGTACTATTAACTATCGGTATTATCTGATATTGGGTAAACTTACGGAAGCTGTACAGAAAAACTTTCGATGAGAAACTACGCGACTACCGCAATCTGTCTACATCAGCTCACCTACTGGTTGATACTGTTATGTTAATTATATCGACAGCGAAGTTCAATGCTGGGAATGTCGTTTTGCGTCAGGGCGCAAAGTATATACAGGATTGAAATATTTCACGACAAAAGCGATGACTTCGATAACGAAGCTCGATTCAGCCGAAGATTTCCGATCTCGTCGTATCAATTATTTCTTCGGTCACACGATTCGTTGGAATATTGTGCTCCGACATTGTCTGTGTCGGCAAAAATATGCGGAATATTCCACTTTGCATCCTTAAAGTGTCATTTTCCGATACTGCACGGTTCACACACGGTTCACAGGTGGTTTATGTCTCGTTTATGATACTCGTAATTGGTGAGATGCGAATATAAAGCTCTATTATTTGATAATCGTATTTATACGACGTATATCCGTTCTTAATGCTAGAAATGTAAGTCAGTAACTGTCAGTAACTGTCAGTAACTGTCAGTAACTGTCAGCCTTGGTATTAATACTTTTTCGTATTAGATGCAGCTTCAATAAACTATGATACGGTCGAATTCAGATGTGCTTTTATTACCAGGAATTGTTTCCAATCGGGTTAGACAAATAGTAATAAATAGGATATCTGTTGGGTATATATACCCACTTCCGAGCTTAAAATATGCCTCTGATAGCACCGAGTATGACGTCGTTATCTACTCTCTCTAATATCACTTTCAATATGTGCATGAATTATACGACTACATAAAGCGTATATTTATATTAACCGAAGCGTGCTGCCGTATATTAAAGGACGCTACCTCTTCCGTGTTTAGAATGCTATAAAAGGATTTTATTTTACTACTCGATCTGCTCTACAGAAATATAATCCCTTTTAAAAATTAAAATATTCATCGAACATCGCAACGTAAGTGAATAAAAAAGAAAAATCGTTGTTTTACGTTTCGTTTGAAATTAAGATTTTTGTATTCTATATTATTGTTTTCTTGGTTATCGCGTATAAAGAAAGTATAAAATTCGAAAAAACTGTGCCTTCGATGTTTAGCTTAACTATCAACGATCGCGTTGTTCTACGTTATTTTTGGGGTTGCATCTCGTATAACTGTAATACATTTTACAATAACGCGCTACTTATAACGCGAAGATTTCACGAAGAATGTTCCTTTGGTATCAACGCCTTCATTTTGTCCGAGGAAATAAACCCAGTACTAATTATTTTCAGCATTTTAAAACGGTATTTTACGTTAATTAGGTTCGTTGGGTTGCTCTTGCCCAGTTGTTTCTTGTAACTAGGAAAAAACACTAAATTTAAAAAGAAAAGCACGTATACAGCAAGTTTATTTGCATTAAACTTTAAATCAGTATCAGGCAATTTATGGTAATACGCGATGATAAATGTAAGCTTGCCTTGGCATATTTTGCTTTATTAATAACCGAATCTTAGTAAGTAGTTATTATTAATCGGATTTGTAAATTATTGTTTGTCGATTTGCATATCTATTGTAAATGTACTGTAAATGTTAAAATATAGTTTCCATTCGCCGAACAAATCGTAAAATAAGCCACAAGCAAGTAGAGCCTTTTAAAACCTGTTTTTACAATTAATCTTAATACTCCTTGTCAGGCATCGTTCATTATTTTACGTTATTTTATTACGCCTCGTACGAGACAGAAAGAGCCACCCTTTCCAGCTTTAAAATTTATAAAATTATAAAATTAATGAAATTTTATATTTTATATATTTTATATTCAATAAGTTCGGTACTTTACATAAATAATTATTACACGATAATGCATTAAATAATATATTGACGCGATTAATTGTTAGTCGCGGAAATTGGTAGTAATTGCCGAAATTCGTCTCTTACGCTCAGCTGAAATTTTGATAATTCAAGCTGTTTTTATCATTAAATATTCAAATAATGTAATCGACGTGCAAAATTATATTGGATTATTACGGCTGGATTATTACAATATCGTTGTTATCGTTGAGACTGTTGTTACAGTGATATTGCGATACAATTAATAATAATTGTATACGAACCATTCCAAATATCAGCGATACGTAAAAATGCTCACAGAATAACACCTCGAAACTAGCGAATTCACGATCAATAAGGAAAAGCTCGAGATATAGATTTTGGTAGAAAAAGGGTATTGGCGTGATTGCTCTATTAATTTGGCGTCTCAATTTCTCTTTCTGCGATGGAATAACAGCGGCGCAAGATTTTCAAGTGGACGGGGTGCCGTCACGATAAGGTAGCGCAGGAAGTCGTTCACACGGTGCACCCACGCATAACAAAGTCCTTGAACACGAGATTCGCGGGGCTGTTTGAGTAAGAACAGCGCGGTGATGATTTTCTTGCTCGCAACTACTCGAGCCAAAAACGTCCTTCGCATTTATGCATTAGCGAACGAGCTTCGTTGGTTGAACAATGTCCGAGTTTGGAAGTCGAAGCTGCATTACTATTAAGTAAACATTGGTGCGGGTAACGAGGTTTTCTAGTCGAGGCTTAGCAAGATAATATCAATAAACGTAGCCGCAGCTGGCATTTAACCCTGATTATCATTTTTCGTCCAACGACGAATGTCGTACGTTGTAAATTGTTAATTGACCTTCTGCAACTTGAAAATTGAATTTTCAAACAATCGATGTTGGTGCAATTAGGTGCCGGTAAGTTCCCTTTCATTCGCCTATTTTGTTTAACGACAATGACTAATACGCGATCTCATCGAGTTGTCGGGTAAATTTCGTACTCGAATTAAAATTTCGAAAGTTTCTTTAGACTTTGACTTACCGCTGAAATATCCGTTCTCGGATTCACTTTTCGAGAGCTCGTTACAATAGCCCAATTAATTAGCGAATTCCACGATATTGAACCAACTGTTTTGAATTTCAAAGATTTTAACGTTAATTCGTCATCGGCGACCTAGAAAAGTCCAAGCCACCGATTTTCATAAAAGTGCGCTCCATATTCTCTCTATTCTCCTTTTCACGAGCAGCAGACCTACATTCCAGTCGAGTGTCCAGTCGAGTTCCCCGAGAAACGGCCTGTTTCGAAATATTTTTCACGATTTTCTCAAATTTATTACAGCCACGTAACTAAGGCGCTATTCGAGGTATGCGTAACGAAGGAGGGCTTTCCGCTTTCGCTTTCGAGCGAAGACACGATTAAATTTCAAGCGCCGCTCAAGCTCGGGCCTCAGCCGCGCAACCAAACCCTCGATCTCGAAAGCCCATCGAGAGCAGCAGATCAATGTTCCGGGAAACGACCCTCGTCGGATTATACGGAACGCGGGCGAGGGCGATGACGCGATACGGAGAGTCGATCGGGGATCGAGCGAACGGGGGGCTGTAAAGTGTCGAGAGCGGCGAAAGCTCGGGACCAGTCCACGAATTACGCGAATTACGAGCTCCTCGAGTGCGAACGCATCGCGTTGGCGCATGCGAGTACGTCCGAGCTTAACGACCGGACGCCCGCCGTCTAAGTCCCTCCGTCTAAGTCTCGCCCGCGAGTCGGCGTTTATTTACAATAGAGGGGGTAGCTCGATTCGCGGGAGCACAAATCAGCGTCGAGCGACGCTGATGAAGCCTTGGGTGCGTCGATCAATCCCCCGGGTCGGCTGCTCCCCCTTTCGCCCTCGACCAAGGAAAAAGACGATCTGTCAGCCCGCGGGGGCGCTTTTACCCACTTTCCAGGCTGGAGCTGTTCAAGAAGGTGCCGAATCTGCGCGTCCTCGCCTGCGGGGGCGACGGGACCGTAGGTTGGGTGCTCTCGGTGCTCGACCAGATCGGGGCCTCGTCGGGGCCCGCGGTCGGCACCCTGCCCCTCGGCACCGGCAACGACCTCGCCCGCGCCCTCGGCTGGGGCGGTGGCTACACGGACGAGCCCATCGGCAAGATCCTCGCGAGCCTCGCCGAGAGCGAGATATCGACGCTCGACCGCTGGCGGCTGATCGTCGAGCGCAACCCGGAGACGAGCGGCGCCGACGAGGACGCGGCCAAGGGCAAGGAGAGCCTGCCACTCAACGTCGTCAACAATTACTACTCGCTCGGCGTCGACGCCCACATCGCCCTCGAGTTTCACGAGGCGAGAGGTCGGTAATGCCCGCGTCTGCCCCCGACGTCCGCCCACTCGTCGTGGCCCCTCGTCACGAGCCTCCGCTCGAGTGGCGCTCTGGGCGAGATCTCATTTAGTCTCGCTGCCTCTTTAAAAATCAATTATTTAATTTTCCACGCTAGTCTCGGCTGCTCGCGGCACGATTTCTCGCCAAGCATCTTACGCTAATCCCCTTAATTCTCTTTGTCTTCGCGCGTGACTCCGAGCTTCGAAGGGCCAAGGCGTTTCCACGCGGAGCTTTATTCGCTAGGAGGACGAAGACGAGGATGGGGGCGCGGGCCTTCGAGGCTCCTGCTCGTGCTTCTCCGATCCTCTTCTCCTCGAGCACTCGACAATCGCAACTAATGCCCGACGAGCGCTTTAGCACTTTCTGCAAATTAAAGTTTTTCTTTTCTTTTTTACAAGTGCCGTTGAGTTCTGCCGTTGAGTCGATAACCACTGGCAGGTTATTGGGGCTGATTGATTAACGAATACGTTCAATTGCGATAACGAATATAAAGCGTCTCGGCGCGATACAATGACGTAAAATGAATATACAGTCTGGGAATAATAGATTGTAAGAGCTGAGAAAATAATGCTAATAACGAGTGCTTGCTCTTAAATCCACGGATTAATTATATGAAAAGTGAGCTCGGTGTGACCTCGGTGTGACCTCGGTGTGATATAATAAAGCAGACGTATCTCTACTGGATCTTTAATATTTACTTTTTCAATCGAACGTATTAAAGCAGTTCTCGGTAACATCGATATTATCCACTTTAAATATAAAAATACACCAATTAAAGCGGTTGAATAGATTTAATTTTAATTATAAGCATTAACCCAATTTGTGACAATATTCAGTGCACTCTGGCACGGTACGCAGTAACGGTCGATTATTATATTTAAACGATATTGAAAGTACACGAAATATATTTTTGAAATTTGTCGCGTTCTCGTCTTGTATTATCTTGCGCGTTATATCAAATGATGCAGCGCACATGCGATGAACATTTAAAACGGTACTTCCATGTTATTTTTTCATTCGGTGTCTGCATTCTTTTGTGCCCGTAGTATAATCGTTTGCAATAAATGAGGTCTCGCCGAGTTTCTCATAAAAGAAAGAGCATCCGTTCAACTTCTCATCTGCAAGATACGCTTTAACTCGTGGATCCTTAAATTTTTATAAAAGAAGTAGAACGAGGCGCTTGAAATATTCATTGTCATTTTGAATCTTCGCAAAGTTCCAACGATGAAATATTTACCGAATTCAAAATACTTTATGCAGTTTATGAAGCGAATTATTTTCAACCTTCGGTGTATAAAGAGAATTGATAAAATTCTACGGCTCGTTATAAATAAATATTTTAATATTTTTTATTTCTCGTAGCTTTTTATGTTATGGATCTTCAAAGTAGCTACGGACATGTATGTAGTGGTAAAGCTATTGCTGCAGGAGTACACTATCGTTAATTTTGAAAAGTAATTAAAAATGTACTTATGATTTTTATACATAGTAATTTAAAATGCAATTAAAAATACGTGTTTACACACACACACACACACACGCGCGCGCGCGCGCGCGTATATTAAAATTTTAGAAATAAAATTTTATGCCTCGTATCAAATTGTATAGAACATCGTGCTTATACCATCCATTTGAATTATTCAAAGAATAATGAAACATACGTTCATTTTATCATTTATTTAGATATTTCAGCATCAGTTTTATAAGTTTTACCGTTTGTATACAAAAATTAATTCAATGATGTCATTTACTTTTATAAAAATCAGTATAAAAGAAGTAAGTATATTCGCTCTGTATCAAAATATTGGAAAATATTTATGTAAGAATCGCAGAACGCAGTTTATACGTTATTTTTACATTAATATTAATTTTAATTTTTATAACGTTACGCACCGATACAAAATATAATATGGCAAATAGGAAGATTTTACAGAGAAAAGTAAATAGTTGACAATTTCTTGTATTTTCTATGACGTTATATTCCAAAGATAAACACTGTAACTTATAGAAATTTAAATAAAAAGTTATAGTTGAGTGTGCGCACGTTAAGCGTCGCACATGGATGAGTACTTTTATAAAACATAAAATATAGTTATAAATTGTTTGAAAAATCGATAACAATTTTGCAAATGTATTAAAAACAAGTTTCACTTCTTTTTACAATTTTTATACTCCATTTCAACATTCTCTAATAAATTTCTATGACTTTTCTATATAAGTTTTTCTTTTGTTCACTATTCACTACTTATCGAACAAGTTTCTTTGCCAAGAATCACTTTAGAAACTTATTAGCATTTAATTAATTATATCGATAAAACGACAAATCACATGATTAATAATATTACTAGGCATATTTGAATTATCACGAAGAATAATTTAACGAAAGATTTTAAAATAGAATGGATTTGGATTTGGAATATTTTATGAAAATGACTTTTAGAAGAAATTCAAAACAGTGCGTTTTATTCGAGAGAATTATAATAATTTTTGTACGAAAAGTTATCTCTCGACGATAATATTATTGTTAATTTTATTTTAACTTGTAAATTAAATAATTTCGTCAAGTAGTGAAAATTAAAGCCCCAAGGATGTATAAAATATATTATTGAATTCACGAAATGAATTTCGCATGTTCATATGTCCTGACAAACATACGTATTATTACAATCAGATAAATTTTAATCATTATTTTCAAGTATAATACCTTAAAATAACGAGTGAAACCTGTATTTAATATTTAATGTGCCGCATAAACATTAGATATTTTATCATCCGCAGCTGATAAAAGAAAAAAAGTTTTTCTAAAATTTTCGACCCAGGCTTTTCTAAAGACTGACGCTTTGAAATTGGAATTGCAGTGTACGTTAAATGATTAAAAAAAATATACGCAAGTCGAAAAAGTATCATAATTAAAAATTTAGAAACATAGGTGGGTAAGCTAAATGCGGATTAATTAAAAATACATTATTCACATACAAGGATATGCAAAATTGTCATTAGATTGTCGATAGCAGCAAAAAAATCTTCCATGCATATATACGTACACAGTCTCCATTTAAAAGGAACTAACGATCCGAGATTTATTTTTAGCAAATTAGGACTAAAAAATGTACATCTTCAAAACGATGTACAAATATTTACATCAATGCAAATGCAATGCAACTGTCATTAATTACAATAAAATGCCTTACGATTCTTTTTGCGGTACAAAGTTTTTTCCTAATCTAAACGAGCAAATATATAAAAGAATTTCTTTACATGCATTAATAACGAGGTTCTGCGATCGATACGAATTTGAATAATTCAAATAGGAAAAACGATGCGCGGCAACGAAATTGTGAATTTTGAAAGAATTCCAAGACAGTGAGTCAATATTGGTTCGCCGAATGGACGTTTAACGCTAAAGCACATGTAAATTAAAGAAGGAGTATTCGGGCAATATTTATTCGACCAGCAACGATTCGTGAAGCGAAAACGAGCACAAGCAAATGCACGAAATGGGGCTCACGAGTGGATCGAGAAATATTAAAAATTTAGTCGTTTCAGTCGTTTGAGCCGACGAAGTTCATGCGCGCGTGTTGCAGAGGCCCACCCTGAACGCTTTAACTCCCGACTCCGGAACAAGATGTTCTACGGTCAGATGGGCGGCAAGGATTTGGTGGTGCGTAGGTGGAAGGACCTCTCGGAGTTTGTGACTCTGGAATGCGACGGCCAGGACATGACGCCGAAGCTCAAGGAGCACAGGGTGCACGCCATCCTCTTCCTGAACATCGCGTCCTACGGCGGCGGCACTCACCCCTGGGGAGGGGGTATCGGTAAGGAGCCCTCGACCGAGGACGGCCTCATCGAGGTCGTCGGTCTTACGACGTACCAGCTGCCGCTGTTGCAGGCAGGCGGCCACGGGACCAGCATTGCCCAGTGCAGCACCGCGAGGATCGTCACTACCAAGACGATACCCATGCAGGTTGCGTATGCTTTCGTTCGTTGGGAGTTTATTCCATTTATCATCCCTTACGCTCCTCGTGCGTGCACGACGAGTTGAGCACTGATTCGTCTAGATGAAGTTAACTTTGAAATCTGTGTAATAAGGTCGCTTCTTAGGTTGCGCGACGCAAAGATCGCGCAATTGACCGCCGATGATAGACAGGGTCACCGAGAGGGGTTAATTCAAAAACGTAACTACTCTACGTCCTCTCGCATAATTTCTCGCAGGTGGACGGCGAAGCGTGTCGACTGCTACCCTCGGTCATCAGCCTGAGTCTACTGAACAAGGCGACGATGCTGGCGAAGCGGCGCAACACCGGGAAGCCGAGGCAGAAGGCCGCCGAGTTGGAGAGGCTCAAGATACCGCTCATGAAGATCAGGATGTGCGACTACGAGAATTTCCACTCGGATAAAGAAAGACTGACGAAGACTGCCACGCAGTGGCACTCCGAACCACTGGATCTCGATGCCGCGATGGACCTCGAGTCACTGCGACACATGCTCGCCAAGGAATATCCCATGGATTCCTGCTGTTTCCTTGATTGTTAGTCAGCACTCCATTTATCTCTTTTTCGTCTTTTTGATTTTCTTTAGCTCAGATTTTCCCACTGAATGTCTTTGAGTTTCAAATTCTGCATCAAGTTTTTATCGCGCGTGCGTGTTTCCAAGGGCTCGTCTGAAATTTTTACGCGGCAGAGAATATATATACTTCAGTGCTATTGTTATTGCTTGTTCTGACGTCGTAATACGTCACGTAATGCATATTTTTACGTTATATTTATTACGATGTAATAAATATAACGTAATATCGTAAAGCGACGATAGGCAAATTCTCTTTATGACGCTGAGGTGGCTTGACGAGAAATGTTTTTTTTTTTTTTTCTGCACAGCTTGTACAGCGGAACGATTTTTTAGAATCGATCGAGCGCAGGAACAGTTGCATTACGTCGCAGACGTCGTGAGCGAGGCCATATACGTTCTCCAGGAAGGTCCTTCCAGTCAAGGCTCGCAAAGTCAACAAGTCGATAACCAAGCGGCATCGAGGTATACGCTTAACGACACGCACGCACGCACACGCGCGCAAGCACGTCACAGAATATCACAGCTAGAATATCGATATCGAACAAGAATTTTATAACGACCGCGTATTTCTTTAGAAGTCGTTCGGTTAATATTTATTAATTAAGTAACACCGGAGCGAAGAATTGCATACAAAGTTTCTAAATGTACGACCGTCGGCTTAGAATTGAGTAAATCGTTGACCATAGTGGAAAAGAGTTCGCGAGTCGACGTCTACCGTTCCCGTAGAATATTCATGGCTCGGTAAATAAAGCAATGTTACGAAAGCCCATGGGCTTCAGAGTTTTACGCAAAACTCTCGGGGACGGAATAATATCGCAATTCTAAGTAACCCACCCAAGCTCCCGACCCTCGGTTCCTACTCAGATTCACTGTAAGAGACAATTCGAATTCAAGAGAAGACCGGCGAAAAACTTCCGCAGAAAAGAAGGCGCGCACGGAACCGAATCGCTCGGACAGCAGAGAGAGGGAGCGACCGAACGAGTGTCGCGATGATCACCATCGGCAACAGCAGCAGCTTCGGCACAACTCGAGGGCGGAGTCATCCACCAAGTCCCGTCAGCAATCCGCCACGAGCATCGGCAGGAGTAGTCTGACGGTGGAGACGGAGCGCAGGCGTTACGACAATTACCTCAACGAGGACAGAGCGTCGTCGAAGCAGTCGTCGAAGCAGTCGTCGTCCAAGTCAATCACGTCGACCTCTGCCGGACTCGTGCAGCTCGAGCCGCCACCCACTTTCATTAGGTGAGGAATGCACGGAGGAAGCCAAACGATAATCGAATGACGCGTGTGGGCATCCGCTCGGGCGACGTACGGATGATCCGACGATTAACGCGAGGTCGACTGTCATTTTATTTTGCAATTCACACCGACGGAGTCGAGCGTTACGTTGGATCACGGTTGGTTACTCGAGGAATATTTATAGGATCGAGGAGCAAATATAAGTATTTCAATTCGAGCGACTCGATCCGAGTCTTCCCTCGAATTTAACGAATGTACTTAATTCTTATTCCCCATTTTTCGTGTATAATTTCAAACGCATAATTATTTCACTCGACGGGGATGGAGATGCGCAAGCTCTAGAAAGCTAATTTTTTTTTTTTTTTTTTTTTTTTATTTTTTTCATATTTATGCAAAATTAGCGATTGATATGGATTTATGATAATTGGTTATTCAGATTTCGAAAGTACTTCTTCAATCGCTTCTATTATACACCCTTAATTACATCGGCGATTGCATTAAAATGTAGTACAATCGTATTCCTTTTCTCATGCGTTATGATCTCAAGCGCGTGTTTTCAATTTTAATTATCAAAATTAGTTTACGGATCGACGACTGTGTTAAATTAGCCGATGATCCACGGAGTGTGTCTGTTTAATAGTAATAGACGGAAAGTTGACGCGAGCCTAAGAGTGAGGAATCGGGCAGAGAGCTTTAACGATCTCATTACAATCGGGTCTTTAACCATTGAGCTCTTACAAAAAAATGCAATGAAATGTGCGCGCAGCGAAGATATTTTGCTTGGGAACGGTTGAATAAATACTCGGATAATGGATCGAAGCCCCGGGCGATACCTTTTGCCACAAGGATAATACCGTATTTTCGCATTTAAAAGATAATGGAGATTTTCTTCGAAAGAACAGAACAAAAGAGAAGTTTTATTTGCAAGTTCGTTGCCATCTTATCAATGTCTTTCACTCGTCATCTTGGTTTCGGTGAGCTAACTCTATTTTGCACATGCCAATTAAATTTTCACCGGGACTTGGTTTTGTTCACTCGTATTTTATTCGCGTACAGTCGCGATACTTGGAGCGAAGGAAGCAAGTTAAATAAGAATGGCTAAAAATACAAATTACGCGTGATTTCCAAATGTAAATCTCGCAGTCCCAATTGACTCAACTGACTCAATCGGTACAATCGACGTAATTCGTGTTAATTTCACAAATAAGCGTTATTTCGCTAAAATAAAAAGGAATCCTAAAATAGCGAATAATTCCCGAGGTTGTTAATTGTTTTTGATCTTGGATCATTAAACGTATATACGACGTTCGAATGGGCGAAGCGATTGCTCGGATATCATTCCGATGCTCGTTGTTTTATTCATCGGCATCTACTCGCGAATGCGTCGATGCATTTCCATTGGACGTAGCAGCACTACATGGCCGGCAGCACGAACGCAGCCGCGGTAATTGAAAGTTGGCACGCTTGTCAAAGTGCCGACCATTTATCGCGCTATTATCGATTACCTCGTCGCGAGTGTTCGTAAAAAAGGAGACGGAGTACGCGAGTCGCTGGCAGTTGTTCGCAATCAGTTCCATTGCGACTATATCGTCCATCGTCCGAGAATAATTAGATCGCGCGCTGCCGAGAGATGTAACGAGAGTTCGAAGGCCGTGATTTGCTTTCAGCCCGCGTGACAGGCTCTTCTGCCTCAGCCCCGAGGTCCACGCGTTCAGCACGAATCTCCTCGAGAAGACGTCGGATGGGATTCTGCGCGCGGCGAAGGTCCGCGATCTTCCAGCCCTGAAGGAGCTCCACGAGCGCGGCTTCTCGCTGCTCTCGATCGACGCCACCGGCCAAACGGCCCTCCACGTCGCTTCGAAGCTCGGCTACCAAGACATCGTCCGCTACCTGATTGCATGCGCACCTCCGATCATTCTCAATATGATCGATAGCGAGAAGTAAGTGGCGATGGAGCGCGTGTGGTTATTGGGTGGAGCCTCGTGCACGACGCAGGAGATGTAATTATGCGGCCGTGAGGGGGCGGCTATTGCGGGAAATACGATAATTCGATAAAGACGTCGGAGTCGTTGTTATTAGATTGCTTGCTTTCCTCGTAATAGCGGATTAATCGTGTTTTATTTTTAGATTTGGCTAAGCGTATGCTTACTCGTAGGACTGGTAGGACTTTGTTGGCGCTCGAGATTCTCGACTGGTTTCAAACGTAGAGTCCTCGCGTGGCAAAATAATATTTTACGTGGAAAACTGTACTGTCCGTGTCGTCGTGAATAAGTCATTTGATCATCGACCGGGTGGTCGGCCAGAAAAATCTAAGCGTAAAATTCGCATCGATCGCGTCGCCGCCAATCGTGCGTTATCAGCGCGCGTTGTAAACGATAAGCAGCAGTGATTCATCGCGTGATTTTCTTACCACGTTGTTCGCGTAATGTTCGTCGGTTAAGGGCATCGGGACGCGTGGACTGAAGCGCGGACCGCGAATTCCGGTAAAAGAGGTGCCACAACCACTGGAGGTGCCACGCTCCGGTGTATCCCGCCTGTGACGTTTCAAACTTCCAAGTTTCAGCAGCCTTATACTCGCTTCGCCTCGATTAAAACCAAAACTCTTTTACCGTAAGGATACAACGATACTTAGAGACTCGGGGCATACGGAAGGCCTCGTTAAAGACAGCTGCCTCGTTTAAAATGGTCGACAAAGAGCGGTTTTCTCTTACGTAACCCGCGCCATTAGCATAATTAATCGCCGGGGCTCTTGATTGTCGGTCTTGATCGTCCCCTGATTAAAATTTGCCTTCCATTGTGTCAGGGGTCAAACGGCTCTCCATAAAGCAGCGCAGCAAAAACGCCGATCGATTTGTTGCATGTTGGTTGCTGGCGGCGCAAAGTTAACAGTTCGGGATCGAAACGGAAATACTCCGCGGGAACTCGCCCTGATTGCAGAGGATCGCGAGCTCGCCGCGTATCTACACAGTGAGTACAAAGGTCGCCTATTCCAAGAGGAAACATGTCTCGTGAATATTGAAATGTCCTCGCTTCCGATTACGAGGATCGATTTCTCGCGGAGCGCGCTGCAACGCGTTACTTTTTTACCCACTTGTCTTGTACGTTTTTCTTTTTGTCCTTTTACCTTTCGCGGTACTAATTTGCGGTACTACGGGTGACAATACAGTGAAATCCGACGACTCGGCACTTTACTATTTTTACATTTAAATCGATTCCTCTCCAAAATAGACTTATATTCAAGACTCGAAGTTTTGAATATAAAGAATTTATAAGGAGATCTTGCGCGAATGCAGTTCCGGAAGAATCCGGAAGAGAGTTGGTAAGTGCTTGAGTTGAGATGCGCTTGTACGCTGGTTTTCGAGTAACGACCTTTCAAATGCACACGTTACATTCATTTACGATACGTTTACTTTCCTCGGCGTACATTTGTATATTTTACCATTCTCCATTTTCCAGATATTTGAGCTTTCATTTTGTTCGAATCGTTCTTTCGATCGGAAAAGTCAGCTAACCTTTCCTTTTACGTCGGCTAGATACCTATTTACCTTTCATAGTATTTGAAATATTCGTTGATATCGCTCGCGCACAGAGATCCGTTCGTGTTCACGGGACATCTTTCCATTCGAAGATACCTTACCAGTCTTTGTTTTGGAGAGCTAATAATAACTTTTACAATTTTCATAATTCTGCACAGGCCAAGAGCAATTTCAATTAGTAACAGAAGATATGGAGAACGTGTCATGATTTCGCGAATGCGTGTAAGAATAAGATAACGATAAGAGTCTTGAGTGGAAATCAAGCCTTGACCTAATGTACTTCCTAACTGCTTTAAAACGATAAAATCGGAAAATAATCGCATAATCCAGGATGATCCAGGCGCATCGTCGTTGTCGTTGTCGTTGTCGTTGTCGTTGTCGTTGTCGTTGTCGTTGTCGTTGTCAAGGATTATCACGCACTTCTCTCCGCTGATTAGCGCGTAAAGCGAGCGAAAGAAAGCGGACGGTACGAGATAAAGGCCAAATATCTCGCCAAAAATCTGCAGGCAGAAAATCTGCAACCGGAGGAGTATCGAAGTATTACTGGGGGAGAAGAAAAGGAAAGACGTAAAACCAACTTATTTAGGAGAATAAATTTTAAAGTAATATTTTAGAGGAAAGTTAAGAGAAATTTGCTGGATGTATAGAACCAATTATAATTAATTCGTATTTATAATTAAACGTCGAATTTTAATACCATAATCTCGAGACACGAAATGAAATGAGAAAATTTCTACGCGTTTACAAACGTAATTAAAAATCTGAACATCTTGCGATACATTCATATCAGACTTTTAATCACTCGAACGGAAAAAAGTATATAAAACTTGGATACATAACTGTGGCGAATCGAAAGAAAGTACGCGAGCGCATAGGAGGCATAAAAGTAGCTGAACGCGAACAAGGTTTTGAAAAATTGAAACCGAAAGGATATTGAAATATACACTTACGTTTACCGCGACGTTGTAATCTTAATCGAAAATTCCTTCACGATTGTGTGGCAGCGCCCACTAATGCATCGTTCATATGGATGTTCCGTACCAATCCAAAAGACACATCACTAGCTAAGACACATCTTGAAGTACAGGGATGGTTAGATTAAAATTAGATTTTATGAAAAAGGAAGAGAAGTCCGAGAGACGGATGAAAGTAGCTCGAAAGACATCTCAAAGCCAATTTGCACGGGATTTCTTATTTCACGGGAAGTAAATTGGACGCTTAAATGAAAGAGCAAAGGCTTGGATTCCGTTACTTAACGAATATTTCCACCACCCCCCCTCCCCCCCCCCCACCACGCCCTTAAAATGTGCATTTAAATCTGATTCGTTCCCGACAAACGGCAAAAAGAAAAACCGATGGAAAAAGAGATACGAGATTATACGAGACAACGGGTATTTATTCAGTACCAATGTGAAAAAGTGGGATCAACGTACGAACACCAATTAGCTATTAGATGCGGTCTATCGCAACTCTACTATGATATTGCTATTGTTATATAATAAGTATAATAAATAATTTTACGTATCGACCATGATAAGGTCGTGTTAGCCTATTTCAGAATTCCGATGAAGCTGCGCTGGATAACAGAGCACTGCAGCGATGCGATAGAAAACGATATAAATACAAATATAAATACAAACAAATATAAATATAGTTACAATAGTCCTCCTTCCACTACGTCTAATTTCTCGTGTCATTGATATACGATTGAGAGATGTGTCGAAGAGAAGCAGCTGGAAGATGACGACGATGTGCGAGACGCGTTCGTCTCGAGTCATTTTCAAGCTCCGAAATCTCCGATGCGCTCATCTCTAGAGTTCATTCTTTCAAACCTAATACGTGTAGAGTGCGCACTCGAGGACCTCGAGCGTACGATCATTTTGTGATAATTAAGAAACTTTCATTGATTCGTAAAAAGTCAATGTGATCTCCCGTGAGTGTTTCGTGTGTGTGAGTCGGAAGGCGCGAGCTCCTTCAAGCTCCATCAAGTGCAACGTCGCTACGTAACTTATTGTAGATAATTAGGTATGTCACGTATCGGATGCGTCCGTCTGAAAGGTTCGCGCACGTGTAATTTTTCGAATAGATGAAATCTAATGTTTGCCGAATCTCTATGAAGGGAATATTTTGCTACTTCCAACTCTATATCTAAGAACAATTTATTCATTTGGTCAGGCTGACGTAAGCACGACAATTATCACGGCCAAGTTTTATTTCGAGGTTGCTAATACCGAGGTTGAATTCTAATACTCTTCTTTAGGGCAAAGAACATTTCATTAAGCAATATGAGAAGCAACCTAAAATCCATTGACATCTAGCGGTTGCTCTTCGATTTTCGTGTCTCTGTTCGTGAACGGTAATAACGACATAAATTTTCAATGATGAAAACGAATAAAGTTTTAACGATTTAAGATGCCTTTGCCAATTCCGCAACTGGAGAAATAAATGCATCTGGCTTTCACTTTATCCGTACAAATGTACCGTTGATGTGATCATCCACGAAATTACCTTTTATACTTTGGTAAAGTACTGTATCGTATAATGTTTAGATGCCGTACCACGTGAAATCGAAGTACGAAAACGTATCAGAGAATTCCCAACGTCTTCTCAGTTTTATTTCGCGACTGAAATTATTTATGAAAAATTTATATTTTAAAAACTTTTTCCTTTCCTCGATAACGCAGTGTTGTACAATTATAATTTTAGTTCTCCTTAGAAGGCTGCGCCAGCTGACCTTCATTTTCATTTTAGCGATTTTATGAGGCGTCCGCCCAGTATTTATTTACATCAAAAAATCGAACGGTAAGCACTGATTATAGCAAATAACGGATACTTTGCGGCAATTGTGAAATTTCCTTTTAATCGTTACGTTGAGTCTTTTGTACAATTCAAACAATAGCACTCTCCCATAATGATTAAATTTTAAAAAATTTTTTGTCGATACTCATTCGTGCAACGACTATTTTCCAATTAATAGAATCTACGTGGTCGACCTCGACTCTTGAGAATTTCATGATAGAAGTACGATCCGTCACTTAACTAGATGCTTCTTCGTAACTGGGAAACCAATTAAATTAGTTGACTAAAAGTTCTTCAAATCCAAAGTAGGCGTTTACTCTTTAATTGAAAAATCAAAAAAAATTGCACTTCAAATCCAAAATTGCACTCTAGCCATTGAGGCGTTCATTTTTCCAAGATGTTACAAATGCCTATTCTTTGATATATTGACATCTGTGTTTAGCCCTTTAAAATTAAACACGTCTTTAAGCAGCGTCGGTAACTTATGGAAAAATGCCTTGCATCGCTCAGTAGAAGAGAATTAATGACGATCAGTGCAGAATGAAAGTTGTCGACGCAAAAGAATCATATCGGGCTAGTGGTCTCTGTATTGGTATTATGCCGCACGTATGTTATACCTCCCACGTAAACGGCACTTTTCCAACGACGACGATGTAAATGCATTTAAAAAACGAAACTATTAGCGCGAACGATTATTGCGCGCTCCTGATGTACGAGTCATTTGAATTTAATCTGTGTGCATGCGAGGCGAATGATGATATTCCGAATACCGTTCTATTCAAACACACAAACACGCACGCACGCACGCACGCACGCACGCACGCACGCACGCAAGCACGCGTACATCGGTAAGGAGAGTTTTGACCTGGAAATGACAAGTATATACTAAAAAACTAAAAAAACACAACATTGCCTTCCTCTTGAGAGATATCGGAGTTTTTCGGCCTGTGCGTTTTTCTTTTACGTTTTAGAGCAATAAATCCGGACAATCATAACGAGATACGAGCAGACCGAACTCTCGCGTTTCTCTAATTGTAATAGAGTCTATCGTTGATTTGATTAATAATACGTAAGTAATAATACTTGTATATTGTGAAAAGGAAGAAACGAAGAAAAAAAAAACACACACACACGCACGCCCGCACGCACGCACGCGCGCGCACACACACACACACGCACACACAATATTATATCTGCTTAGATGGTAATATCTGTATTATAAATTTCAGGATCGAATGAACGATCCGCAGTGGCGAGATCGTCGTTACGCTGCATTTAAATGTTTTACGACAAATTCTCAATTCTCATTCGTAATTGTGGTACGACTGTACGCTTTCGTCACCAATGATCTAGATCGAGTCTATGCAACGAAATACATGTACGAAAAAACTAAAAAAACAAAAATCTGTCTGTTAAATTTTAGACTCTTCATGGACGTTTTAGAGGAAGAAATTAAGGGGATGTAAATGTTCTGTAAATTGCGGTCTGTCTGTATAAAAATCCAGATCCTTCATCAGACGTTTGATTTGATAGCTTTGAAATTCTCTAATGCTTTACACGCTGGTAAATTGAAAGATCAAAATATACACGAAATAATTGTCTCTCTCTCCTTTAATTCTGCATACCGCAAAGATTTATTTTTTCATATTGATAACTGGTAAAGTAAATTCGTTGCATAATTGTACGATTGAAAGAAAAGTTCTTGATAAAAAAGGAGAAGAAGCCTTTTGCAATCGGGTTACGAGTACTGGGTTATCGGTTACTTAATATCGATGAACACTACAAAAGCTAAGCTCTTGCTCGGCCAAAGGATTTCCCCGTTTGATCGGTGCATCCTCGTAGCGCCAATGATTCGTTCCGCCGATACGAACTCGTCAGCCGCTGCGTCATTATTGAGTAATCAGGAGCTTAGCTGCATATTGTGGCACTAGATTATCCGGCGAAGTTGCAACGCACGCCAAGTAACTGTGATTAAAAAAGAATCAAAAATTAACTAGTTCAAACCTTTTACTCTCGTTGAAATATGTGTTCGAATATGTGTTCCTTTTACATCCTCTTAAGATAAAAAATAATTAGACATCGAAGTGGTAATTTCATTCCTTTTTACTCTCGATTCAATAAACCCTCGTGCGTAATTTATTACAAATGGAACGGTAATTTAGACATAAATATTCATATTTATATTTGCGTTTTGAATTTGAATCGCGTGGCACGCCAGGGTTGACGAGATGTCTATGTCGAGGAGAAAATCAATGAAGCGTAGATAAATGGAGGCTCACAATAGACACTTGTTTTTTTGTTATTGTGACAATTGTTCCTCATCCGAATGACATGTATAATCGAGAACACTGGTAAGATATTCGAAGCTTTATATATAACGATAGAAATATATAAATCGTTATAAAACAGTAGAGAAATTACGACTGATACAATTTTTCATTGTTGAAAATTCTATTTATTTATACATCCAAGAGCTTATACCAAATTGCGAAAATATATATATATATATATATATATATATATATATATAAATAATCGAAGAATTCCATTTTTAGTAGTTACAAATAGTTTATAGCTGTATTTATGGTTTGTACGAGGCGTCTCCTTATGAAATTCAAAAACAATGTTCTTTTTTTATTTGTATTTACTTGTATTTACTACACGGCCTGTAAATTTAATATTAATTCAACGTTAATTCGAATGGAGGATAAAATAATCAGGAAAACGTCCGTTTAACATATTTTTTCAAACATTTTCCTTTTAGACGTTCTGGTTGATACTCATTCCTCATTATGTTTACATTGTTCAAATATTTTTCGGACGTTTACGCAATCGGATCGATCGAGAAGACCTAGCGAATGTTCGGCTTTATCATAGCATTCGAAATCTTATCATAATTAAGCATCTTCCTTCGTTTGCTTTTGCAATGAATGTTACTTAGGAATTAGAATTTCGAAACAGCGACGCGAAAACTCCTGTAATGATGAACTTGCGTCTGTACATTCTACTGCATATAAGTTATCATGAAATGCTACGAGTCAAAAGTTCACTTTGATGCGTTAATATTACAATACTGTATATGATATATTTTTTAAAACTGCAAAGCTTATGTGAAACAAAATTACATCACCCTCGACTTCCTTGACTCTTTAATGCTTGTGTTCTTTCATCTGTGTAAATCTGACATCCACTGTGATATTTATTTTTATGTTACCATTAAAAAAGTTGGTTGGGGCTCGCTCAAAATCAAAACAAAGTTGAGTTAATTTGTAAAGGAAGAGAAGAAGAAGAAGAAGAAGAAGAAGAAGAAGAAGAAGAAGAAGAAGAAGAAGGTTGTGAAAATTGAAAAAAAGTAGACGCGTACGTGACCAGGAGAGATAAATGTAGGTCGAGCGAGTTCCTGTAAAGTATAAGAATGGCAGCAATTACTATTTAACTCTTTAACAGGCAAACACCAAAGTATTAAAAGGCGAGAAATAGTAAAGTAGATTAAAGAAAAGCAAGTGCGTTGAAACAAACTATGATCAAACGAATCTTTCGTGTAGGATTAAAAGCTTCGACAGAGGCACTTGGTATCATCTGTAAGTAATTATTACCATTGCTGTTGTTACGTACTAGGACCTTTAAAACAATGACGAATTATTTGTTATTTAAAGTAACGAGCAAAATATTATAATTTACGTAAATTAATATTACCGTACATTCAGAAATTTTGTAAAGAAATCCTTATGTATATACGTGAATCGATAACAATTCATAGTGGTGGGCACTACTGAATAAAAAAAGAATCTTTCACAAAAGTTTCTTTCCTTACGAAATCTTTGTTCTTCCGCGTTTGGCATAAGTTTGTAAGAAATTGCGTATCATCGCAGCGGACTACATGTGCTTTCTTCCTGTGTGATATAATTACTTCTGACACATAATGTAACGAGCTATGCGATTTATCTCATACGACGGATTATTATTTTCATCTACTTTCAATTGTTAATCTAATATCTATACTTGTATACTTTCAATCTCTGAATAATTTAAGCGTCAGAATTGGTAATCGTTATTGTTATTATTGACATCATTATTATTTCGTGGCGTTCGTTGTTAAGTTGTAATAATATATAAGTTTGTAATAAGACTTCCATCCTTTTCATTTCAGATGTTGAGATGAAAAGTTCAATAAGTCCAATTTATATATTATAAAAGTAGCCTTTAATAGTATTGTCCATTCGGTTCACTTTCTTTATTTACGCTTTTTCTAGTCAAATGTTGAAAGCGTGAATCGTTTAATAAAAGTCGAAAAGTGCGGTTGTTATTTTAAGGGACTGCTAGTGCACGTATACAAAATGTACACGATAAAAGATATTCAAATTCTTTGGATAATTTTAGAAAAAATAACTAACGCCTGTCTATTTTTCAATTTCTTCGATACAATATAGTCGGTGTAACGGCAATCAAATGTAGGTGTTACATTTGATTGAAATCGTAAATTAAATAATTAATTAATGCGTTAATTTGCCTCAATGTTCATTTAATAAACGTGTCTTTCAATCGAAATAGCGAAATATGTCATTAGGCGGTTGGCAATTAGATTTTTAATGCTATTAACGCGAGTCATTTCAAAAATACAAACTTAATTAGCATAATTTGACTCTCTATTCCATGTTTCGCTCAGTCGATATTTCAATTACGTTTGCACTGAGTGCAACGAAATCTTATCGCTCATTTCTGGAGATCGTTGACGAAAAAAAAATTTGTTACCTTTGAATCGGTAATAAAACAAATAGTTCTCCAAATGTCACATTGACTTGCACATTGAAAATTCGGTAGACGTCTTAGCTTGTATAAAACAAAAAACACAAACACCTTAATAATGTTGGTATATCGTGCATTCGTGGCCCCTTAAAGTTATTTCAATTTATCGAAAAAAACAAAAATTAAAATAAAATACACCTTAATATTGTTACCATTATCGTTATATCATAGTAGTTTAAGAACTGGCTATTTTAATATAAAAAATGTTCTCATCTCGGAAGGATTTGTAAAACAAAGATAAAGATGCAGCGGGAAAAAGTGTCGCGTGAACTTTACGAGAGAATTAATATTTCATCGGAAAGAAATTTGTTCTTGTCGTTCGAAGAAACTGAAAATTACAATTTAATACAGAATCACGGAAATATAAATTTTTCATAAAACATACGTATTGTGGTGACGTTTATTATACCTATAAATACAAGCTGCAGCAATATATGACAGCAAGACAGGACCAATAAACAGAGAGAAAAAGAGAGTATTAAATTTCATACAGATATAGAACGAATCTGTTATAACTTGAACAACTGACAAATCTTTGAATGCGGCACTTCTCGGTAAGCAGCAAGTGCACCTATTTTACTCCGTTTCAAAATAAATCACATACTCACAGTGTATTCGCGTGTATTTTAATAAACAATTGCATCCTACGCAATTGAACTTTTTTGCGAACCGACAATTCTTACCGAGATCTGTAAGTAGCATACGCGTGATAAAATATCACGGAAAATCATTCGGACATATTATAATCACGATGGTATTGAATCGCTATATTTTCTTCGACAAAATAAAATGATTTACCTCTAGTGTTTAATAAATTTTATGAAAATAAAGCACTTTAAGCACCGAAGCCCATTTCTTTTTCTATCGCTGCGAGCTCGCTCACACCCAACAATCCTTACATTTTCTAAACATGTCGTATCATCATTCGTATAATTACTTAAACAGTGCAAAAACTCTAGAGCTACAAAAGATTAACAAAAGGCAAAGATGATTGAATATATGAGATCGGGTGTCGAGAAGTCAGTTAGATCGTAAGTGAAAGCTGATTCCTCTCTGGTGCCAAATGTCCTTTTGGCTTTGGATGTAAGGCACCGGCAGCGAGCAAATAAGATGATTCCTGAAAGCATCCGCGTAAACGGGCACTTGCAGAGTATTAAGATCCCCGACTAGTTCCACGTCCTTTTCTCCCCAGGCGTCGTCTCGCCCCTCCTCCTCGCTTTCGCTGAAATTCCCGCGATCGATGAAGGCGATCGAGCAGGCCGGAGCCGTTACGACTGTGTTGGCGTGTGCCGTTACTTCCTCCAAGGCGCCGTTCTGTATGCGTGCCCCTGAGCGCAATTAATAGCACGAATTTCAGAGTACAATTCGCAATCGCCAAAAGCCGCGTTTAGCCGCGCTTAGCCGCGCTCACCGATAGCCAGTTAACAATATTGCAAAGCCTCGAAACTTATACACGACGTCTGATCGTGACCAAATAACCGTACGCGATCGCGTTGGAGCATTCAGTCGCCGTAATGCATCCGCGACAATCATTACGCGTACTTCTGAAATAATCTTCGCTCCGTATCGTTACAACGAACGCGTTACAATCGCGAGATTTCTTCTTTACATCTTCACCAAGCACACGAGATGGCATCAAAGGTAAGTTTTTCATTTCTCTCTGGCTGAGCAAACGTTTTCATAAAAGGCACCCTTCGAATCGCCGCCTGGTTTATTTATATTGCCCAGTTGTGCGCAACTTGTGCGCAACTGCGCAACTTATACGAGATATTTCGAGTGAGATTATTAGAGCATCAGTTGTCGATTATATTCGCGCACCTGCGTTATCTTCGCAGAAATTCACGATCTCGGCGAAATATTTACCCGTTAGGAGAAGACCTTCGACGATAACCGAAGTTCGCCAGCTTCCCTCTCTGTCGGAATCCTTCGTCCATTTGGTTTGCAATTGAAGATTTTCAAACGGTCGTCCAGTTTCTCGGGCGGTGTATTGCTTGAGAGCCGCGAGAAAGGCATCGGGCCGTGCAAACCAAGATAATTCGACTTTATCGGGCAATCCGTTGAGCGATATCAGCGACTGGTACCGTGAACTTAAACGGTTAACGAATGGAATGATTTCTCGCGGACCGAAGCACCACTGGGAAATCCATTTAGCGGGAGTCTGAAGTAGAGAAACGAAGACAGATTTAGCCTCGGACTTTAAAGTCTTATTCTTGCGTGGATTTGCGGGTAACGACGGCACTCACCTTTAAATCGCCTTTGAGACGCAAACTGTCTAAATCCGATCGAACTAGCTGCAACAGTCGCCTTGTGGCGTTTCCTTCGTCGTTGAGAAATCGCTTTAAAGGATCGTCCGCAGATTCACGAATGTCATTCTTGGTATCCGTTGAGTCGGTTATTCGTTGTTGATCCGTTATCAGTCTGATAGCCTTCATAGCTTTCGAAACTGACGAAGGCAACTTCCCGTCCGCGCTTTCTCCGTCAGTTTTTCTATTTTTTCTCAGAATTTCTAAGGAAAGCGCAACTTGTAAAGCCTGCGATTGCTCAATGATATTACAAACAACTTATTCTACGGTACGCACCATTTACATTCCTTAGCGCTGACTCGGCTGCTGATTTTTCCCAGGCTCGATAAGCGTTCGCCGGGAGACCAAAATAAGCTTGAAGCGAGTCCACATCGTCAATTTTATCGATCATTACGATTGGGTTTTCAAGTTCGGCTTTCGGGGCGCTTAAAGTATTGCCCAGCTTTCGACGACCGCTGTACACGTCCCTCGACCAAATGTGCCTCAGAATTGCTTTTAACATGCGCGCGTCGTACTCGTCCTGCAAAAGTCCACCGTACACGACGACATCGAGAATTCCTCTGTCGGTCTCCCAGTCTCCGCTACATATCTTTAGATTCTGCTTTGGATTCCTTCCAATGACCAGTTCGCAAGCTGCTTCCAGATCTGCTTCGCTCCAGGCGTAATCTTTTATCCAACCTCGAGGAACGAATCTTCAAAATAACGAAAGTTAGGGCAAACGCTATTTACCCTCGTTATGCGGTCTAGGGAGTCTATTGCGTGCAATCGCGACATTCGTCAAATCTACTTATACGTACCTTACTGTACGATGCAATAATAATAACAATGACAATGACAATGACAATGACAATGACAATGACAATGACAATGACAATAATGATAATGTTGATAATACTTTTTATCTCTAATAATAATGTCGCTGTTATTTACAACGTAGGGTAGCTAAAACCCCGAGAGATGTACAAAGAGTGGGCGTACTTTCGTCTTTCTTGAAGTACCGCGTGCAACCAGGAGATCATAAGTAATTTGCAAGGATCTCTGATCGCAGGCTGTCGTTGTTGTAGCCGCTGAAGCGATCTCTTAACGTTGCGCTTGACTCCTTCCGGGGGCTCGCAAGCCAATTTCAGGCACAAGCCGGAGAGTCCGGAATAAAATCCGGCACATTCTTCAGTCGTCAACCAAATTCTCGCGTTAGGATGCTTCTGTGTGGTGCAAATAGGTGAGCGTAAAATAGCCTCGAGGCGCGCCAGCCAATTCAAGGCGAGTTGAAGATTGCTCAGTAGAATCCAACTACCCTCCCTTGAACAATGCAATTATAGTACTTTTGGTACGTACAAGATGGACCGGGGATGAGACATTTTCGTTTACTCGTTGAATTACAAGGCGTATCGTGAATTGTTAAATATCTCCAAATATTAATTCGAGTATTAATCCAGGATTGGTATAACCAATGAAGCTACTTCGATTTGTTTATTTACGAACGCGTTCTTTTTATAAGTAAGACTCGCGTAAGGATAGAATTGAATTTTCGTGAATCGTTCTTTGACTTACTTGCAAGCAACTGCCAAAGCCGACTCGGCTTGAGCTACGTGACCTTGACCCAAAGAAATTTCGATAAAACCAGAGGCTGATACTACTCGATTCGTCACCAAGCTACTGAGTTCGGGCCCTGGGTCGGCACCAGGCGACAGGAGCAGCAGCACCGGTCGTGTTACGTTCTCTTCTGAGATTTGTTTCAACGTCCAGGTGGGTGGCGTAAGGTTTCGAACTCCTGCGACATTTGTTCGTAGAATTCGTAATGTTTAAGCGAGCTCGTGAACCGAACGGGAGTTCGCACGAAAATCAAGTAAGAAATCGCCGAGTTTAAATTTACCGAGTCGTTGTGACGTCCACTTGGTGAGGGCTGTGTGAAGATGTTCAGGATGAAGAGCTTGAATGATCAAAATTTTTTCAAATTGGCTAATATTTTCCTCGGCATAAATAACGGCAATATTGTTCATCCAGGTGGATTTCAATTTAATCGCCATCTGTTTTCAAAAAGGTATTTAAACAGCAATTTAAACGGATGAAAGCCGAGTGAGTAAAGAAGAACGTAATACCAGCCTCGGGCAATGCGCTTATTAAAGCTTGAACAGCAGACCTCTGTTCCAGTGGAATATAATTAGGAATATCGATGTCAGAGCCGGAGCTAGTGATATGTGCGCTTTCTCCGCTTAACAGAAGATTCCGCTGTTCTTCTGGAATCGAAGTCAAAGACATCGCCAAGTGGAGCGCCAAAGGAAGTCGGTGCTTTCTGTAGACAGCTTTTGCGCAGTGCTGGAGCGTTAAGGTTATCACGCTGAAAATTATTTCAGTTTAAAGGTCAGCTTCCAAGAGAGCATTAGCCGAACAACTTTAAGAGCCTCTCCCGTCGTGAAGGGGACGCTAAATTTTTCATATTTCGATAAAATATTTAAGCGCAAATTAATTACAAGACGATATTGTTAAAGTTTTATCGAACTCCGGGCAAGTATCGAAAGTGCGAAAGTTTCCGTTTTTAATGACGCTAGAGTAAAAATGTAAACTTATACGAAATATTATTGCTGCAACGAAATTAACAAAGCCACGCCGTTCGTTGGTTCTCCTTTCAACTCTTGCGTTAATCGAAACTAAAATTAAAATAAGTTGCAAAAGTGCGAGGAAGCATTTTAAAAAAAGTTACTTCTAAAAGTTTCAGCTTCAACCGAAGAAATACCTACTATTTTAATTGAAATTACGTAACAAGGAAATGCAACCCCGTAATTGGACGCCAAAGGTAATTCTTTACATTATGCTATACATTTATGCTACGATTGAACCGAGAAGCGACTCAAAACTGTACAACAAAAACTGTAAATATATAAAATTTCAATTTATGTTGATTGTGTAATACTGATACTAATAATGAACGATCGAAGAAAGAGGAGAAAAAAAATAGAAAAATCATCCTTACGATCTTTCGAGTGATTTTTCCAGCTCGTCTCTGCTGGATGAACTCAGTTCTGCTCTGGTACGTTCTGCTTCCAAAAATATGTCGGTGATAATCTCAGTGGTAAAGACGTAGAGAGAACTGAGGGTGGCAAAGGCTCGAACGAATTTATAAAGAACAGCCGTGAATTTGGCGAGTCTCTCGTGCTCTTTGCTTCTCTTGGCGATATCTTCGAGGTCGCGATGGCTTTCGTCGAGGGCGCGCGCGATCTCTTTGGCCTTCGACTGCGTCATCTCGAGGGTGGCCAGAAGACTGCCACCCTGTTGATTTTGCGATTCCTGAAGGATGTCTTGTCCTCTGGCCGCGCCTAATTGAACCAACAGCTCCAATCTCGCGGCCTCAATTTCTCCCGACAATTGCTCCTCTCTTTCCAACGTTTTCCTTCTGCGCTGCTCCACTTCCGGCGTTTCTTGCAAAATGGCCTGGCAACGAATTACGCAACGGTGAGTGCATATTTTTATTTACGAGCAGGAATTTATTCAAACTCGTCGATATCCAAGCGATTTAGAATCAATAAAATGACCAACCCATAATATTTCGCATATTAAACAATTTAAGCCATCGTTCAACCGCACTCGAACATCTATTTTTCCAACAAATTTAGATAAATTTGTTGGATTTTACATGGATTTTATTTAATTGAACAAATAGCGGCTCTTAATCGTGATTCAAGGCTAAGACCCGATTACCAAGTAATATATTGTATCTTTAATTCGACCGTCCAGAGCAAAATCCAACAAAAATAATTTTTATTAATATTGTTATAATGTAATATAGACAGTTTACACGCTTTCTATTCGCGATTCGATCAAACGCAGCGTCATCGCGAATTATTGCACTACAATTATTGCCCTCGAGGCAAGATTTTACTTGTCGTATTTACTTGTCGTCCGTCGTACAGTAGTCGCGGATCGTATAAGTACTCGATACCTCGTAAGCGGTTGTACTTTGACTCTGTCGCGAGAACTCGGAGTCGATCGTTTGCGCGTCCGCGAACTTCCGTCGATAATTACTTTTACTATTTGTTCGTCGACGTAAAGTACATCCCCGTTCGCAAGTCTGCTATTTTATTTATTAATCAACAGGATCCTCTTTCCGATATATTCTCTTCCTCGTATTTCAGGTAGAGTTTCTTACATCAATGGGCGATTATCCTCCGGGTATACTCATAATTTCTAAATCATCGCACATCGACGTCCGTTTCTAAAGCAACTTCCTTTAATTTACATAAATTCACTCGATGGCGATTTAACGAGAATACGAAGACAGACTTCAATCATCGCCCACGCGATGATCCGACAAACCTTCTCGACGAGACGTTCAGCCAAACTCCTGCTGTCGGAGCCAAGGCTGATCTTAATTAGGACGGCGTCAGCTTCGCACGGCAAGCTTTCGAGAAGTGCCTCTTGTCTCGTTGCTAGGAAGAGACGAAACTGTTCCAGGCTCGGAAGGCTTCTCTCTCCGATCCTGAGTGGACGTCTTCTGAGCAGCGGCAGCAGGATTGCCGGAAATTCGACAATCTCCTCGATCAGGAGCGGCTTGCCGAATCTTACCGCGAGCTCGACACTCGTCAGGAAGCGCGCGTCCCCGGGTCGGGTGACCTCTAGCCGCGTCTCGCCGATTTTTTGCTTGAGCCAGTTGACGGCCACACCCGATGGATCCACGAACAGGGGTACGAGGTTCGCGCGCAATGATCGCGCCGCTCCGATCAGACTGTCCGTGTCCACTGGCAAACCCTGGGCCCGCCACTGCAGTCTGTCCCGTTCGCTTATCAGCAGCTCGACCGCCTGCTCTTGTTTCTCGTCCTTCCTCGTCGAGCGGAGCTTTCAACAAGGAGACACGTTCGATCAAAGCTCAGGAATCGCGCTCAAGGAGGTTTTATGGGAATGTGCCCGATTCGGAAGAATTTAATTAGCAAGCTTGCAAAATGAGGAACTTGGAACTTGGAGATGAAAACGGCAAATGTAACGCGACCAGCTTCGAGTTTCAAGAACCGAACGCTTCTCCTAAGCTACCGCCTTCGGCTGTTTTTTACCCACGTAACTTCTGCCGATTAAGAGAGTAAGGAGTCCAACCTGGTAAATCAATAAGGCTGCCGCATTTGCAGCCTCTACTCCGAGCCTCGTTTTCCTCTCGGTGAGAGTCTGGAGCTGCGTCTGCCAGTCGCTGTGCTCGGCATCGAGTCTTCCTAACAAAGCTCGTGCAGTTTTCAGACTGGACTCGGTGGCTTCCGTCCGAAGTTGCAATTCAGCAGCGCCTCTCGAATGGGCCGCGAGTTCCTCTTGCAGTCGAGCAACTTTACTCTCAACTGTACTTAAGCCGCTCTCCAGCTTCCCGATCTGCGCCTCGGCGGCCATCAGTCGACTGGAATTTTGTCAAGTAACCAAAGTGCAAACGTAGTGCTTTGTCATTAACCGTGCAACGCGAGTGTCGCAAGCGCCAGGCTGAGTAACAGCGTAAAGCTCAAAGGTGAAAAGTGAATACAATGGCTAAGTGATATTTCATCAACTTGATCAAGTTTTCTAGTTAAGCGAAAGATGTGTCTGCGAGTGAAACAAGGTCGCTACTTTCGCGACTCGATAAGGATGTCCGTTGAAAATGCGTATACTGACTTGGCCAGCAGACGCTGTTCCCTTTCGAGCGGTGCAACCTGTTGCACGATCTGCCCGTACTGCAGATTAGCCAGGACCCAGGCAGCTAAGGGGGCCGCAGCGATGGAGGCCCTCTTGGCCGTCCTCTCCTCGAAGCTGTCGGGCTTCTCGCGGATGAGCTTCGCCACGGCCTCGAGACTCGCTGGGGCGCTGCGTCGGGCGTCCCAGCTGCGAATTTCGTCCTTCACGCCGCGCTTTGCCAGGAACGTTTTCATGCTGTTCCACGAGGTGTCGCGTATACCCATTAGTCTGAGCACGCCCTCGAGGACATCGCGCACCGGGGCTGGAGGCGCCCGCAGCGACCGGACCTCCGACAGAGCTTCCGCGCTGATGCTCGCGACCGCTTGTGCGGCCTGTTCCACCAGGGGCTCGACCTTGCCCAGCTCGCTCTCGATCTCGGCCTGGGAAATTCGATCGGATTTTTCAGCGCGGAACAATCGAAGGATTCGTTGCGGTTGCGTCGCGGTTGCGTCGCGGTTGCGTCGTAAAGTTACGAGCGCAAACGCGAGAGCCACGGAATTAATGCGTAAAATATTAAATGGAATTACTTTTCGACGTGCGAGCTCTGCGCTTTCTTTCTCAGTCTCCGTTTTCAGAGTGGTCATCTCGCCCCGCTGCCCCGTGGCACCTCGCATAGTTGCCGTTATTTGCTCCAGGGTGGCGTTGGCTCGTCCCTTTTCGATCTGCATTAGGGACAGAAGCATGAATTTGCAAACTTTGAAGGACCGAATGAAGGTAGAGAGCTGTACTCGCACACGCACCTCAAGATCGTATCGTTGCCTCGTGGCGTCTTCCTCCAACTTGGCTACTCGATCACCAGCTTCTTTTAGTCGATCGATACCCGCCTGTAGATTCTTCAGTTTGTCCACGATTTCCCTCAGCCAACTTTCGCGTAGGTCTTTCCAGTTGTGGAGTAGTGCTAGAAATCTCGCTGGTACTCGTTGTTCGGTAGGTGCACTTAGATGAGCTCGCACTATTTCTTTCAGTCCGGAAAACTCGTCCTTCGCTTCCTTCGACGAGTCTTTGTAAAGGTTACCGAGTTCCGTCAGATGTTCCTCGATAAGCCACCATTCGCTACCCAAGTTCTGACCAGCGGTTTGTACGCAATGTCGGAGGATATTTGATCCTGAGAGATATTTCGCTTTCAAATCGTAAGCGTCGACGATCAAAGCAACTCGAAGATACTTTCGCACACCTATTAAAATATTCATCAAATAACCAATTTAAAGTAGCAATTCAATTTTCACACCTTAAAATGCAGTCGGAATTCGCCGATGTAATTTGTTTTTCGCATCTTGAAAAGTATAGGATAATTTTGAAATACGAAACGAAGCTGCGCGAAATTTATATTTGCACATGTGCGCACGCAGTCGTGATTTTGCATACAACGTGCAACGAATCCACGTCGCTGCGGTACTTACGATGATACAAGTACTGATCCAAATTCCCTGAAAATTCTTCTCTGGCTGCTAATTCAGCGAGCGGTGCTACAAGGCCGTCCAACTCTTCTGGCGTATAAAGTCCTGGTAATTCACCGCAGGAAATTATCGCACCAACGAGATTGGCCATATTTTCTTCGCGCAGATGATGTTCTTCGATTAGCAAAATGGCGGATTCACCATCGATGCCAGCTACTTGAACTGCACTTTTCACAGATGCCTTTCCCTTACCTATAAATAATTATTCACACTCGCAGAAGTTCCACGAGTGTAATTGTGTAATTAATTTTGATTTTTAAATACCAGGTCCGGAGTCGATAAGCCGTAGCGATGATATAACGGAAATTATTTTCGTCGCGGATCTTCGACCAGCACCTGGACGTCCAATTAAAAGTATTCCTCTTTGTTCGCAAGCGAAACCCCAACTAATACCTATAATTCGAGAAGCTAAATTTTAGTGTAATGTGTTAAAAGATGCGGCGTAAAGCGTTAGAATAACGCAGTAAATCACCAGCTGCTATTTGCAATAAATACGGTGAAATGTTTGTTGACATAGAATCTCCTTCTCGAATGCATCTTGTTATCGCATTTTCAACTTCAATCTTCCAGTGCGATTCCGATAATAAAGTTAATCCAGCGCTTGGTCCTTTCCAAATATAAACTTCCTTTCCAAAGTTTATTCCCGTTGAGCTTCGAGAATATATGATTGTTTCTAAGCGCTTTTGTTGTTTCACGAGTAATCTGCAATTGACAAAAAATTGCTCGATTCGTATGTTTTACGAATAAAATAATCTTAAGAATTATTCGTTACTTTGGTCTGAAAAGTCGACGAGAAGCATCGATTAAGTAACTTGTAATGTCGGATTCATTTTCAGGCTTTGGATAATATTTTAGCGAATCGATCCACATCGTTAAATCTCTGGTTGTCCAGTTAACAGCTAATTTATTCGCACGAATTTCATCGAAGGCTTCAGCGATTATCGAGGACATTTTGGTAATCCACGTTCTCGCCGTAACTTCGTCGCTTTTTAACGATTCGTTAAGACGCAGTTCTAAAATGGCATCCAAATCTTTCGAGTTCAGCACCCTAATTTACAGAATACACAAGTAATTGTATTTCATGAAGAGCAATTCAATTATGATTGCACAACTTACGGCAAATAATGCGAAGCCAATAACGAATCCAGTCTAGGGTGTAACTTTGTCGAAGAGTCGCCGGTACTTAATATAATCAACGGTACTTTGGCGAATTCTAAATCGTCCTCGTAAAATCCCCCTTCTTGTATCAACTGTCGAATTAATTCCTGTGCGATGTAATAATGTATAAGCATAATTGTTGATAATCGTCATATTTTATTAGAATTATATTGATATTAATTGTACCTGAAATTTTTTGGAAGCTAAATGTACGTCTGTTATAACGAGGATTAAACGCGATCCACTTTTTGGTTTGTACATTCTTCCACCCGATGATGAATCTAATTTAATACACGATCGCTTTAATCTAGCTATTAAGTCTTTTGATCCATATAACGATGATCCTTTGACAACTAAAATCGCTTCATCGGATTCACTTTTCACGAAAGTTAAAATTACAGATAATAATGAATTTTTCCCGCAACCACTCGGTCCTCGAAATATAACGGCTTGTCCAGATGTAATCCAAGGTAAAGCTGCACTTACTCCCCTTTGCACTGATCCTGATGTATCGAATGAATTTTTTTTTTTTTTTTTTTTTTTTTTTTTTTTACAAAGGAACTAAGTGAAAAGATTCGTAAGAGTGAAAATTAAATTCGTAAAAATAAAATAACCTGATAGATAAATGTGTCCGTCTTCGGTCAGTATCGACTTTGTGTCAATCGCAAACGGATCCAGGACGTCTTTCTGCCTGTTATATAAGACATCATAAGGACTCTGAGAATCTGGACACCTGTAGGTTGTCGAATCGAATATCGATCATTATTTGACAATGTCAGTACGATGCATTGAATTTAATTTAATTTAATATCTTACCAAATACCAGCAAGCTGATAAATAGTACGGGCCAAGTCATTTTGTAAATTAGAATCTTCGATTTGTCCACACATTGAGACCAGTAGTGCGTGAGTACAACTCGTTTGCGTATGGGAATTTTGAAAATGCAACAACGCGGCATGAAATAAGCCCGATGGAGATTTTTCGCCCTTTTTCACTTTCAAAATCTGTTCAATTACCGAGCATAGGTGACTGATAATAAAATTACTTGACTTAGGTGGAATATTTTTCATATGGACTGAATTAAGCAGGATAGATGGCAAGATTTCTCCAAGATAAACAATTCCTAATCGGGAAACTGTTGCTGGACTTGCGCCGGCTAATTTATGCGTTTCGAATATAAAGCTAAAATTGACAAACTTAATTAGAAACAAATTTTAACCACATTAACCTAAGGATATGGCTGCTGGATGTTGTAATACCGTGTTTCATTTCCCAATTTTATTCCAACTCCATTAGGCAGCGTAAGAATACGATTATCATCTAAAGCGGAATTTAAAGCTTCCGCCCATTCTGGTTCTACATCTCCATTAAAGATTATCCACAGTGGCTTATCAACAGAATTCGAAATAATCTTTGACAGTAATCCTTCTTTAAACTCTCTTAAACAGACAAAAATGGAATTTCTCACTTATCCTTCTTTTTAGCTTTTTTATTCTCTTGAGTAGTGCGTATAGAGCGTGGTAATCATGAGTTTAAAAGAAATAATTTTTTATCATTCTTACCTTGTCTGAGAATCAACAGTTCCAAATAATTTGGACTTTCTAATTGCCCCCGGATAAATTTGGAATTGTTTCACCGAATCTCCAATTTTCGATAGAGCCTCTGCTAAAATTTTAATAATTAATGATTTTCCACAGCCTGGAGGTCCAACAATAGCCACGCCACTTCTACTTTTTAGCTGATCATTTAATTGAATGCATCTATTGATTAAACTATTGTGTAAGTCCTGAGTTTCACATATATTTGTGAGAACGGATTGTAAATTTTCTTTTCCTTTATTAATGACTTCCGAGGATAAGTCGGTGGTTGGAAATACGTCATTTAATAATGACAAAAATTTTGGCATATCTTCTTCGATTAATTTTGGCATAGTGGATATGTGAATCCCTGTCAACATTCTGAAAATTATAACGTATTTAATAACTTTTTTAATGTGTGGGTGTGTGCGCGTGCGCGTGCGCGTAAATTGACAAGATAATCATATTTGTAGAGAGACGATTTGTTCGTTAATTAATACGGTTAGAGAATGCTTTTCAGAATAAATTTTCATATTGCGTATATTATAACCTAGGTAATGTATAAAAAAATGAACGCTAAATGCTACAGCTTAAATGAGTGCGAATGAGTAAATTGTAGTAAGTGTGTTACAATACTTTGTTTACAGTTATTTTATACGTTTAAAAAAATATTTTGTGAACGTAATGTTGGCGTTATAAAGCAAATGTGTGCTTGAATTTTGTTCAAAAAATTGAAAAATACTACCACATGTACTTTTGATTACAATTCAGTATAATGTAATAATTAGATGAGTACAACAACGACGACGACGACGACGACGACGACGACGATAATAATAATAATTATTACTATTATCACTATCGAAATGCTCTTTTTATTTTATCCTCTGAAATAAAATTTAAGCAAATAATGACCTTGAATTTTCATTTATTTCACCGTTAAGTGGAAGGGTTGAAGGAATAGCATTTAAAACTGATCTAAGTGCTCGTAGTCCCCAGTCGTAATGCGGTTGCTTGGATAATAATTTCTCGGCAGTGTCGAAAGTCTCAACCAATTGATTAGCCAATGTTGAAGCATTGACAAAACCAGCACACTCCAGTAAAGTTCTAACGATGTTGGTTTTGTTGGGATTCGTCATTCCAATTGGCCTGAACAGTCTTGCCAGTGAATCGGGTAATTTCCGGCGTCCACCATAATCATCACCAGCAGGATTCATTGTAATGAACAAACAACAGTGTGGATCTACAGGGACTTCTGAGCCGTCTAAGTTTACTTTCGACGCTCCATCTCGAATTGATGCCTGCAATGGTCTAATGAGCATAGCTACGGCACTCATTGTACTTTCTTCGAGACGATTAAATTCGTCAAAACATCCCCAAGCTCCAGCTTGCGCCAAACCACTTAAAATTCGACGCATACTGACGTAATCCATTCCTATTTAAAACGAATATTTAAGGCTAATATAGTACTTGTAGCAGACGGCACTTGGAATAAATAAATTCAAATAAATTTTGTAGAAAACCTTCGTCGCAGTTAAAAACAAGGACACGTCGTCCTAAAATGCTAGCGAGGGCCTTGACGCTTTCGGTTTTGCCTGTACCAGCAGGACCTGTTGGACTCCCTCCAAGTCCTAATTTCATTGCTTGGGTTAAAGCAAGGTAACATTTTTCCGTCAACGGAGTTCTTACAAGATTTGTTGCAGCTCCTTGATATTCGAAACAATATGAGAATTCGGCCTTAGCACAGTGTATCCTGGCACCATCCCCCTGTAACAACATTATTTTTCCTCTCTTGAGCGTAATCAAATGCTCGTTAACTGTGCTTGGGTTAATTCAATATTTACAATTGAGTTTTAACACTCGATGCAATCAATATTACGTTTGCTCGCTGTCAAGGTTTTCGCGAGAAACCTTTTTGAATGAAATGCAAGATAAATATTTCGTCGATTAAACGAATTTGAAAAAAGATTTTGAGTAAACCTATCGATGTCTATCCCGCATAAAAATTTGTATTATTTACGAGAGAGAATCAAATTTACTTACATTTTTGTAAGTTCTCAGTTGACGACTCCAATTCCAGGCAAGTTTTTCTTTGTCTGCAATCGCGTTCAATAAATTTCGAACGATGCAGAGATGATGTACCGTTTCGAGCAGTAGATTTTTTGCCTTTAAAGACTTCAATTCGTCCTCCGGATCCTCCAAGCTTCTGTAACGCGCTCTCTGATTTTCAAGGAATGTAAGCACATTTCTTAAAGCCTCCGCATCGTCTTGAATAGCGACTTCGCATTTCTCCGTAAAGCGAATTCTTTCGCACAAAAGAAGTATTTGAGTTGGATAGGACAAAATATTCGGCACTTGTTCTAGCAAACAAGTATTCAAGCTTCGTCGCAAAGCGCTGCGCATGCTTTCTTCCAAAGTCAGCAGCCACTTTGGAAACGTTTCTGAAAGGCTAATTTTCTCAGAGAGCTCGAGCTTTTCTCCTTCCGGTGATACAATGCTCGTTATGCAGCCGTTATCCTTTTCTACCGAACCGACTCCTTGGTACAGTTTCGATAAATGTACATCCAGTCCTTTTCCTTTGCCAGATATCAATTCGAGCAGGTCGTCATCGCTCAAAAAGTAGAGTCTCGGGTAGGAGGTTCTTTTTTCCTAGAATTACGACACAATTTGATAAGGACACAATTTGATAGAGGCGTCGTTGCGACGTTCGACTGTTAAATAATGTCTCACTTCTAGAAAGTCATCGAGACTCCTTTGACACCTATCCATGATGTCCTTGAGGCTGGACAGAGCGTGAAACGGTAATTTCTTTAAAGACGGTATCGTTGGATCCCTTGAAATTTCTCCGATGAAGTACCTAAAAGACTTTTAAACTTCAAGGAAACATTCTGAATTTTATTTCGTCTTTCGAATCTTGTATTAACCTGAATTCCTTATCAGCACGCGCCCATCTGCCGGAGTCACTCGGAGCGGCACCGCTACCGTACACAGGCTCCAAGTAAACCCACTTTCTTTGAATCGTGCTTAATAGTCTTATGCGCTCTTCTAATTCGCCTAAAGCGGCTTCGCACCGAGATGCCCTTGCGGAAAATCTTTCGTACCCTGGTGCTCCTCTCGCACCCTCCAGTATCAGCCTTAACTCCCCTTTGCACACAAATATTCGACGATTGATACGCGTACGCGTATCACGGTAAACACACGCTAAAGATACGGTAAAGAGTCCATAAAAACTTACCGGCTCTTGCCAACAATGCCCCGTAATCCTTGACTATGTATATTCCTTCATTAGCACTGTCTTTAGATTCTTGAAGCGGAAGCGAAGTGTAGCTTTCCCAAGCTTCCAGTTCTGCGAGAGCCTGTCGAACGCCACTTTCCGCCGCAGCTCGTTTCGTCACGTCCTGTAAAGTGCTCACGTAAGAATGGAAGTCGTTCGACGCGCATAAGTTTTTATCGATCGACGGTGAACCTTGATTCGTTCGGCATTTGCTTTGATTAGTCGCGCACGTTGCAGTAGGTGACCCAAGGTGATGTCAGCCGTGCGTTTTATTTCGTCGAGTTGTAATATTTGTTTGAGCTCGTTCCAGTGTTCCTCCGCGAGCTCCTCGGCCCTCAGCAGCTGCAGCCATTCGACGGATTCTCTCAGGTCCGTTATTCGTCGCTCGACGTAAGAAGAGTTATGCACCAGATTAACCGAATGCTCTTGCAATGACTCTTCGCGCTGATTTTTCGACTGCAATTGTACTTGACTTTCCCAGGAGTCAAGCCAGTCGTGAAATTTGGCTAGTCGTCGCCTGGCTACCGACCATTCCTCCTCCTCTTGTCTCTTCAGCTCGGCCATAAATTCACCTTGGAATTTGCAATTTAATTCTTCAGCTTCCAATTCAGCCTCCATCTGCGCGGCTAGCTCATCGTCACTTGCAAAGATCTCTTCTACGGGTAGATTCAGTCTCTTGCAGTCGTTTACGAGTGTGTCTCTTTGTTCGGTTATGTTTGTCCAGCTTTCGCGCATCGTTTCGAGCCACTCATTGCTAAGTACTTCTGATCTCGCGGTCCATTTCGCGCTCCAACGGTCCTGCTCATCCTGGATGGCCAGCACTTGATGCCGCAAATTTAGCTTTGCTTCCTCCAGCTGATGGAGCATCACTCCCTGATAATTCTTCATGCGTCCTTTTAAACTGTCCCAAGCGGTGTCAGCGTTACTTAAGCCTTCGATTGAACAATACAACGCTTTAACCCAAGTCGACCGATATTAAGCTCATCGTAAATTCCGTGCTTTGTAACGTGCCCCATCGTAAAGCATTTCGCTATATTACAACATTTCATACTACCTTCTAATTTTTCTCTCGTCCAAGCTGCCAATGTTCTCCCCAACTCCGTGACGTTCTTTAACTCTTCGGCAATCCCCTCGGATTGCTTCCGAATGTTCGAATAAGCTTCGTAGGCTTCGCCAATTTCCTCTATGGTGCGCGCTCGTTGAGACAACTTTTTCGACGCCGTAGAGAGAAAGTCAACTATTGCGACCAAACGCGAAGATGCTTCCGCTCGCAAATCCAGTGCTAATCGTTCCCATTGTCTTTCCAAAAATCCAAAAATAAGAAATATAATTCTTTTATGCCCGAAACTTAAGCTTACGTGTCGTTTTCAAAATTCTGATAACTCACCTCCGAGACAAAGACTCCAAATCATTTCTTATGCTTCCAGTATCAACGGTAATGCACAATATTTTTACTTCGTTCGCTCTTAATTTGCCTACCTTTGGAAATTAAAGTTTAATTCGGGTTAAGCGCGCTTGGGTACAACAATGTCATTGTGATATAAAATGTGAAAAAAGGGCTCTTGGTACGAGTCGAGAATTTGCGTTATGTACGAGAGTTTCAATTTCGTTTTGAGAAAAGACGCTGCACCGATGGAATTCGCGTTAAAATTCACGAGCGCGGTTGCAATGGTATTATTTCTCAGATCGAGAAAAATCGACGAAAGAATAATACGCTTTGAAATTGCACTCGGGGTTAATTCTTACCTCCTGTGCCCACTGTTTCGAATCTTTAAATGCCTTTTCCCAGTCCTGCGACCGCTTGCCCTTCAATCTAAAATGCAACAAAAAATAGTCCAAATTCAGTTCTCGTTGCCCAGTATCCTACCGTAATTATATCATGCATCGTAAAACACGTGAAATCGTGCGCTGTTATTTACGTTTGACCTATATCGACTTTCGCTGGCGCAACGAGAGTCAACCACTTGACTCGGAAGCTTTCGAGCGCGTTGAGCAAAATTTCTGCATCCCTGTAAATTCCTCCGAAGAAATAGGCGCTTTGTGGTATCAGAGTTGGAAAGTGGCCGTCGACTTGGTCGCCGACTCCACGGAAATTCATTGGGATCGCGAGAAAGCGACGAATGCTCGAGTAAAGTTTCGTGCGAATGTCCTCGAGCGCTGGTTGCCACTGCAAGGATTTGTCGCGGAAAGTCAATTCGATCCGTATTTCTGGTAATTTCTTGATCAAAGACGGTAAGGCGGCCCTGTTAACAAATTCAGTTTTCAATTGGGTAAGTCAACGATAAGATAATTATTACATCGATGCCTGCACTCATCGATAGCAAATAATATCACTAAACCGTCTTACCCATGTAAAGGAGTGGAGCGCGCGATTCTTTAAAGGAAATGTTCATAATATTACCTGTAGGCTATTCCCAAAGCCTTCAGTAGCTGACGATCCCAATGAAGTTTCCATGCTTTTGTATTTCCATAGTTAGCCTCCACTGAGCCAACGATCTCTCTCATGCCCTTTAATGTATCTTTCCATATCTTTTGACTGGCCACCATATTAATCGTGTCTTCTTTCAACAAATTGGAGACTAAATTTCGCAAGGCTAAGTGTTTCGAGGCGAGTTCGGTATTCTGGCGTGCGAATTTTTTAACCTAAGTGTGAGTTATGCTTTTATTACGGAGTGATAATACCAATAATACAAATTTACCACGAGCTGCAATATTGAAAATATATTATTCCGCTTTCTAAGCGCACAATTGTCCCCGGGAAAAGGGAGTCATTCGCTTTGCCACGGAAGTGCGATAGAGGATCGAGTGGATTTTCAAAGAAGCGCTACTCAAAGTTACCAGTTCCTTGAGACGGTTGGTGAAGACGTCGACGGCCCGAGGGTCCGACCACACGACGCCCGACTGCTCGCGTACAGCTCCAGCCAATTCAAGTGCCGCGGCGAGCATCAGCGGACGCTGGGACGCTATCATCCGGTCGCCAATGGTGTTGTGGAAGTTGGCGATCTGCTGGAGCGCCCTGGCGCGTCCCGTCAGCGCCGAGGCGCGCATCACGAGATCCTTGACCTCGCGCGGCAGTTCCACGCCCTGGCCGGACAATCCGCGTCCTTCGCGGATCAACGTCGTCAGACGCGGGTCGAAGTTGACGCGCATCAACTTCGAGCTCGTGAACTCCACCACGGCGCCGTTGTGGCTCAAGGACAACTCCTTGCTCACGACGGACTCTCGCGTCCCGACCACCTGGCGATGCACGCGTATTCAGTCAAGTATATATAGAAACTTATAAAAGTTCTCGCATTGGTTATTAAACATTTTTATCGGTTTGTTACTTTTCATTGTTACTCTTCATAGTTGGTATATAAATATTTTCATTCGCACAGATTTGCCGCGTGAAGGTATTTGTCGTTTTTCCGTAAGTATCGCGCTCTCGATCGGTGCTTATTATAGATTATTAATTATTGCCTTCTATATGTGCATCGCAATTGGACGGAAAAACAAAATCATTGGATTTGCACTATTAAAAAAAAAAAACTCGCTCTCACTCGCAATTAGCGTTAACAAGACACAAAGTGCATTCGCGATACTTTGAAATAATACAAAAACGCTACATTAAGACGCAGTAATATCTTTTACCCATGTTTCAACTAGTTCTTGCCGCTGTTTCTCGATTTCACGAAGAATTTTTGTAAGCTTTTTGGAAATTTCATCGAATCCCGGAAGATCGTCGAGTAATCGCTGTCCAAGTTTCTTCAAACTTTCGAGTCGAAGCTCCGATACTCTTGCTGTTTGTACGGCTTGTAAAATTTCAGGCGTATCGAGTAATTGCTTGGTATCCGGTCCTCGTTGACTTGCATCTATAATTACAAAAGAATTACACTGCAAGAAGTCGGTCATAAAATTGCTGCCATAAGGCGTTTAAAATTGCAATTGATAATTAAGTGGATCCGCTTGAATAATTTCTTTGACTATCCTAATCTAATTCTCACTTTTTAAAATCAACGACGAAGGCTACATTTTACTTTAATTGCGCGTCAGCTGTTTCGAAGTTGGAAATGCGATAAAGATTGTTTTTTCTTTTTTTTTTTTTTTTCGGGACAATCGATGTAACTCCAATGAAATGGAGAGAAAAGAGTAGTACTGTTGAATACTCTACCGATAAGATCGGAATAGGCGGAGAGTAACGATTGTCGTTCGGCACAAAGAAGATTCTTTATTTTATTCCTCTTCATCAATTCGCTATATCGACGAAATTCAGTTTCTATAGCAAGTGGTGTTTTCGCACTGGTGATAAGGACCTTGAGCTTAGAGGCGACGCGTTCCTCGACGGGTGCGAGGCCGTTGTGTACGTGATTTTTTAATCGATTCCACTCCGTATCATTTTCATCTCCGAGCAATTCTGCGAAACAAACGAAGCCTTAATTTCTTCAAATTGAATTTTGCTCGAAATGTTAAATGTCGATGTCTCACCTTCGACGTTATCGAATCTTTTGAATAATGTATCGGTGCCTAAGTGTTCCCTCTCACTCGAGGTCAATAGTCTCGTTAATTGACGACTTTGAGCTCGAAATTCCGCTATTTCTCTGAAAGTAAAATTTCACAAGCAATATGTATTTTTAAGACTAGGTTGTAGCATTCGTAAGTTACGCAAATAAAACTCATTCGCGGTAATTACTTTAATCTCACTCCAAGATGCATGCATTTTTCCGGTTTGCAGGGTTTCCCCTTCCATGGATGAGACTCATTATGTGGCCAAAACAATTCTGTCGTACGTACGGACATAGCAATCCATTTTTCACAGACAGAAGCTCCGTGATTTATAGCCTCATCTTTGATACGACCATCCGATTGAATCTGATAGGGATTCGAAATAAAATTGAAATGCTGTGTATCAACCGTGAGCAATTGTCATTTTTCTCCACAGAAACACTTACGTTACTCAACAACGACTTAACTAACCGCGCGACTTCCTTTCCAATGATTTCTAGCAGTGATTGCATACGTTCTTCGGTATAAATGGGACCTCTAAGTTTCCACAAATCATCCAAATATCCAGATACAGAGTCTATTGTTTCCTCCATCAATAAAAAGCCCTCCCTAACGTTTTTCACGTAATTAACAATTAAAAACAGCGTCACTTATTTCGCAAAAGTAATTACCTTGTATTTTAAGTTTTCTACGCATTAACAAACAAGGAGACTCTTTTGTGAAAAATTATTCGGTTATAAATTTGAGCGAACGAGAAAGTAAGAAGGAAGTAGTTTACAAAGGAAAACGTATTCCGCAGAAAAGGTAAATTAAATTTTCTTTCAATATTTATTAATTATACAACCGAATACTTGGAGTTAATAAATTAGGTGCTTTCTGCGCTAAAGCTAGAAAAGAAATCGATTGAGTTATATAATTACGTAATTCATCGGTGGAATTCCGTTAATTATATAATTATGTAACTACGGATTGATCACAGTTTACCGATGTAAAAGAAAATCCTTTAAAGACAAGCGCTGTATTTGAATAAATGGCTTATTCCAAGTTAATAAAACATACCGAAGAGTGTAGAGAAAATGCCAAAAATGAGAGAACAAAATTTACTTTACTACTGGAATAAACTTTAATTATGTCTTGAAGTGAAAATAGATTTAAAACTGTTGTTTTAAAGAGATTTAGCTGAGCTTGCGGTCAGCAGGATTCTCCGATTTCGTTTGTGAATTGCTGTTATTTGAAAAGAAAAAAAAAAGAAAAAAGAAAAGAAGGAAAAAAAGGAAAAAAAGAAAAAGGCGGGAACGCAACCTTGCCACAGACGCGCTCTCGATTTCACGTCGAATGCTCGTCAGGTAGAGGACGGCCTGCTCGTAAAGTTTGCTCTCCGCGGACGTCCTCGCGCTGAGCGACTTCTCGCGCATGAACGACTCTTCCTCGAGGAGCGATGAGGCGCTCTTGGGTCCGAGGAGCTCGTGCTCGAGCTTCTTCAGGAACAGCGAGTCGACGCCCGCCGTTCTCAAGGCCGGCGTCCAGACTTGGTGCAGCGCTTCCGCGAGCGAAGTCGCGCTGTTCTTGCTGATCGACGTCACTTGCACGACGTCATGGAAATTAGCCTCCGTCACCGACGAGTCCGAGATCTGTGTTCGTGTGTTTCACATTTAACGGCGCTTTCGTTTCGCCTACGTTCAATGGGGCATTTGAGTAGGTGTTTGTTGGTGTGGGGGGAAGGTGAGGAGGCGTTGCAAGCGCTCGAGAGACGTGATATTTTACTTTGAAATTGAGATCTGATAAAATCTCTATTGTGTGGGATTTCGTTGGGGTGCGCTAAAGTTTAAGAGAAGAAATGAAATTTTAATGTAGAACACAAGATGAACAAAAAGGTCGATTTTCAATATTATCGCTGAGTGATGTTAATTAATAATATGCGATGTTTTTATTTGATATTTATACCGTTCACTTAGTTAAAAAATCTTGAGATCGGTATTTCATCAGTTGCTCATGTTTTATAAAATGATAAATATTTTTTGATAAATTTGGTAATTAGCGCCTATTTATTCGTAACAAATTTATGAATCTCATTTCAAAGTGCATAATCTGGCGTACAATAATGTAAATCGAAATATTGCTTAGACGTTTACGAACAATTAGAATATGATTCGATATATTAAATAATATTCATTGATTCGTGAAACTGAGATTTATTCACTATCAAACTTTTATCTAAGCTAAATTTGTCGCTGATAAAATATATTGCTACGTAATGCAAATATATAATACATATCATATACCAAATAGTGTATTAATTAATAATTTTAGCAAGAAAATGTACAAAAAGTAGAATAATTAGTTCAAGGTCCGAGAGAAAATTCAAAAGCACGAATTCTAATTTTTTTAAGTAGAATAATTAGTAAATCGATAAAACCAGACTCTATTTAGAATGATTCTATTTTAGAGCACTTGGGCTTTATACTTTTAACATCACGATAATGTACTTTTTACAAACATACCTAGAGATAAGTAATACATTCGGTTGAAGAGTGAACTGAAATAAAAAGCAACAAATAACAAAACTCTTACCACGGTATCAGTATTGCGATGTACGAAAGAAATTTATAAATATAAAACAAAAATAAGTACTTAATCCTTGGTAACGAATCATTAATATTCATCATTTTATGAAGTCATAGCAAGCGTTACATCTACGACATAATTATATGTAATTTTTGACAAGGATACCAATATTAAGAATATTAAAAAGAGGATAAGATTAATATTGGCGCTTTAATACAAAACCGTACCATAAACTTAAAAGAATTTTTGAAAGTATAAAAGAGTTCACGCGTATAATGTATAATGTACATATGAATTGCATTTTATGTCAAATTGTATCAAAAACTTACAGTACTCAAGTTTTTCAACACTGTTTCCAATGAGATAAGCTTTATCTCTGAAATGCAAGCCTTCGGATGTATTTTAATCAAATTCAAAAAATAATAGACGCAAGAGGAATCGGAATCTTTCTTCCATCATAATAGAGGTATTATTCTTTGAATATGAAAGGTACCTAATTTAAACATACATGTGTATATTTGACGTAACAATAGTTCTTTTAAAAGAATATGTAAAAGGCACGCATATAATATTGCATTTATGCTTGGAAACTAGCGAAAAAAAATAATTTTCTTAGTTTTATTTTCTTCCTGGTCAAGTACAAGATTTCTTTTCGAAGCCCCCAAATCTTAATGCAATTGCTAATACAAATTCAAAGATTTACCGCGAACGTACCGCGAACGTAAATGTCACCGCGTCATCATACATTAGGTAAAATTTTCTTTAATAACTTTAAGAATAATTTAATAATAATGTATCCCCTTTGGTGATTCTTAATGTCGGTAACACGCGAGGTATTTTAATTGAAGGTTGGTCTAAAGGCATTTTGTTTTAGTCGAACTTTTCTCGGATATTGCGCGGCGAGCATGAGAAAGCCGTAATAAATAATTAGCTTTTCGATGCAACTCCAGCTTGACGGTTTATAGGCAGCAATAACACATCAAGCGCACGTTTCACAAGTTCTTAAATACTTCGCAACGTATCGTTTATTCCTAAAAGTAGCAATGAATTGGGAACGATCCTACATTTCAGAATCGAATATTTCAGGCAATGTACTTACCTTGAAAAATACCAAAGTATTACCACCCAAAGACAATTCATTCGTGAATCTGACGCGAGATTCCGAATTCAGTAATACGAGGACGGCGTAAAGCGTTCGACACTTTGCTTCGTCCAGAAATTTTTCGAGCAGAATATTTTCGCTGCTTTCCAATTCATCTTGCTGAGAAACGCCAAAGAAGTTGCGAGCTGTTGCAATGATAGAACTTTGCCTCTTATCGATTACGACCATTTCTGCGAACTCGTTCCACTTTAATACAAAATGTAACCATTCCGAAGCAGCGAAGGTACGCATCAACGATTGAACGACAATACCATTATTCGAGTACTCCCTGTATCCATGGCAACGCCCAAGTAGTCAACAACAAAACGCACACCGGCGTTGTTGGTGTACGCAAGGATTGTTCGCCGGTGTTATACCCGTACTGTTTTGGCTTTGTCAAACTTTCTTTTTGACAAAGCTTAGTCGCTGAAATTTTATTCCGATGTCGATGGACGTCGGTTGTTGAACTGCTCGGTACACTTGGGAAACGTGTATAATGTCTAGTCGGCAACGCGAAATTGGGTCATTCGGAATGGAAAGACGCAAAACTATGGAGTTGGAAGTCGTTGAGCAGAAAGAAACTTCTCATGCTTGCCATTGCACTTTGAATTCTTGAATTCGAAAATTTCTATTCAAATTCACAAGCTGGATTACATTACACCATTGCGTCGTTGTATTGGTTGTATGCGTTGAGAGAGGATGCGGTTTACGAGCTTGAAACTGTCGTAGGTTGAAGTAGACTCGTAACAAGAATTTCATCCTTTAAATATTTCAAATTTTTTACGCGAATTTTACGTAAACTTTTATAATTAAAAGAAAGACGCACGCACGCGCATAATTTTTTACTAATAATTTCATTGATAATACAGATGGTCCAAAAGATAAATCATACCATTTCTACGTTACAAGTTTCAACGCTCTCCAAAAGGTTGTAATGAATTTTTCGATAAGCCTCGGCTATTGAACACCCCAATTGAACACCCCAATCCTAGGAAAATCATAAGTCAGACTTGTCAAATAATTGTCTCTTTCGATACTTCGCTTCCTTTAAACTAATAATAATGTCCGTGTAACGTAACTCGTTTTTTCGCAACGACCGAAGCACGAATATTACACGACATCAAATTACCAGCGATGCCTATAGTTTGTGCAGTTCTAATGAGATACGTCGTACCTTCGAGAGCGAGAAAAAAAGTTTGCCACCGATACGCGTAGAAATTAAAGTAGCGGTAATGAAATAAAGGCTAATGTTGCCGACCGTGAATAGAGACGATGAAAATTTGCATCGCGACTGCTGAAAGGTACGCGCATTCATTCCATGAAAAGCGTACCGTGACTAGTTGAATAGTCGAATAACAATGCATAAACAAAAAGGTTGCCCGGCCTTATAATTGTACAACGAGGCGGCGGAGAGTGTACCTAGTGTTTACGCGACTTTACACGTGTAGACGTGTCTCCGAGCAAAGTGATTTCAATTATCATATTGATTTCCATGGGGTGACGCTAATCCGTGATCGATAAGTAGGATCACGATTACGCCTTGTCTTTACGCTTTTCGTTTTTTCGACATTTTTGTACGTCGTTCGTTATCTTATCGGACAAGCTTACTTATTGTATCTCGTTAACCATCTTAAACAGAGGAGCCATTCTCTTTTCTTGAAAGGAGAATGGCACATACATCGAGGAAGATCGGTAAGGCTGAGAACGCAAAGAAGAACAAAGATAAACGAAGATAAGCTCCCAGAGCTTCCGATTCGAAAATAACATTCAACGATAGGAGCAAACTCCCGGCAGAATTTTCCCGGTCTCCTATTAGATACGGTTATTAATAATCAACTATCGACGCATCGTTCGATAATGTCATTGGTTATGCAAAAGATCGGGCGCATACAAGTACAATGCCATAACGGCGTGACGTATCATAAACTTATTCCTTATCTGGCAAACGAAGTGCGTTAAAAGACTCGAGCGAAGCGCGCGATAATGCCGAGGGCAGCTTCATCAATTACGTGACTAATTTCGTTTATTCGAAAGAGATAATAGACCGCGGATTGGACGCGCTCGAGATTCCGATCTTTTGCTCGAGACAAGGCGCTCCTACCAGTGCTTTCGTGCTCGGAGCCTTCAACCGAATAACTCCCGAGTACGTCGGAGGCAGTGGAAGCGGAGGCACGTCGTCGGACTCGGTCGCACAGCGGGGCGCGCACACGCAAATACCGTGGACCGTTTATAAACTCCGATTATCCGGCTCCGCTGAGACCGAAAGCCAACGCGCGAGCAACGGCTCCTCGAGGTTTCGTCGCGCATTCCATGACGCGCGTCGGGAGCGACTCCTCCGCTCGAAGAGCGAAGGCCTGGATTTCCTCGGGGGCGTGGCGGGGGTGGGGGTGGGGAAATCACCGGAGAAGAGCGATCTGGCATTTTTCCGCAGCGGAGTGGGGGAGAGGAACGCACGCGCGATTAGCCGAGCCAAGGCCGAAGCTCGCGCTCGGCGAACGATCCCCAGTCAGTCCGCGGATTCCTGTGGCCGCTGCTGTTCACCGGAGACGTCGGCGCTGTGAAAGACCGGCTACCGCTGTCGTCCTCGCAACAGGTTTGTCCTAGAGTCGCGCGGTCCTTCGGCTTCTTCTAATTTCTTCTAATCAGGGCGCGGTCTTTGCTGCGTCTTCGCGCTCCGGTGGCCGCTCCCGCGCTTTATTTTTAACGCTCGGTTGGTATTTATGGTATGCCGATGCGCCACAGCCAGCGAATAGCTGCGGGCGCACTTCCTTCGTGCCTCCTCCCAGCGCGTGTATTCGATGATAATTATCGTAATTTATGCGAGCGATGCGTCGACTGCGATGCGTTCTTCGGCGCTGTAAAAGTGTCCTCGGCAGATTTGTCTCGCGGATTCAGACTCGTCGCTGATAACTTCGCTTATTAACTGTTGCCGTTGATCGTTTACGTCTCCTCTTTACGTTTCCGCGACACTTGTATTTATAAATCGAAGATTTGTCCCGCGAATCGCCGTGTTATCGAGATTAAAAACTTTGTTGACGTTATTCGAGGTTTCCTGCTCCCTTGCATCTAAACGAATGCGCCTACAGCAACGATCCAAAGAACAACGACAAACGGTACACACAAGTATGCGCGCTAGGAGTGAGTACGTTAAAAGAAAGAAGATTGAATCGCAGTTGGTTCGGAAGCAAGAATGACGCAAGCAGAATTAACATAACTTACGAAGTACCGAGGAAGACGGCACAGATCGCCGCTAATTCGTAATGAATCGCGTCGCGGCCAGCCATTTTCCACGGCGATAAATATTAATGGCAGCGCACCTCCTCACCTTTGTTATGATTATTTTGTTAATTAGGGGGCTAGCGATGGCGGCAGCGTCGGGACGCACCGAAGGCGCGAAATAGGGAATCGCACGTGCAGCGATGCGCGTCCCGCGGGCGTCGCCGTCCTCGTATCGAGGCGTTGAATCACCGCGCGATTACGCAAAGCCGAGGGTGGGGTGGGGAGTTTTCCCGATGCGCCGAGATAACGGCCGACGTTCGTGCTGCAGGCGCTGCACGCTGAGTCGAGAAGCCGTCGCCGCGACGTCCGGACCATGAAGACCGAACACGGGGCCGAGAAGCCGCAACCCAGTGGACTGGCGCTCGCCGCCAGCGTCACGGTACATCTGCTCCTGCTGCTCCCGGTGCTCTACATCGTCGGCCTTGCACTCGAGTCCTACAACTTCTTCTCCTGGCATCCGATCTGCATGACTCTTGGAGTGAGTGCTCGCTTATCGCGGTTGGGGAACGGACGCGGATCAATGCTCGAGAGGCGGCGCTTCTCTTCATTTTTGTCGACAAAGAGTCCTGTGTCCGCGTTCGGATCCTGACCCTTGAGCTACGAACGCGCGAACGAGTACTTTGCATCTAGGAACTAGAAACAACTAAAAACTACGGCAACCGAATGGTACTCGTGAATATTCTTTACGGTTGATCGAGGATCCAGATCAAAAGGATCCAGTCAAAAATCGATTTTGAGCGACGAGTGGCAGTCGAAAAAACACGCCTTGTCTTTATTGTGCTCCGGATCGTAAAAATCTTAATTGCTGTTAAGAAGGGTTCGTTAAACCGTATAAATCATTGTATTCAGAATTAAAGAAGTTAACTCGATCTCGGCTTCTTCGGTCGTTGCTGCCTTTAATGGTCCCATCATTTGAAAATTAGATATGTCGTGGATGGTGAAATTGTAAAAATTGTTCTCACAGTCATGGTCACGGCATTATTTACGTACTCTAGATTTGTGCGTAATACGTTCGACCTAATATACATTGATTTTTATGTAGTATTAATAGCATGTAGTGCCGACTTAGCAATGAGACAGCTTTGTTTTGCATTTAGTAAATTGCCAAGCAAAATGGATTATTGGCTCCGCTACTAACCATATTTCTAATTAACCTTACACTTTTATAAAATTTCAAGAAATCAGGACGATTTATATTTGCAGTTACGCAGTGAATTCGTTCGCAATTATTGCGTTAAAAAGAGAAAATATATATCGTCAACAGTGGTGATTCTTTAATCGCTCGACATTTGAAAATCAGAAACAAAAAATCAAGTTTTCGGCTTCAGCACCGGAAATTATCAATAACACGTACTTTGAGGCATTCAAAGTATTTAGATTTTTTTTTCAACGTCTCGATCAAACGTTACTATTTATACGCTAATTTATCAATTACTTTTTTATTCGATGGGTTTTTTTTTTGTTTTTTGTTTTTTGTTTTTTTGTTTCTTCTTTTTGCAAAAACTCCATTTCCATAAATTTGTTTTGAAAGTAATTTTAGCTTATTTTACGAGTGTATTTGTGAACTTTTATGAAGCAGATATAAACCGCTTGAAAGGAAGAAAGATGAGCAATGAAGTTATTAAAATAATAACGAATCTGTATGTTTGAAGAAATAACGAGTTCACATATGTGCGACATTAAGAACAATTGCTGGAAATTGCATCTAATGAAGTAAAAAACGAGGTCATTGAAACGTGAAAAATTATTCTTCGTTCTTTTTTAATACATTTCCCAGCTTGACTCGGCAAATTTAGCAACACTCGTACAATCTTAATTATTAGCTTTTTATAAGTACTTCTGCTTGAGACTTCTCGGTATATTTGATTTATGATTTCTCTGAATCAATCGCCTGAACGACTCATTTTGTCACGTATTTCTGTAAAGCAAATTATCGCCCATTAACTTTAATTTAATATTATTACATACGCGTAATTATTCATCTCTAGAGAATTTGTGGGGCAAAAGAAGCACGAACAACCGTAATCTAGTCGTCGGATCAATCCTGCAGCACAATTCACAATTACAAGAGAGAGAGAGAGAGAGAGAGAGAGAGAGAGAGAGAGAGAGAGAGAGAGAGAGATGATTCCTTTACTTTCAGAACCGTGATTTTTCTGCTTTACTCTATCTTACATATTTTGCTTACTTATTTCAGAAGCTAAAGAAATAAGCTTAATCAGGTGTGCCTGATCGACGAACGAATGTAGATAACACTGTTGCAGGCCGGCCTCCTCGCGATCGAGGCCGTGTTCGCGATCTCGGGCGAGGCCTTCGTCTCGAAGAAGCTGTCGCGGCCCTCCCGCGTGACCCTCCACTGGATCCTGCAAATGGTGGGTATGATCCTCCTGGTGATTGGCCTCGTGATCATCATCGTGAACAAGAATCGCCACGGACACCAGCACTTCGTGACGACTCACGGACAGCTCGGGCTCTTCACGATTGTCATCGCGTTCGTCATCGGCTGCTTCGGCATCCTGGCCAACAACGCTCGCTGGTTCTATCCCCGGCTGCGACCCGTTCTTCTCAAGGTTGTGCACGCGTTCGCTGGCATCGGACTGACGATCCTGCTGCTGGCGACGGTCATCAACGGCACCTACCGGAACTGGTGGACGAAAATCGGCGCCTCGGAGACCGGGCGAAGCCTCGTCTTCGCCTCGCTCTTCATCGCGGGCTTCATCGTGATCGTGAAGCCGGTGATCGGCGCCGTGTCCAGGAGTCGCGTCCTCGCGCGGCCCCGGCCCTCGGCTCCGGTCGCCATGAGCGAGACCGCGCGATGAGCGACTCCCCGGCTCCCGTAACCGCCGTCTCTCCGTCTCTCGCAGCGATCCGGTTACGCACACCGACGTCGCGGACTCGTTGCGACAAATCGCGGGCGTTAGCGTCGCTACGTTAGCGTCGCTACGTTAGCGACGCTACGGATTTTGCGTAAGAGCGGAATCTGCGTTGCCTTACGTTGCCTTGCGTTGCCTTGGGTTGCCTTGCGTTGTCTTGCGTTGCCTTGCGTTGTCTTGCGTTGTGCACGGACGTCACCGCGTCTTTTTCTACTTTCGATGAAAGCTTTTCCCTTTTCCGTAGGCCGCGGTAAAATCGCGTACACCGTGGGAGTGGAAAGTTGTAGTAACGGTTCGCCGATCGTGGGTATTGAGTGGGAATTTCTTTTTGAAGGTACGAAAGAGAGACGGAGAGAGATATAAATAAAGATGCGTAAGCATGTAGCCGCTGCATCATCCTTGATGTATTTCCAAAGATGCGTATTAAGCAATGCTTCGTTTGTTCTCTTGCATTATTCGCTACGATGTTAATGCAATATGATGTCATATAAGAATTGCCGCCGCGTACGTGAGTGTCGATTCATCGATGCATTCGCTCATTCATTGCGCTATTGCGAGAGGGAGTGAGTATTGTTTTGTTGCGAGAATATTAACAGCTGAAGTAAAGAATTGCCGAAGCGAGGGATTGAGACGTTAAATGTTCTGTTTCGTTTTTGTTAGTTTGCTTCGTGAATTCGATGTTTTAATATTTTATCCATCGTTATCTACCGAAATCTGCGCGTCTTTTTTGTCGTTTGCGCGTTTAGCTTTTCAGTGTTGAGAATCGATTGCTAGCAAATTAACTTTAAAGCATAAGCTTCGTTTAACAGCCGCCGGTCACGTTTTCTTTACTCGAGTTGGTGGTATACTCTACATACGTATTATAATTGTAAAAGAATCTGAAAGACATTGCGTACCGAATTTTTCAAACAGCGAGCAAAATAGCACGAATATAATTGTTTGAAAATTCGTCGCGAACCAAATGTACGTATTATATGGTACACGCATTATGGTACACCGTTTCTCAGTTTGTTTTCGCATTCATTTTGGCGCATTAATCTTCTGCGATTAATACTTAGGCTAAGGTGAACAGTATCGTATAAAAAGTTTCTACATTATATAATGATGTCATAAGGTATTCAACACGTGTACGTTAAAAAATATTGGCTCTACCGTGCAATATACCGAGTAGGGAGATATTTCTCGTAAGTTACATATACCAAAAACACACAGGCATTATAATCGTTTAAAATACTTGTCTATTATTTCAATTAATTGCTCTGCTATATTTTAACAAACGTTTTATACGTGTTTTTTTTTTTTTTTTTTTTTTTTTTTTTTTATACGTTTCAACTACGAAATGAACACGAGCTCTAATACCTGGAATAAAACATTTAAAGAATAAGTCATTGTTTATCGTCAACCATATATTAACACTTTATTAATCTTACACGCATCATATACATATACACAGAATAAAATGTATATATTTTCTTTTATAGTACAATATTTTTTAATAATAATGCATTACAACTCTGTCAATATCTTAAATTAAACACATCTGCTTTGTGTAATACAGTCAGCCATTTTACAAGAATACTTTTCTTTGACGCAACAAAATTCTGTTTCTGCCTTAACATTATGCAACAACGTGTATACATATATATTTATTTTTATACATAAATGGAACCGCATCTATTTTTTACATGTAAAACGCGATGTGCACAATAAAATACATATTCAAATTAAATGTTATACCGTTTCGTTATTTATTTCTTATTTTTAAAATTAAAAAAATCTGTGTAAATATAGAAGATTTTACCAATATTAGTAGTGGTCATTCGATGAGCAGAAAAAATTCTCTGGTACTCCTATTATAACATATAGCAATAAAGTTGACGCTGCTATCGTAATCGTAACATTTATTAACTATGAAATAATGAAGAACCATTTGACTAAATTAATGTATTAATCATTTAATGACGCGTAATGTTCTACTAATTATTATTGCTCTTTTTTTGATACATCTGATTCATTTAGCTAGAGTAAGTGTTTATAACGATATTATTTCTGCATAATTAAATTATTTTTCACTAAATATAAATTACACTTTATACTCGCTAGTCAATTCGACTATCCAATACACAATAGGGAATTTTATTACATAGCAATAGAATAACATATAAACAATAATTTAAGATTATTTTTTTAAAAACGAGATCTACTTGCGAACATACGTGAGCGTATAATATTTGTGTAATGGAGAGTATGGATTTTGCGATAAAAAAATTTAATCATTTATAAACGGCGAACTTATCGTAACTGTATTGATAATTATTAAATACTAGATAAAGTTATTAAAATGTTATTATGTTCAACAAGTATCAACAGTAGCTGTCAAGAAAAAAGGATAAAGAGGAAATAAAAATTGTACGTAAAATTAGTCGACAATTCCAGAATAAAAGGCGTTTATAAAAGTTAAACGGTGTAAGATCAATTTTAGAAATGACAGTATATTAATAGCCATACATGCGCATAGCTTTAATTTCAATTTATATGTAAGTATCAATATCTTAATAATAATAAAAAGAAAAATTTAAGATTTTTAATGGTTTGCAATTCATTTTGACACAAAGTAAGTTTGGTATAATTAATTTATCAATACTAGTGCATAAATGATTTATAACGCGTATATCAACAGTTTCGTTTATAAAATTAGCATTAATTTAAACTTGGGTTTAGAATTTCTATAAAAAAAAAAAACTGAATTTTATCTCTTCTCCTAATTTCTTTTACGTGCATATTATTTTATTTGCCAACTTAAACATCAGTTCGAAGTTCACAGTTTACAGCTTAAAATAGTCGTAATCGTGTTTTCAACTTCTACGATAAGTGTTCTACAAGTACTAAATTAGGAATAAATAATATGAGTCAGCATTGATATATATATATAGTAATAAGAATCGTTTGACTGGAATTTCAAAATTTAAATAGAACTAAACTATAGGTATAATAAAAAGAGAAATATAATGCAATGTAATCAGCAGCTATTCATCGATTAAACGCTCGATAAATTTTTTATACATCTTCCAACAAATAACGGGTATGATTCAAGTTTTTATTTTGTCCGATGAATAAAATTTAAAGTAATTGAAAATAATTGATCGTAAAAGTGTGTAAATGATAAAAAAAAAAGAAGAATAAAAATAGCAGACAAAGCATAAAAAAATGGAATGCGAATCATGATATTTTTTTGTGTACATCGCGTCAATATAATTTCTAATTTATTTTCAACTCTATGTTTATATTACTACGTAAAAATGTATCCCTCTTAATCCAATATTTTTGTATAATTATTGATTGCTTTACGGCGTCTATAAAGCAAACAATTATATTTAAGTAGGTAGGATAAATTTCACGAAAATCTTGCAACGTCGATAAATGTTGATATAATATAATTAATAGTTTAATGATTAGATTACCCCATTTCGTTTGATTTTATTGTTGCATATTATTCAGGAAAAAGAATCAATGTACTTGCTTATTTCGGTATTGATGTTTGCCATCGATAAACAGTTTTCGTAATTTTTCAAATTTTTAAAACTGGCTTGGTTTCATTTTTCGTTTCATTCGTTGAAACAATTTTCGACGAATTTTTCCCTTAAAGTCATTCATGCACAAATCATATATGAAATTCGCAAATGTATGCACTTATTATATATATATATATATATATATATATATATATCGGTACTTTCTATATTTCTTGGAGTAAAAGTTTAACGGAAACTGAGCGCTAACACTGCCAATGGAATTCACAGTAGATGCTCACCTCATTCGAGAGTGAATAATTTCACTTTATATTCGAGCTCGTTTCGTATTTTACGTTACGTCTCACTCCAAAGAATCTAGACAGTAATATTTCATTTTGTCAATTAGAACCTCCTGGGAAATATTATTGTGCTGCAAAAACGATATCGAATCAGGCATTTTATCGTTGAACTTAACATTAATTTCCATAAACCCTTTACACGTACAGTATATAAGATACGTTACTTTGTACTGTCTGCTCTATGTTTTTGTAGCTCATTTGTAAGCTCAGAACACTTATAGACCCGCGCTCGAGCGCTCAAATGCATTTTACTTATTTATGTCTTTTTTTTTACTTTTTTCTATTTACTTAAAAAGAAAAAAATTCGCAAAAATCTCCGTGTACGATCTTTCGAGGCAAGATTAGTTTTCATACAATATTTTTCTCAATAAATAGGTACGTCTTATCAACTTGCTAAAATTGAGTATCTTTTCACCTCGCGTCTCTTTTTATTTTTGGATATTATTTTTTAAGTTTAATTAACGACGAATGACGTACACATTAGTTTAGTTTGCTTTCTTTGTTCGGTATATAATATATGCGACGATTACCTGAAATGCCAAATGTTTTATGAGTGGATGCTACAAAAAATTCATATATTCTTAACTAATAAACCACATAAATTTATATATTCTCTCCGTTTTTGAGCACCGCAAATGTATCATAAGTTGTACTTTATATACTTCCTACTATTTCGCCTTATTTTTATTCTTATGCTTTAGATTATTATTAGTTACAGTAATTCAATACCGCGTACGTATCCGCTCAGGACATGTAATTTATTTTGATGCGCTAACTAGATCAGTCACTCATCTTATACATATAGATATTTTTATCAGGAAAAAATATCACTATTCTTTTACGGAAAAATATCTTTAGCCCGAATTATTATATTGGCATATATCTACGTACATTTACTTGTGCAACAAATAAATTTAAATGTGTGTGCATATTTTCGCAAAGTAATAAATTTTCATTTATCGTATGGTTACTTTCACGCTGTATTGTACGTTCGCACTCGTGCTTTTCTTTCTCCCGTTTCTTTTTTCTTTTCTTTTTCTTTTCTTTTTCTTTTCTTTTTCTTTTCTTTTTCTTTTCTTTTTCTTTTCTTTTTCTTTTTTCTAACAATGATAAGAGGTACAATGTTTCTCACTGATTTTATCCTTTTCTGTAAGTGAAATTCACTATATTTTATTGTAATTTCCTATGAAAACTCACGCTTTCTTATTTATCTCGTTTACTTCATCAGAAATAAGTATTAATTGAATGCCTACTATATTCGGCACGGAAACGAATAAATTTTTATAATTCATTTAACTTTGAAAAATCCAGCGAATTTAGAGAAAAAAAAAACTAGTATATTATATCTGTTTCATGGAAAAACTTTAAATAAAGTATCCTTAATCGCAAATGCATCATTTGCCTACGGGATGTGTGCGGAACGTATAAACTGAAATAATGTATTCGTTAATTACTCCTACACACGTATACGACTACCGAATTCAAAACCAATGCACTTTATTTCACATAAACACGTATTTAGGAATTTTTGTAATAGAATGATTTACTTTATTGATATATACATTTCATAAACGAATATTTTTAAGCGTAACCCATAAATATTTAATGTTATGTACGATATTAATGTTCTATCGGGAAATATAAAATATTTGCAATGCATCGGAATTAAGAAGGGAAAATTATTATTGTATTACTTATTTCTGAAATGTATCAGTCGTCATACTCTTATAAACAGGGTCATTTACACTCGAAAAATACATCTACCACTTTTTTTTGTCAATTTTTGCGCAAAAATATTATGTTTATTTATTCTATTGTATAAAATAATTTGCTAGTGGAAGTCTTTCTATTACAAAATGTGAAACGTGATTGTATCAATGTAGGTGTCTACATACATAATAAAATCTATTCTCTTATTTGGAGAGCATTTCACGATTGCAACTTTTTTCTTCTAAAAATAAATGCTTACATCTTTGCGGAATGTTATTAAATTAAAATAAAGTCATTAAATCATCTTAGGAACTCTTTTATCTGAAGACTATATCATCTAAGGACTTAAGAGTTTCTTAGTAAAATCGATACTCGAATAATAAAATGTTCATTAAATTACTAGTCGTAGAAAATTAAAGGCAGATATCAATGGACGTTCATTTTACGTTAGAATTTTCCTAATTTTGTCTGCGACGAAAATGATTAAAATTTGCACATCTAGCGTAATTGTTGAATGGCAAGATGGCTATCGCAATTTTGCACGAGTTACAGTCACTTGTCCATCTTAGCATATTAGTATCTATAGCCAAATTAAGCGAATGAAATACAAAATTATATAGAAAAACTTTTTCCTAACATTTACACACATTGCTCGCTAATATTTATACAGATTGTAACAGATGCGAATGAAACCCTTTAATAGTTTATATTTCGCACTTTCGAACACATATCTAAACATTTGTTTATGTGTACATGTAAACATAATATAAGATATTTTGCTTAGGTATTACTAACGATAACTTGTAAAGAATATATTTAAAATATAATATGTTTTCAGTGGTTTAGTTTTTGGTATTGACTATCAACATTAAACTATCCGACTCTTTTTGATTCCTTCGACTAAAATCTACGTTATAATACTCATACACGTTGATAATTCGAGGGGATTTCTTTCGTAATTGCAATCTTTTACGAAGCTCAATTAAATAGTTTCGTTCTGGTGTGCGGGATAAAAATTAGTTAATTCCAATTGGTCGAGCGAAACGATTAAAGAGTTCTTATTCTTTAGTTGTTTTGCAAGTGTACAAATACAAGTAGCATCGGAACTATTTTCTATGATCGGCCAATTAACGTTATCATATCGTAATCGATAAATTAAATATCGATACATTAAATACCTTGAATTAATTTCGAGAAAAGAAACAATATTTGCCACGTTCGTAGTTCTCATAATTATTATTCGTATCGTCTTTTATCTATTCGCGACGTAGTAATTTTGTAAAATTAAATGAATCTTCAATTAAATCTTACGGCACTATTTTAATTAATTTACAGCTTTTTACTTCGCATATAATTGAAAGAAGCATCTTCCTTATTTCTATAATCTTATGTCTTTGGAATGCATTATACGATAATTCTCATTGGCGAACACGTAAAAAAGTCATAACTTAGTCAAATTCTTATACTTTTTGAAATAATCGACGAGCAAATGTCTTCCACGATATTTTATCGCAATTTAATGTAAGAACGTGCACGAATTAGTTAACCTTTTTATATTTGTAGTTGACACATTAGGAAGCAACATTGATAAGTTCTGCTAATATCTGCTATACATATAATATATTTAATATTTTCCTGCAGTTAAATTCAAAATACCTTTCCTATTTATCTATTATCGTCCAAACAATCATTAAACTTCCACGTACATTCTCAATCAACGTTTATCATTTCATCGTTAAAAATCAACAAGGCTCACAGAATTCCTCAATTCACTGTAAAAGTTATATATAGTACTTGACCGAGGAAATACCGCAGGAGCATTATTTCCCATGCATTTCAAATGTGTACGAACGAATACTTTGCAGGCAAGTGTGATTTTCTTCGAGAATTAAAAATTACAACGTCTTTAAAATCTCTATAATGTCTATAAAAAAAATGCTGGGTACGAGTTGTCGATTGATTTTCGCACCCAATGGAGAGATGCGTCTTGGCGGATCAAACCCGAGAAATCAAACCCGATCAAACTCAATTATCATTATTATCCGACTTGCAAACGCACGCGACCTAAAATAAAATCACATCGAGTCCAGGGCGCGAATAGGGAAACGCCGAGGGGCGCGCGACGAATTAAAAAAGGAATACTGAGAATAAAGAGGCATCGCATCCCACCGCGCAGGCATACACTGGGAAGCTGAAAATGAAAAACGAAAATTTCAAAACTTGAAAGTAGAGAGGGTGCGATCGTCGGAGGGAGAGTCATCGTCGGTGGCCTCCTGTCAGACCTGCTGCGTTGTGATGAGGTCCGTCTTGCTCGAGTTCTTGAGTATGGAAGGCCCGGGGAGCTTCTGCGAGGCGCCGGTCATTCCCGTCGCCCCCTGGACCGTCATCGGCTGCCCATTCACCAGGACGATCGTGTCGCGCACTATCGAGTCGTAGCCGCACTGAAGCCCTGCGGATATCGTTTTAACTTCGCACATATTTTTATTATGCTATCACATTGAGCAGGAAGCGCGTGTGCGTGCGTGTGAATGTCGATAATCTCTGCCACTATTACGAGATACTTTGTCTTCGTTGCTAAAGCTACGAAAGCTTGCTGCATATTTCGTTCGAATGAAGTATTAATGGCAACGTTTTCGGCTTCTTGTCAATGACCAAGGTTCGTACATTTGATCATTTGCATGAAAAGCTCTTTATCGATAAAATGCAGATGCCACGTTATGCAACAGTATTAAATAAGTCTAGCTAACTTTGATATACTTAAAATAACATTTTTCTCAAAAGTCTCGGTTGAACGATATTTCGACGATGCGTCATTAAGAACTGACGTTACAGAAGGCAGTTATTTCTTTGTTTTTAATCTTTCTGTAACGTTTATAAACTAAAACTTTGAACAATGACAGGAATATTCTCCATAATATCTAGCTTTTCGAAAGAAATTGTCAAACATTATTTATGCAGCAGTCATTGCTGTGATCAAGTGGCAATTTATTCGTAAACTTAGTAAGATATTTGTTATAAATATTTTTTAAACGTCCATAAAACGATGGTTTAAATATGCGAAGTTAAGTTTTGAAAATGTGAAATTAAAATAAAGGCATTAATTCGATATTTAAAAAATATTATGGGCCTTAAATCTCTCATTCGGGAATTAATTGCAAATTGAACTTTCACAGACTTGCACATATTATTACCGAAATACTATTGTCGGGTAGTTATTATTAGAAAACTCAAAATCCGATGTCACTTTAATTATAATTTCAGATTATATCGTATAATACTGAGAAAAACTGTAGTCTGAGTCAAATTTGAGAAATATTTTACGTAATTTAAAAATAGAACCCGTAGCTTATCATATGAACTTATATGCCTTGCATCCTAGTATTGTACGTATATGCGTATAATTTTTTAGAACATTATCATAAATATGAATCAGTCGGTGGAATAATCGTATTTATTAACACATATTTTTAGATATTAAAATGTAGTTAAAAAATGAAAATTTATAGTCCAAGAGTTTCTGGATTACGTAATATATGCTGATATCCTTGCTACGAATCGTTCGATATCACGATCAAAAGAAAACGAATATATAGAAATGATATTGCTCTTCTCCTTTCATGATTTCATATGTAATATTGAGAATAATTTCAAGCAATTGATAAAGGTAAATTTAACAAAGGAGTTTAAATGCTTTAAATTGAAGAATATTATTTCACTTTACTTCTTGTTGAAGTTCTCTAATAAATATTTCGATACTAATAGCTATTACTGAAGATATTCTACTTTTTATTAATTTTACATGGATATCTTTATAATATATTATGTCTGATGGCAATTTTTTAAATATAACATATTTTTCATACATTTCAAAATGTAGGAATTATATAATTTAAATACAAAATTTAATAGCCTTTGAAGCACAGAAAAGAGTTTAACGGTTTAAAGACGAATCTTCTGCCGAAAGATTTATTCTTTTCAAATACTGATTTAATTACGAAATAGAGCAATTACTCTTGATTGTTGTAATTATGAAATATGATAGAACGTCCAATACAATGTACACATAACTGTGTACATCGCTATTTTAACAAACAAGAAAATCCAAACGAAAGTAAGAATATTGAGACAAAATATTGAGAGGAAATATTTGATATAAAGAGCATACGATTTTACAACTAATAGTGTAGCGCAGATAAGTAAAGTTTAGCATTTGATAATTCAAAATAGTATGTACATACATTGTCATCGCGTGCATGTAGCTTAAATTAAAACGGATCTAAAGTAAAAAAGATGGTGTATCTCATTGTTGCAATTTTATTCTTTTTATTAATTTCATTTATTGATATTTATTTACACGATATGGGATAGATGAAAATAAACGTCAAGAAAATGCAAAGTTCTGTATATAAGTCAGTTACATCAAAAGCAAATATATATATATAAAAAGAGCGTGCGATGTATTTTTTATTTCTCTCGTTATTTTTACAATAAGTATTTAACAATGCCATATGTATCGTGACTAATTTCAAATATACAGGTCTCTAAATTAGATTATACCGAATGAAAAACGTATAATATTAATTTTATATTTCAAATATCGCTAGCATAAGTAAAATTCAAAAGTAAATTGTAAATTACGACAAATAAGAAAGAAAATTGCAAAAGAAATTTAAATAAAAACTAATTGAAGCTCGAAAGCTAATTATATATTTATTTAGTATTTACACTGCGTATAGAGAGACAAATGGCTTGCTAAAACTATACGATAACATCTAACTTTGTTCACATAAAATTAATCTATAAGAAGAGTATTGTAAAATAAATCTTTTCTCGCTAAAAGATAATGTTCCCTTCGCGGATAATTTTCCACCCTCATATATGATAAATTTTATGTCTAATTTCTCATTTTTAATATCTATTTAGTATTGTTAGCGCATTTTAACATTTTCATGCACAAAGCAGTGGACTAAACAAATTTGATTCTATCAAAAGTTAACGAATGACACATACTTATTTTGTTGAAAAGTATTGCATTTTAAGATGGTCGCAGAATATTTGAATGTTTATCGAATTAAATAAAGACGTAGATCTTATTTGATATTTCAAACAAAGTTGCAGACTATTTCCATTTCGAAAGATCAATAAGGCTTTTCAATAAAATATTTAAAAGTATAATTTATGCTTTTAAATTTATTGAATCGAAAAAATTCACTGAATTAATTGCGTTAAAATGGATTATTTCAATTAAAATATCTCGAAAACTCGCGTCAATTGGACTTTAAACTTTTATTTTAATGTTAACCCAGTATTTAAGAAATATCGATCATTTTTTTAATCATTCGTAAACATTTGACAACTTGAAAGCATTCCGAGTAACGGTGCAACAAAAAGCAAGCAATATAATACGAGGAGAGTGAGAGTGAGAGAGAGAGAGAGAGAGAGTGAGGCAGTAAGGGAAATGGAGGGAGAGTGAGTTATGAATCGCATCGTCCAAGATAATGTCCAAGAAATTCAGTGTCCCCTCCAAGTGAATACACACTTGTCACTTGACAAGCAAGCGTTAATCCATTGCAAGCTCGAAACCACCCGGGGTGATGTGTAGGAATGCCGCAGGTGGCGTATGGAATGGGAGCCGCTCGGTCCAAATGAGGTCGCTCAGGAGATGACTAATTACCTGGGGAGGGTGAGTGCGGCAGTGTCCTCGAGGGTGTGAGCGAGTTACGGCATGCCGGACCCCATTCCGAGCTTGGCTGCAGGAGCTTTCGCGCCCTGCTCCAGAGGCTGTCACGCCCGGAGTCCCGTAGCTCGTCGTTCTCCTCGTCTTCGTCCTCGTAGCTGGTACGTCGACGCCTCTTCACTCGCAGCTGACTCTGTGGACAAGCGCGTGCATGTGTCTCGCGTGATTTATGGATTGGCACTTAAATGCGCCGGGGCACCAGAAAAGCGCTGGGAAAGCGTCGGGCGGGGAAAAGCTCGTGAAAACTATAACGTTAATGATTTTCCTCGTAACGCGCAGGATTTCGAGGGTTTTATACCGCTACAAGAGCGGACAATCTTTTTTTTTTTTCTTTGATAAAAAAAACTCGACTGTACTTAGCGGCATGATGGATTTTATTTGTGCGTTCGTCGCCGTCGGACATTAATGTTAGAACGAATGTCCAACTAAGCAGCTTCGATTGTAATATAATCGATGCCGAGTGAATAGAAACTACTTTCTTCACTTTTATATTTCAAGTTATCAACGTTCTCGTCATGATAGCGGTAAATGATAAAAAAAGTAATATCATGAATAATTTGTTAAACCATTGGGAAAAGGTACAGTTCGTTGGCTAGGTGATAAAATAAATGTTAGAAATATAATTATATAGGAATTTCTGAAGGTCGATGGCGAAAAGAAACGTAAACGGATGTATTTTTATAAAAAAATGATTCTCCAGTCTTTTATTCGGACGCGAATGTTCCATAAAAACAAGTGAAATCTTAAAATTGGTACTTCGAGTGTGAAAATACGATGGAAAAGAGATTTTGAATTTTGAGAGAAAATTTTACATTGTGGGGGTAATGACTAGTCGCGCACCGGTCGTCGTGGTAATTCGAGAAATATGTAAATCTCGTGCCATCGTAATGATTTTTAGTACGTAATGTACGGTAAACGCTTACTGCTCTTACTTCACGAAGGGGACATAAGGAAAATAAGAAGAGCGTAGCGACGAATAATTGACAGTGTCCACTGAACTTACAACGGCGAGACCGACGATAACGAGTACTGGCACTAGTCCAAACACCCATCCAACGATGTCAGCCCATTTGGGGTACACGTAGGTGCCGTATTTGAGCGGCTCGTACTCCACCCAATTGAAAAAGAGGATGAAGAAGAGGGTCGCGGGTGTCACGACCTTCCACATCCACGTCCAGAAGAACCTCCAGCAGCGACTGCGCACGCCGATCATCTGCTGGACGTCGTCGAGAAAGCGATCGGCTCCGTAGACCCACGCCACTAGGATACACTCGCTAATGGCGATCAGCAGGACCGACCAGTTGGCTGCGTATTTGTCCATCAGCTGGAGCCAGTACATGCCGGCCTGCCGGTACATCCGTCACACGAGATTAGCATTTTAGCATTTTATTAGCCTTCCAGGTTCGCTTCAGATGAGATAAAAAGTACCGAGACTGTTACGCGAGAGAATTTAAATTGCCATCGTCGCAAATATTGTCGAGCTGTACTTTCAAATCGCGCGTTCGTCCGGGAGAATCTTTGAAACGAACGCGAGAAAAAATTAGAAAACAATTAGATTACTAAATGCTACGTTGAGAAGCTTGGACGTTGTGACGTCGTGACGTCGTGACGTCGTGACGTCGTGACGTTGTAACGTTGTAACAACATTACGTGTATTCAAACTACTCCAACTTATTAGTCTTATGTCAGTAGTCTCGTTTCATTCCCAAGTTTATAATCGTAAGCTAGTGAAAATAGTGAAACGAACATTAGTGGTAAATATAAGTCCACCACCGTAGCCGAATATCGCACAGCCAAGTACGATCCAGAGTTTATAGTGTCGCAGCGCTGGGATGCCATCGAGAATGGCGGTGGTGACGGTTTCCATGAGTGCGAATTGCGAATCCAGGCCGAGGGTCAATAGCATTACGAAGAAGAGCAAAGACCAAACGGGTGCCACGGGCAGCCTCGAAACAACCTGTCCAACACGTGCAAATCAAACACATATAAACTTGCTTTAGCTGCGACGTTATGCCAAGAGCATAATTCGCGTCGCAACATTCGCATTCTTATTTCTTTCATTTTTTCGAATAAACTATTTGCTTCGTTGCACCGTCTGACGCCTCCCTCTGTAATACTCGTCCAATAGGAGTTTCGCGTTACACTCCCTGGAATTCATAATTGCGCAACTCGCTTTCCAAACGAATATTTCGAGATCGAGCTTCATTGCAAGTTATCTCGCTTATAATTATATAAACGCTTACAGCAGGGCAGACGAAAACACGAGACTCATTAGCTTGTAACCCTGTAACGTTTGCTCTTGTTTTTTAACGTAATTTACACCGATAACAAAGACAAGATGAAAAAATGCGTAAGGGGCTGCGAATGCCGATATTCCTTGATTTTGTGATAAAATCTGAATATTTTTTTGGACTTGTCCGTGTCCTTGATCGGATTCGTGATCTTAAATTGAAAATTGCTAAACATTGCTAAACATTTAGTCAAAGGATTATTCACCGAGATCATTTTTAATTAAATTTCCAACTAACAAAAGGGCCGTAACATCGTAATAACGTATTATCGTCGGTTCGGATGAAACCATTCAAAGTTTGATTCTCCATAATTATAGTGTACTCTTTCACGAACATGTTTATTCGAGTTATTTGAGCTATCGATCTTCTGAATTTTATCGAATGACTACTTTTCGAGCAAAGATGCGCTCGTTCGCGTCGGAGATGGTACGCGACTGTACGCGCGTTGATCGAGGTCTGTCCAACGGTGCTTGTTAAAATAAGAAATTCATCTCGCGCTCCACATTGACAATGCGCGCACTCTAGCGCGAAGACTCACCTCCGGATAAACGATGAAAGCGAGTCCGGCACCCTGATCGACGACCGAGGCAACGGGAACGTCGAGCTCGTGCGCAAGGAAGCCGATCACCGAGAATATCACGAGTCCGGCAAAGAAGGACGTCCCGATATTGCTCACGGCGACGATCAGCGAGTCCTTGTAGCAGTTGTTGGTGAACTTGTTGTAAGAGCTGAGAGTGATGAGACCGCCCCAGGCTGGACTGAGCGCGAAGAAGATCTGCACTGCAGCATCGCCCCAGACCTTCGCCGAAGCCAGCCGCTTCCAGTCCGGCGTCAGGTAGAAGAGGATGCCCTCGTCGGCGCCCGGTAACATGATGCCGCGCACGAACAGGGCGATCTACCCACAGGTGACTTTACAGTGTTGGGGGTGCGGGTAGAAGAGGTCCGTTTTTTACGCGTGCTATAGCTACGCGAATCGCGGGTTGTGCGGAGCGAAAATCGAATTTAAAATCGAATTTAAAATCTAATATTTAAAAGCGAACATTTACGCCACTGGCTGCGCACGCGTGAATTGGATCCCCAGGGTAGGATACCGAATTGTCAGTCCGCTGCAATGTATTTCGTAAAATCACCGGAAAGCACGCGAACCGGTAAAAATATCTCGCTGCGGCTCGATCGAACTCCGAGTTATACCTTTGAGAGCGCGTCAAACTCTTGTTTATAAAAGAAACATAAAAAATACTGCCAAGTAATCGAGGCCGAATGATTTTAAAGGGCTTGCGATTCGTTCGCCGAGCCTCACACGTTTAAATATGTACTACGAGTATATATACATTTTCGGTTAAAACGATATTATTGCACGATATTGTTTGTCGACGGTTTAGAATTTAACGACCGCATCGTTTGGGTTTATGTTTGATTCAACATCGTTGAAAGGGATTGTTGCGATCTAACCGGAAATCATTCAACGAATAAAATGTAAAGTGAAGCTTACCAAGACGACGTAAGGGAAGAGAGCGGTAAAGTAGACGACTTTCCCCGAGCTTTGTACGCCTTTGCTTAGACAAAGAAAAACAATGATCCAAGCCAGTAGGAGGCAACCAGCCATTTTCGGGCTTATTGTACCAGTATCCTCGATTCCGTGACTTAGTCGGAGCACGTGGTTGCTGAAATGCCGAAAAATGGAGAGGGCCAACGATCGAAAGGAACGTAGGTGCAAAGGGCACGAATGAACGCAGAATGAACGGAAATAAATTGCGCGGCTTACTTGAAATATTCCTCGGCTGGAGGCTTTCGTATGACAGAGGTGAAATTTTCTGCAGTGACATTAATTGCTGCTAATTGGCTAGAGTTCAGGCATGCCCTCTTAAAGTACGTCATGTTCTGACTAGAGCAAACCAAGGCGGCTTCCGGCATAAAACACTCCTTCGTGCTCCACTCCTCCTCGCATCTGCTCCACGGTAGTTCGCCTCCGCCTGCATCAACGCATTCAATCGTTTTCAATTACAAGCTAATTATCGACGATTCCTGCGTTCATAGAGCATGAATACTCCGTGTGTTTGCGAATATTGTAAATTTATAATGCGACGTGCGCGACGTTGACGGACGAGCGCGCCATGTCTCAACGGAAGTCTCGATTTAACTATTTGTAATGTTAATTCGAGTGGTTATCGCAACGACTCGATCGAACCTAGAACATTGCTTATGTTGGCTGATGTATATTGTCTTGTAATTTACCAAGACCAAAGTCTGAGCTTTTAAAACTATTTCGCACCTTAGGCATGCCATTATTATTATTAATGCGTTATCGAGTATTGTTCGCATTTTAAAGAAAACTTCTAGATAATTTATTCTTTTATGAATTTTTTTAAATATTCATCAAATTATCTCTCGTGTCACGGTATTTTTAAATCCTTACTGTGCGCTACAGAACAAGAACAGAAGAACTTACATTATCGTTTCGTACCAGATTGAAAGATTCAATTTATTCGTTTATAGGCAGGTGTTTATAATATTTTCATACCACAGTTACAGAATCTTACGATTAGTTTAAAATAATTATTGTCAATCAAATTATAATTGTGTTCTAACGGCACTCGTAATAAAAAAAAAAAAAAAAAAAAAAAAAAAAAAAAAAAAAAACTGGAGAACTTCTACTCTTTTGGTAATATTTTATCACGCTTATAATGTAGAAATTAAAATATTGTCGTAATTGTCATAAAACTTTGATTTTAAACAATGTAAAAGTTATTCAAGTATGCAATCTCGTTTCCGAATTATCAACTGTTTTCCCTTTTCAGAAATTTTACTAGAAATAAACACAAGCCATTCCTTATGTGAACATTTTACATTTTTTACAATTCATTCTATGTGTTTTATCCAGTACTACGATTAGTCGATTATTATTGCATACTTAAATAATTGATTAATGTTATCGTTATCTTTCTGTAAAATTTTAAAGAGCGATACGTCTGTGTAAAAAGGAACGAATTTCAAGAACGCAACTGCTCTTTTAAAATGCGCTTTCTATTGTTTCTTATTTCATTTCTTTTAATTTCATGGTACAAAACCATGTTAATTTATTAAATCAGTTTTTATTTTTATTTTAATCCTTTATTCTGGTAGTATAAAGTCTACAAGGCTTTTGCATAAGATAAACTTTACAGTCCGAATGACTGCATTTGCGTCTTTTAAATCATTTAAAAGACTAATTCTTACTACGAACAACAATTACATTTTTATTACTTTAATTTATTTCACGGAAAAATATTTGAATTTAGAACGCATTCTATTATTAATCATGAGAATATAAATGGGCAAATATTTTATTTTGTAATAAAGTTGAAAGAAGAATTAATGAATATTTACAGGTATTCGTTTTCAAATATAACCAATAAAGAAAGTTATCGATATAAGCATAACTACTTTGCAGTTATGTTTACCATAATACACGTTATTGTTAGTTTCATTACTGTAAACGTTCTCAACAAATGGAAATTAAATTTAAGAAAGAAAAAAAAAATGCGATAAAAGAAACGAGAAATTACAGACACACGCGTATACGTATATGCATATATGTTTGTACGAAAATATGTATTTTAATTTATGTACCCTTGAGAAAGGCAAACAGCCACTTATAGACATTTATACACAGATGTAGTGAGACATTATATAAATTAATACAAGTCCAAGCAAATAAATATAAGAATCTTTACAAAATCTTATGAATTATTGCTTGAGATTCAAAATTTGTTTGGTTGGAATCATCGTAAGAATTTGTAGCACAAAGTATTTAAAAATTAATCTGTGGTCTTTTTTTCGAATAAATTTATTTTCGTTCATTAATCATTATAATATGTAGGTCGATCGAAATAATTTTCAATTCTCGTTATAGTTACACGAATTTTATGAGTAGATTAGGAATATTATTTTGAAAAAATACAGTGCTTTTGAATCGATGTTGTCGATAATATTATTATTGATCTTTTCCAACGTCTTGAGGAGAATATTGAAGCGAATGTAATGATCGAAAAAAGTAATGATCGAAAAGGCCATGTTTGACGAATAAATCGCGCGAGGAGAAACTTTTATTTCTCGAGAAATAAACGTAGAACTTGGTTGCTCGTTCTTAATGTATCTAGGATGGTCCATTATATAACAATATAATATGCTTAGTTGGAACATCGATAAAGGATTTTTTTTTCAAAAATTTCCCTTTTGAATCAGACTTGATTTATGCATTAGATCGAGCCAGTAATGCCGTTTCTCTTTGTTACAATGTGACATTATGAAAAGAGAAATACTCAACAATATTTTCCAAGCCGAATATTGGATTTTGTAGATTTGTAGATTTGTAGATTTTGTAGATTTGTAGATTTGTAGGTAATTTTAAAGAATCTGTATTCTCAATGACAATCAAAATGCGACTCTTGATGCCAAGGAAATTACTATGCACGTACGAAATTCCGTGAGCATTGTCTTGAATTCTCCTCGGTTTACGCAAGGGATTACAAACTGTTTATTGGATCACAAAAATGTATTCAGCAAGCTCCTGTTATGTCGGACAAGGATTTTCTCAGGACAGCTGATCCTATTCCTCGTCTTCAATTTCCTTTCGCATGCCAGTACATTTTTTCTCCTACAAAAATTGAAATCACCATAGAAGAAACCTTCGGCATTCTTTTGCGAGTACTTTTTACAGTATTCGAAATTATGGCATTTATATTCCGTGTACAGAAAATTATTCATGTACTTTGAGAAGCCTTTCTTCAGGCCAAGCGCAAAAAGTGTATCAGGTAAATAGGTTATTGTATAACATCGTACTCGTTACTGCTTTGAAAAATTGCGTCGTCAACGACGCCGAGTCATACTGCGTTTTTTATCACATTAAAATTTCGTATACGAAACTTGCGATAAAATAACGATTCACTGCAAGTTAATTTATGCGCGTAATAGATAACGAAATCTGTTTTTTTTTTTTTTAACGACGTCTGGTGTCACTTGTTTAGCCGATCTTATCGCACAAATATAAGGACAAATATTACGCAAGGATATCGCTCGGTTCACCGATGCTTATTTATAATCTATCATTGACTACCCTTCACGAAACATTCGAGTTTCCTATAAAATGTAACTAGCATATTTATAATTTCTGTCAGTGAGAAGCTACGTAGGCTTTTTCCGCTTGTCCATGCACGTGAAATCTGAAGTCAGTTTTATCCGAGATTTCAATACTTGCAAGTGCTAGAGAAGTAATTTCACGCGAATAACAATATAATCATAAATGGCACGTTGTACGGTTTAAAAAGAAGGACCAGCGTAAGCTTAGGGTCCCAGAATGTAGTTTTATCTCCACCGAAGTACGAACTAATTTGATTCGGCCAAGCATAAGAATATATAAGAGTATTCTTCTACAGGGAAGCTATTTAACTTCGCCACTTTCCTTCCAAGCAAATAAGAATTAGAATCCAGCGATCGACTCACCTGTGACCGAAGCGAACATGTAAAATAGTGTCCAGGCGATGATGAGATTGTAATAGAGCATAACGACGGAACTGACCAGTACCATACCATAGCCGAGTCCCCGCAGTAATGGACAGAATCTTTTGTAAGCCGCCACTGGTCCCAGGCTCGCATACTGGCCTGCAATTCATGACAAATCTTCATAAAGCACGGAATAATCGGGAGGAGGATCGGTGGACTCGCGCAACCCACTAAAGTACGAAGATCAGGATTCGAGGGTGAAAGTGGAGACGCAACGCTGTTGCCCCCGATATTCATCTCGTCATTTGCCTTTGGGTTGCCAAGGGTTAATAGGACGGCTGTTCGATACCCGAATAAGCGTTTTCAATCCGCTATCTGCAACAGCACTGGCGCAACGTTTCCCTCCCTACATGCTACACCTGATTCCATACTTTCGTAAGGACCGACATCCGAAGCTTTTACAAAAAAAGAGTGATTTTTGAGATTTTTTGAAAATTAAACCTCAAAGTATTTGGAGATAATTTGTTTTTACTTTACTTTTTTATTCTTTCGTATTTTTACGTTTATTTCTTAATACTACAATGAAAACTTTAATTGTTATAGAGAGCGGTTCCAACTTAATACCTTTTTCCACTGTAAGTTGTGTTAGATTTCAGTTTCTCGAACAGCAAAAAAACATGAAATTGAAATAAAAATTAATCCATTTTTTAAGAGCAGTTCTTTTAAAGTCTCTCGTAATATCACGCTATTCGTTATATTGCGAAGGAAATAATTTTTCTTTGTAAAAGGCTTTGTCAAAGAATTTTACCATTAAATGTTCTCGCGGGACAAGTGAATCGAAATAAAAATTTATACATTCTTTTAAATCCTGTAAATTATTACGTTTCAAAAGCAAAAATTTATAAACTTCAGAAATGTGTATTCGGACATATATTTAGATCATATAAATGCACATTTAAAAGACTCGTGAATTTATTAATACTTCGTATTAATTATATTATTATTTATTTACAGGTTGGATTTAACTATGTAACTTGGATTATAAAGTTGTTTTGTGACGAAAACCGCGTTTTCGTTTTAAGCAAGGGATGCATTTTTCTAAAAAATTTGTTGAACACATACATGCATACATATATATATATGTATGTATGTATGTATGTATGTATGTATGTATGTATGTATGTATGTATGTATGTATGTATGTATGTATGTATGTATGTATGTATGTATATATGCGAAAAGTACTCTTGGAAATAGAGAAAATCGATAAATGGAAAAATGTTTAAATTGAGACTAAATGTTAGGATCGCGTGTTTCACTCAAACATGCCAAAGATCAATTTTTTTTAATGTAAATCTCTATATCGTATTTCCACGGCTTTTATTATATTAATCTTTTGCTTTCGGAACAGGTATATTTCATTTTAAAGTTGGTAATCCTCACCTAAAGTGAAATCTATCCCGTATAAAATAATAAAAGAGATCTTGTTTAATATTTTATTTAAAAACGTATTACTCCCAAAGAATCTTACAACTTCTCCGAAACATTGATTTATACGTGACTCATAGTTATTAAAATATTTTAACCAAACTTGCGGAGAAAAAGCCTCGCTTATAATCAAACGATATTCTGAATCTCGATAGAACATTTCTCCTACAGTCAGTTAACGATTATATGTCCGTTAACAAGTGAAAAACCGTTATAAATAAAGTGCAATGAAATGCTAATTTAATTACTCCTGAAGGAAAAAAAATGAAAAAAACTGAAATTTCAGAATTGAGTTGTAAATTTGAAATCACGATGTAATAATAACGTAATCCTCTGCTTTGGTACTTAATACCGACAACACGTTCCTTTCGCGTCCAGGTAACGTAAGCGCGTGTCGTGTAAATAAGGTAAAATAGCGACTTACCCAGCGACAATTCCATGAACATTAAAGGCAGCCCGGCAATAATGAGCATGACGGTAAAGGGAATGAGAAAGGCACCACCACCGTTCGAGTAGCAGAGGTACGGAAACCTCCAGACATTACCAAGGCCGACGCTATAGCCAAGGAGCGAGAGAAGAAAGTCGAATTTACCCGACCAGGTGCCACGCTCCGGATGCTCGTCCTCTCCACCCTGGAGAGGTGCCTGGCTGTTGGCTACCGAATACTTGTCCTCGTTCTGCAACATTCGTTTAGTTCTCCACGATAAGCGCTGACTCGTTACGTAAGCTGCGCAATCACCAGCTTCCACGACTTTTTCCTTTGTTTCCCTTTTCTCGACAAGCGACCTTTTACCGAGACTATTCTCATTTTTCATCGTAAATTCAAGATCACGAGAACTCGTTACCGAGTCGTAGAAGCGACCAGAAATTTAAAATTTTACCCAATAACCCGATTAAAGTTTCGCTCACCTTTCCATCACAAAACCAAACTTTAATTTCATTTTTTATCAACAATCAGTTCCGTTACGTTCAAGAGGTTCTTAAACATCTGATTCTCGGTGGATTTATTTTACCTTACCAATGCATCACTCTCCGTCCTCTTCCCGTCGACTACTTTTTGTTCGATTAATGTTTTTCTTAATCAGCTCATCGGTGTTTACTTCGAAACGGACGACGGATAGTTACATTTATTTATTTACGTCTGCCGAAAAAGCGCGTCCTATAAATTCGGATCATAACGCGAATGAACTTAATTAAATCGAATAAATTTTAAGTTAATGAACGAATGAGCGATAAATGCCTGGTATAAATTAGGTTTGGATTAGATAAATTATAAGGTTGGGTTTAAATGACTGCGGCAAAGCCTATAATTGATCGATTATCATTAACAAAAGTTTTTATACGAGATTCAATAAATCACCGAGACATTAATATATATTAGGAATGAAATGCGCGTTATTTCGAAGTCGTTATCTATTTTTATACGTTTTAAATAAATAACGTAGAGATTCGTATTATTCTGTGCGCATTGAATGCGCGCTACAAAACAACAGCCCGAGACGCATAAACAAAAATTACGTTTGCATTGAATAACGTTGGATGATGGTAAAAGAAAATTAAAATTATTTTGGAGTCCTTATAGAACGCGATCAGCGTGTCAACTATCGGAAATAGCTCGTTATTAAGAGGTTACGCGATCGATGGGATCGGAAAGAATATAAATTGGCACGATCGAACTGTAAACAAGAACGAGATCGTCTTATAACATATGCTCGAGTTTACGCGATGCAAAGAAAAATTACGCGAATGTTCGCAGGAAGCTGGTGCAGCCAATCTTCTGCAGCCAATTTTTTATTTCCTTTTATTTTTGACAAATTACGGCTTCGACGCCCGTCTAGCTGAGATCCGTTTTATCGTACTTCAAATTTCAAATTCGATGCTGCTCGCGACGAAAACCGATTTTTCAGCAGCGAAAAGTAAGAGAAAAAAACGAGGGAAAACGAGGAAAAACGAGGGAAAAAACGAGGAAAAAACGAGAAGAAAACAGATCGCCCCGATTTATCCTGCCTTCGTCCGACGCGTCACTCCGCGCGCAGTATTTCATCGTATAGTACCCGCGAGAAAACTCCCAGAGCCGAGGAATCGCCGGGCAACCCCGGTGCGTAAAATCGATGCCCCGTCCGGGGTGTCAAGAACCAAGCGAAGACCAACAAGAAAACACTCACGTCCCAGCAGTCCAGGTACGGACGCATTCGCGTCGACGTGTCCTCCATCCTTAGTCCCTGCTGTGATCGCGTGCTGGCGCGCAGTGGTTAAGGCCGGCCTTCGCCTCCTGACGGCGAGCCACCGACGCCGAGGATGGCCGTCGCTCCCCGTACTCACCGCACATGCTTACGCTCACGCCACTACGAGGCGGCGCCTACGGCGCCGTGGCGGCCCGACGCCAGCTGACCTCGACGACACGCGCCGCGCGGGCACTTCCATCCGGCCGACCTTGGCTTCTCCGCCCGCGCGTGGGGCTCCTCGGCTGCGAGGACGAGGCTCGGGTGGCTGGGAGGCGCGCTCGGAGCCACTGACGAGAGGAAAACTGCTCGTATCCGGCCAACCAGCTGCCGCTCTCTCCGGTGACTGCGAGCGCGAGAGGCGCGCGACGCCTCGATCGATGCTGCTGCTCCTGCGAAGGCTTGCGCCCTTTTGCGTCGGTCCGACACCCCCTCCCCTCCCGCCGACCCTCCACCCTCCGCCCAACCCCCGCCCTCCGTCGCCCACCGTCGCCCACCGTCGCCCACCGTCGCCCTCGCAACACAGCGGGCCAACCCCCTCCAGTCCGCCCGTGAGATTTACGCCTCGTTCGGTTAACGACGCATCTTTCGCTACCCCTATCAATCTCCGCCGCCCCTGGACCCGTGCGCGAGCCCCACTCGGTCGGCCTACCGAATTACGGCGTGGAGTACGGCGCGTGTCTCGGGGGGCCGTCGAGCTTTGTTGTCGTTGGCGCCTCTTGGTGGGATCGGTTGCGCGATAAGCTGCCTGATAAGCTGCGAGATAAGCTGCGTGACCTCGTTGCAGGACCTCGTTGCAGGACCTGCGCTTGCACTTTCATTTGTCCGCGACTCGCACGCGCAAACGGGAAGCCGGATAAGCGGGTGGGCTTTTTCGTTGTAACTTTCGCGATCAGCTTTTGCGCGTAATTAACGTCGAGTGAGCGCTTGATGCACTCGCCTAACCACGTCCAATTACTCTCCGGACACTTTATTTTCATTTACGGATACTGCTTTATCGTCTGTTCCTCCCTTCTTCTCTTCGCCAATTAGAGAGTTAGGGCAATGTTGCCGAGATTGTTCTGCTGGAGAAGAGAGAGAGAGAGAGAGAGAGAGAGAGAGAGAGAGAGAAATCCGAGAGGCAGCTTAAAAGGCACCGAAATTCTACGTTGGATAAATGCTACCGCGCGCTATTATATAGCGTACCATTGGAAGTCACAAGGTCAGATGTGCAACACCGCGATTAATTGAGTTAAGAGCAGACTCAACGTAGTCCATTAAAAGGTGTATGTAAACAACAAAAGAACGGCTCCACATCGATGCTCGAGTCGAACGAGCGAATTGTAATTTCTAAAAAGAAAAAGACGAGAGGAAGAATGAGATTGGAAAGAATGTAGAGGGACGTGCACTAGAAATCGAGAGTCCACTAGATGTGAAATGTGTCGCATACGCGATACACAGACACGTATATAGGTACTGTCGAGTGGCGGCGGTGGGGGCGGGGGGCGGGAGGGTTGGTGGCATCGATCAGCCTCTCGTTGAGAGATTCAACGAGTCGCTTTGGAAGTCGACGCTGGTGGTGGCAGCAGACGGCAGTAACAAACAGCAGTTCTGAGCCAAGGTGTATTGATCATTTTCAGATAGGCGATCTCCTTCTCCCTCTCTCTCTCTCTCTCTCTCTCTCTCTCTCTACGCTCGTGTCGACAAGTCGTAAGTACCGCGCGTGCCTCGGAAACCTCGAAGGATTTTCGGAGGATCTCTTACGTGGTCGATACACGCGATGTTGGCTCCTCTCCGGCGTATCACCGTCCCTCCATCGATCCCCGCTGATGGTCTCATCTTCTTTGCAGTGCACGTGGACTCTGGTGCTTTGTTGTCGGCGAAGACTTTCGGCTTTTGAGAGGAAGCTGCAAGAGGAAGCTGCCTTCAACCGCGCTACTTTCCCTACAGGATTAAATCCCGAAGTACGAGATTTTGCATGACAGGTTTCACGAGTTATTTTAATCTGGTTTGACGAGCTAATTCGAACTGACAATGGAGACGAAATTGGCTATTCTTGCATAATGCAATTTTTTGCATTATAATTTCCTATTAGCCTTGTATTATTTTCGTTGATACAATACGTATTGTAATTTGTAAGGTGACGCTACTGACAAATGCAGTAAGAGAATCATTGGTTGTGTCAAATGAATTTTAGTTTTATTTAGATTGGCAGAGATGTAGCAGTAAAATATCGTTCTGTTTTTTGCAAGACTCTCATGAACGGCCTCGCATAATTAAATTTTATAATCGAACGCGCAAGCTTTGAATTTAAATGAAAGAACGTTGAAAAAAATACCGGAAGATGTACTTTTATAGAACTGTCGTGAATAAAATTACTTCAACTTCCTAAGATATTTCTAGAGACTTTTTAAAAATAAAAATAGACTTTTTTAAACGTTGAATGCACGCGATTATTAATTAATCCGTCAAAGTTCCATGTTTTCTACATTGCAAATTTTTTTCTTTTTCTTTTATACAGGTGCAACTGCCCTGCAAGCTAATCGAATTTCAAAACCATCGAATACAGCTAAATTTGAATTATCAACTTGCAAGTGCACTTTTAAATAATTCTATATTCATACTTCCATTCCAACTGAATTAGCATTTCAAATTGTTGATGCAAATTAAGAAATTGAACTGTGCGATATAGTTAATGTACGCATTTCTTTCAGTGAAGTTTCCAATCATAAATTAACCACTTATATTTAATTATGTCGTTACGCCTTGCAATTCCGTTAGTCTCGATTGTAATTTGAGCCGTATCTGTGAGATATTAATAATGGAATATTATAAAAATAAATAATTAATGTAAACGAGTATGAAAATTTTACGTATCTCTTTTTACGGACGATAATCATGAATTTTTTGAGCATTGATTTTCTATTTCATTCAATGGAAGATCGGAATAAGATTTTATGAAAGTCGAATTACATAGAAATTACATATTTATTCACAACTCGTTATCTGCCTTATCGTATATGGCATATTCCATTCTATTCAATCTATGAATGCTTCTCTATGCTCGATTAATTTAATACCTTCTTCTTTTATTTTCTATATTAAACTAACTACTCGCCTTTATAATAATTAAAGGGGAAATTTCTTTATTTCCGTTTACTATACTTTAGAAATGTAATTATATAATATAGATTTATTATTTTAAACATAACTGTGATCTTTCGTTCCTTTTACAACCATATTTTCCAAACAAAACATTGAAAGAATAATCTTCATTTATCAAATTACATTTCACTGACTTTAATTTGATAATAAAGAAAAATTATATTTATTACTCGTGATATTGAATACACAGAACCTTGTATACAAAAGTTTCTAATTTAAATAATTGTATTGAAATTCTAGCCAGGTATGTAAAAGGAATGCGGAATTTTGTAAGTTCTTAATAGTTTATATCTTTTAGCTTAGTAGCTTTCTTATTTGCTTCCAAGTGGTATACTTTTTCGTATAAAAATTAAAAAGGGGTTTTATAAATCGTAATAAATTTTTTGGTGTAGTGTAAAAATATGATTGGGATTTTATTGACTACATTTGATTGACTACATTTGTACTTTTAAGAAAGCGATCGATTGATCGTTTTCAAATTTGAGAAAAATATTTTTCATGAGCCATTAGTAGAAAATAACAACTTTTTTTACTAATTCTTGATCAATCAATTTACAAGTATTATTATTAATTTCTAAAAATTTGTTTGCCATAATACAATTATGGTAAATATATGGATATAAATCATTTAATCGAGTTTTGGATAATTTTTTCCGACGTGTGTGTGATAACAACGACTTTTATTCGTTAGGATATAATAAAAAATATAATTTATTAACGATGGTGAACGGGAACATTTGACCGAAAAATTTTATTTTTTCATTACTCAATGTTGCAGGATTTTTTAAATCATTTCAATAATTTAATAAAGTACTTGATAGCGTAATTTGAAACTAATTCTTCACATTTCTTCTCAAATTTTTAAAATATTTATAAGGTGTAGAATATCATACTTAATATTATAACGCATTTAATTTAAAAAGGTTGATATATGAGATTTTACGAGATGTGAAGTACCAGTGCATACTGATTTTTGTTAAAAAGTCCTCGTTTTAACGGTGTACAAATTGAGAAGTTCACAATGAAAAACTAAAACTTAGTGCAGTTATAAAAAGCACAAGATTCTTTTATGCTTGGATGTACAATTAAAAGAAAATTCATACGTAATTTGAACACCCTTATTTACTAAGTCAGTTCGATGTAATTTTACAGGCACATAAAACGCAATACCGTACGTAGACGTCGTGCGTAAAACGTTGAATAAATAATTAGGAATGCACGAGATTATAGAAGGCGTTTCGCACAAAATTGTCCCAATTTAGATCAAACTTAATGTTTATTATAATAAATACAAAAAGAAATTTTCATTGTTACGCAAAGGAACGAGGATCACAAGGCTGGAAAGTTATGGAATTAAGTTTTCGGTAACAAAGGATAAGAAAGCCTTGTCCAATCTGGAAGGTCTTTAATTGTAAATAATAATAGTCTGCAGTTTTGATGAAACCGTTGCATTTCGCGTCAAAACGCGACTGTATCGAGAAAGACGCACAAATTACCATATAAAAGGATTTGTAATAAAAAGACATGTTTTATCCGCATGTAAATATCCTTCGCATCGGACAAACCACGTGGGGATTTCACCGCCCCGAATTATCGGGCCAATGCTTCGGTTTGATTATCGGCTACGGATACGACCAAAGCCAATTGAAACCACGAAACCCCGGCTGTTTAACTTGGCACGACATAAGAAATCGCATTTTTCTATATACCTATAGGACCAACGTGGCTCAATAGGAGCGAGGTGAAGGTCGCTAAGCCACAGTGCGCACGGCTGAGCTTATTGTAACATTACCCTTTCTTTCCTTTATTTCCCTTTATTGTTTCTATTTTTCTGCGAAGCCTCTAATGCTCGCGCGACTCTGGAATCCCCAGGATAGGGAAAAAAACTTGCCCCATTAAAGAAATATCACGCCATCGCGTAAATACGAATAGAAGTTCGGGAAAAATGGCGCCTCTTATTCAGGACGAATGACCGAAATATTTATTTTATTTTATTTTATGACTTTGCTCTTAAATAGAAATGGAGCTTATAGAAATGTTCTTATCTAAGTACGAAGAAAAGATTTAAGGCTAGATTTTAAGCGTTTTCGTGCGTAGTTATTGACGCTGGTAAACTTACTACTGGTACCCAAAGAGAAAGGAATTTTCATACACATTAGGTTTCTTTCTAGTGTGCGACATCAACAATGCAATATGTAATCTTTTGTATTTTTACGAATTTTTCTGGCCAACTATTGAATATATTTAATGATCCGATAACTTTTCCAAATTAGGATCAAGTATTTTGACGGAAAATCTAATAATGGTACGTTTCAAAATTATAATTTTTGATTTATAATTTGGTTCGTCAACGAAACGTTGAGGCATGTATAATTTTTAAGTGCAGTCGACGATCAAATCATGGTAACATATTTTACCATAGCAATTTTACCGAAAATATCGTAAACTTGGGTAACAAAATCGAAGACTCAAGTTGAACATAAACCAATAGTCGTAGTATTACTTACATCTTCTTCTCTAAATGAAAAAAATGAATTTTTTATTAATATTGATGTTTCATTTTAAATTAAAAGTCGGACTTTTAATTAAGTAATGCATTTCTTATCTCGAAATCGATCTACTATTTTCGTAATAATACATACAATTACAGTTAAAGCAATGTTTGTGTATATAACATACAATATTAAAATATACAAGCGTGGTACGCTCTTTAGCTCAAAAGTTTTTCAATATATCGATCCACGTATCATACATTTTTCTCACAGATTAGATTATTTATAATGTGTGTTTTTACGTTTCCTTACGCGAATAGATTCAAAATTATTTTAATTATTGTATTGCAACAATGTTAGTACTCTCACCGACTTCAAGATCCTGCTTGCAACTTTTTTATTAGACTTGGTTAACTACAGTTATTTTATTATTGTACTTGACTATCCAATTCTAATAACTGCAACATTCGACAAACGAAACGATCGATGGCTCGTGTAATGGGCTTTATAAAAATAAGATAAAGCCAACTTTAAATAGACTGTAATCCGATCCGTATTTAGCTACTTACGCAATAATAATTTACTTATACACATATATTTTGGAAATGGAAGGATTTATCTTTAAATTTTTATCAATCAATCGTGATTTTACCACTTATTTCCTTAAATGATACCATTTCATAAGCATGATAACAAATATATAATACGCAACAAATACGTGTAAATATAACTTTAAAGTAAGCAATATTAAAATTTTGATAAATAATTTCCTATCAAAAGTAATTGACGATAAAAATATTTACTCTACCCCGGTATATCAAATAGAAAATAGGAGTTTAAAAAAAATCTACATTTTTTTCTAATATACATTGAATCCGAATGTTCAAACTATTAAGTTTGAATTCTAGCTTTCAAGCATAAAAGTGATTTAAAATTTATGAGTAATTATTTAAGAAAATATCTAGAAAAATTGCCTTGCGTATCATTACGAAAACGACGATAATATTCTGCTCTAATTCATAAATATTACTAAATCGATACGAATTCAAACACAAGTTTTATCTCGTATTTTAGGATAAAGAAATATACACCAAAATGATAGATTGTCTAACAATCGATTGCGATATGTTTAAGAAGAGAAAGGAAGCGCTATATATATATTGAGGATTACGGGTCGCTTTCCCCTGGATAAAAGAAAATTCATTTCTATTACACTTCGATTGGGTATACCCTACGTAACATATACAGGTAGTCATGACTATATACTTATATAGGTATAAAGATGAGCCCACTACCACGTCAATAGATCTGCAAATGATGACAAGAGGTAGAAGGTAAGAGAGGGATGAAGAGAGAGGCCTCGAGGATGTTCACGCTCGAGGCTCATTTTTTATCTTATCAGCACTTCTACATCGGAATCTCGATTAGCTTCTCTGCTCTAGTCCGTACCACTTGGGTCATGACGACAATAATGCGATCCACGTATAGACTCATCATACAAGTACCCTTTTTTGCTTCTTCTTTCGCTCTCTCTCTCTCTCTCTCTCTCTCTCTCTCTCACACGCACACGCACACGCACACGCACACGCACGCACACCCACACACTTTCTCTCTCCCTCCCGCCCCCACTTCTACTCATAGTCAATTTTCTCAATTACATTTGATCCTTTTGTACGAGGCTCACTACACGTAGCTTCTTTTCTTTCGATTTTTTTCTTTTTTCCGGTGTTCCTGACAAAGGGCATCGCATTTCAAAACACTTAGATCTAATCTGACCTTTTTTTCTTCGAATTGTGGTTTGTTTCATTTAGTAACCTGATAAAATGTGTTATTTATTTTCATTCTATTGCTAATTCTTGATTTATATATATATATATATATTTTTTTTTTTTCAATGAAAGAATATTGTGAACTACATTAGAATTTTCTGTCTACTCGATGGACAATTGTACTGTCTACTGATGTCAAGATTAAAATAAAATAAGAAAAAATTCTATCCTTAGTAACTATACTACTCAATGCTGCACCAAATATATTTTCCAAAGTCTAAAATATTCTTGTAAAATTTTTAATAAATCACATTGTTTTAACTAACGTTTATGTGAAAATAAAATCGTGACTTTTAATTCTTTCAATAAAAAATCTTAAAAATTGAAGAAACTGTTAAGTTTCTTCATTTTTTCTCACATTCTTCCAATTATATCGAGCATCTTATGAAAAAGCATGATTTTCTAGATCGAAACGAATTTCTCACGTGATATACGCAGATTACCGTAAAAATATCTAGATAATAAGAATACATGATAATATGGACATTAAAAATAATTGTTTCTTTATATAATTAGTTAATAAATTAAAAACTTAGCGATTAGTGTAATTTCTTCGTTGATTGGTATAAAACAATGATATTGTATTGGAGATTAGATTTTTTTAAATAAAGTTTCGTTATTTCATAACAAGTCTTACAATTTATTGCCCTAAAAAAATAAATGTATTGAAATAATTCAAATTCGGTAGTTTGTAATAAATCATTCGATGGCTGATGTTATTGTTTAAAGAATTTTACGTTTCTGAATATAAACGTTGTGCCAAAATTGTTATAACTGACGTAGACTTAAAATTACGTAGACTCGCTGTTTGTTATGAATGTTGCAGTGCGTGTATCATTTTCACGTAGTTAAACGATAACAAAATATTATCAATTAGAAATGAATTACTCATTTGAGCAGCAATACGCATTTTTAAATGAAAAAACCGTGATTTGAGTTCGGGCGTTCTTACTGTCTATCGGTAAGGTAGAAATTCGACGTTCAACATTACCAGTAAATAGATATGTACGAAAACACATGAATGAAGACCAAAAGTGATTAAAGCGAATTTATGTGTTTTTAAATTGCGTTGTCATATGACTCGTGATCGTTGCTGTTTTTTCTGTTTTCTTCTCGTTGATTCCTGGCCGCTCGTGCATATACATTCGGGAACCGGCTGTGCACGATGAATTCCGACTTTTCGCATCGTTTGTTTTAATTATTCGTTTATTAAAATATTCTTTCTAATCTTCGGGCATAGAAATAATAAAATGTTCTCGATCGAGTTCTATGCATGTAAAAAGTAAGCAAGGAACGTCGAACAAGTCCGTTACTTTGTCGTAAAAATAGTTCGGAAAAACTGTCGAACATTTTCCATCCATTTATCCGTGACAACGGAGCTCATCATTATCATAAATTTTCCTCGCGGTTTTGCGGTGATCTACAAGTCACTTTCTACACGTCCCAGAGTGCTGAGATCGTGTTGGCGGCGCGCGCGCGAGAGAGAAATCAGATCTCGCGCTCACGCACATAAACATACACGAAGCCGAGCTCGGAAAAACGTAAATACGCCTGCGCAGGGAGCGTGAATCCGCGTGCGTGTGTGCGGGGCTGGTATGTGTGCTGCCTCTCGTCACCTCGCTCAAAATTACATACACCAGTGTGCGCACTACGGAGAAATATATAGACGTATTAATTCCAGGTGGTTCGGTCACCGAGGCTCGAACGCGTACACACGCTTGAACAGTGAATCGCTAACGTTGGAAAAGTGCGAAGATTACGGCTACGTTGGGTACGGCAAAAAATTGCGAGGACCGGAACCAGGAAGGCGCCGCTGTACGCGAAAGATAAAAAGGCGGACCAGGACGTGTAGCAACGAGGGCCGGTCCCTCGTACACCTATTGACGACGACAGAGAAAAAACAACGCATTCGCCGATCTCTCGCGGTGAGAGAGACGGAGCTGCTACTGTAAATTGTTTTGTGTCGTCGTGTGTCCGTCCGTGTGCGCGCGCGACGGCCAACATTACGATAATTCACGTTCTATGAGCGTTCAGGGCCAAGAGGACCCTGGAGAAGATCTCACATCCAGGTTTGTTTTTCTTTCTCTCGCGAAAACATTGTGCTTTGTATATTTATATATGCACGAGCGCGCCTCCACGCGCGCGCTCTTCTCTTTGCTGTCGAGTGATAATCGATATTTTGCACGTATGTTTATGTATCAGTCTGCAATGCATATCGTAGATTTTGGAGATACGAATCGCTTATGTGTGTCGCAATTCACGTTTTGTCGACAATTAATAATTATGTAACGCTTTTTCTGATGACTTCAAGTTAACCTCCTGAGAGCTAGTTTTGCTTTTTTAAAGGAAATTCTTATATCTCTATGTGTTGCGGACAAAATCAGGATTTTTTTTAACGATCTCTATTTTTTAAGTTACTTCGACTTTTCAAGTTTCGGGCATCAAGATCCGATTATTCTTTACCTTTCGATTCTTGTTTACCCTTCGTTTCAAAGCTCCACTTTCCATTTGTAGTTTGTATACGATTGTTATAAAGTTTAGGTTATTTTATCCGATTTTATCTGATTTTATTATATTCTTTTTAACGAATTCGAGTGAAACTCTTTCGTATTGCCTATTAGTTCGATTTTTTCTTATTTTATTATTGAGCCACGATATTTTCATTTTCCGTCTTTTACTTTACAGTTTATAATTAGCTCTTTGTCTTTCACACTTTGTGCGTATCGGTAGTGTTATTTTTATCTTTACTAGGAAATGCCAAAAAACTATCTCTACTTCTCTTACTAAGACTATTATTATGTTACAGAGTTGCTTAATAATCTTTGTTTGGATGATAAAAAGTCTACGAATAGATTCATTCATGATGTATACTTTATAATATATTGTAATTATTGCATTTTATAGGGTTGGAGCAGAGAACTCTTGCAACGATATGAAACGCGCAACTGCCAAGAAATTAATCGAGTGCTACTTTTACCAGCTGACTGACGGTTGTGGTAATCGTGATTGTGGAAATCAATATTGCGCATCTAGTGGAAAAGTATGCAGATCTTTAAATTCATTCTTAAATTTGTTAATGAAAAATTGATCAAATTGTATACTATTCGTTTAATTTACACATAATTATCTATGCTTTAATGTGACGTTTGACAGCTAAATAAAAACCTGTACCTAAGTCTGTAATTGAAATCAGTGAGCAATATCAAAAATTAAACTCTGTTTACTTTTATAATTGCATAAAATTAATTATCTTTAACTACAGATAAAATTGTACTTTAAGTAATGTCGACTGAAACTATTTTGATTTATATACTTTTAGTTTGGTTTAGTAGTTAAATTGATATTATATTTTTTTTAAATATAGAATTACCGTTTCAATGTCGAATTTCATAAAGATTATTAATGACAGTCTTACTCGTTTGATAAGCAATGCTTATATTTATGGATAAGAGTAACGTTTAATGTAGATATTGAATTCTAGCTGACAAATCTGACAGCAGATGAAGCTGCAGCTCAGGCTATTAATTTACTTTCAAAAGATGCGAGATTATGCGATGGTATCCATCCAAGTAAAGTTGCAAAAACCGCTATGGAACCAGGACCGGCATCTCTAACTAAAAGTTTACCAAATAAAAATGTTAATCCTACGTGCTCTGTGGAAGGTTTGTTGTAAAATGTATACATTGACACAAGTTCACGATATTTTAAAAATGTATTTTAATTTAGAAGTGATGGATAGTAGTTTACCAACAGAACAAAAGAATTTAAGCTTTCCTGTTGATTATTCAAGCGAAACTGATGACAAAAGTATAATAATTGATTTCGTGAAATCCAATGACAAAAGTGTGTTATTAATTTATCATTTGATGTAATTCCTATCGTAACACATATCACAATATTCCTAAAAATTTTAGATTTATCTGAGACATATAAGAATAAAAATAAGCGTGGTAAAGGGTTGGCTTCAACTATTTCTAAGAAAAGATCTCAAAAAAAATCAAGTCATCTTACCAAGTTTCAAAGAAACTCTGACTTTGCCAATAATCAACATCTTCTTATTAATAAATTAATCGTGTTGGCTTTATACCTGAGATATGTTGATGCAAAGCATATCATCAATGAATCAAAAACTAAATAATTTTTTGTCGAATTAAATTTATACCTTTGCAATTTTAGAATTAACATAAAAGTATAATAGAGTCAAATTTTCGTTATGTATTGTACTAGTTCAATAAGAATTCAATAAATAAATTAAATACAATTAATATGCTTTTTAATATAATAAACTCTTTTGTTATATTCTATATGCTTCTTAATGCACGTTAGTACACCATTTTTTATAAATATACTTTATTTCATTTTGTTTTTCAGGAAAGTCAGTGCCATATCTTACTGAAACTAAACTTCTGGATATTATTAGCAAGTGTAAGACAGAGGGCTCATATTGTCTTCTTATTAGGACATTAGGAGAAGTTTTTTCATCAGCACAAGCTCTGAGCCAAAGTTTTTTAAAGTCTGAAACGAAGAATTCACCACTTACAGCCTTACTCAATAGGGCTCCTGCATTACTACTGTGTCCTTCGGGAGATTTAAGTAAAGAGGCAGTTCGTTCATTACAAGGGGAAGACAAAGAAGAAGACAGCAGTGATCTTACACCTACAGTTCCTCAGCTTGATGACACTAATGTAGATTTACCAGCGACTCGTCGAGCTTTTGCAGCACTTTGGTCCTTGCCAGGTATAATATTTATTTAATTGTAACATTAAGTTCTTGACGAGTAAAAATGTAATGTTTTGTAAAAAATTATTTCACTTACATCATACATAAAGTTCGATATATATTAGATAATTGCCCACGTGATAGCAAATAAAAAGTTAATATTATTGATTATTAATCATTTTATAAATAATATAGAGTATTTGTTATAAGTGCACTACATTAAATAGTAATAAAAATAATTTTTATCAGGAGAAGCATTTGAATCTGCATTGGTACATGCTCTAGTCACTTTGGCTGATAACATAGAATTAAATTTGCGAGTATTTAGTGGTAATTCTGAAGACAGCACAGACAGTCTACTAAATGTGTTTTTAATTGTCTTTGAGATACCTGTATTGGGAAGCAGTGAATATTTAGAAATGGCTTTGCACATGCTGTGCAAAGCTGCTTCTTGTTTACCTATTTCGGATCAAGCAAAACTTGCTCGTATCTGGGCTCGGCATTGTAAAACACGATTACCTAGTTTGCTTCAAGCTCTCCAACAACTTATTACTGTTAAGGTAAATTTTTTATTTATGGCATTAAGATATTAATTATTACGTTATAAAATTTAATAAGACTATTTAATATTTTATTAATTTTCCAGGTAATTGGAGGCATATTCACACGAGATTATTGTGTTCAAGATACAGATACTATTACAGCAACAACGAAAGTAATGAAAATTGTATACTTTTCTAGTATTTTAGCTGGTGAACTGGATTCACCAGAGCTTGCTCTTGATGAAGATAATGAACCCAATAGTTCTGAAAAATCTAACCAAAGAGCATCGACGATTCTACAGGTATGTTATAAAATTCTTAAAGCTAAGGATTACCTTAAATTGCGAAGTAACGTATTATTATTTGATAAATAACATAGAGATGTATAGACTTATAAATAAAAAAAAAAATTCTCATTAATTTTGACATTAAATACAAACAAATTATTTCTCTTCAAGGATCCACTGTCTGTTGAATTAGCAATTTCGTCAGTGGATGCCCGTAAACCTCTTATTCCTTTTGTTGACTTTTATAATGAACCCTTAAGTGATATTGTCGAAATGGATAAGGATTTTGCATATTATAAGAGTGAACAGCCAAAGAAATTTAGTTTTATGAATTACGCGTTCATTCTTACACCTGCTACAAAAACCCTTGGTTTGTATTATGACAATCGTATAAGAATGTACAGCGAACGTCGAGTAAGTTTTCTACAAGCAGTAGTTGGTCAGCCTACAACCCCGTACCTTAGACTGAAGGTAATTATTAATTATATATTGTAATAAATATCCTCAAATGATTTATATTTATCAAAATTATAATCAGAAATTAATTCATTTTTCAGGTAAGAAGAGATCACTTAATTGAAGATGCTCTCGTCGAATTAGAAGTAGTAGCAATGGAAAATCCGTATGATCTTAAGAAACAGTTAGTGGTTGAATTTCAAGGTGAACAAGGTGTCGATGAGGGCGGAGTTTCGAAAGAATTTTTTCAATTAGTAGTTCAAGAAATTTTTAATCCAGATTTTGCAATGTTTACGACACAAGTAAATATTTTGTCCAAAGTTCTATAATCATTGAAATTTCTTTTATGAATTGTTATAATAAAATATTGTCAATTTAAAGGAAGACACACAAACGACGTGGTTTAATCCGACATCTTTTGAAAGTGATGCACAATTTACTCTTATAGGTGTAGTTCTCGGATTAGCAATTTATAATAATGTTATATTAGATGTACGTTTTCCAATGGTTGTATATCGTAAATTGTTGGGTAGAAAAGGAAGTTTTCCCGATTTAGAAGATTGGAGTCCTACGCTTTACCGTACATTATTAGAAATGTTAGAATATACAGGGAATGATATGCAAGATACATTTATGCAAACGTTTAGAGTCGGTTACAAGTAAGTTTTCTTTTAACGTTTCTTTAATTTTTTATATAATCAGTAGAAACAATGTAGAGCGAAAGTTGTTCTGTTAATTTTCTAGAGATGTATTTGGTTCTTATCTATTCCATGAGCTTAAGGAAAACGGTGATGAAATTTATGTTACACAAGGAAATAAGAAGGAATTTATAGATTTATATGCAGATTTTTTACTTAATAAGTCCGTAGAAAGACAATTCAAAGCATTCAGGCGTGGATTCCAAATGGTTACAGATGAAAGTCCACTAGCTTTATTATTTAGACCAGAAGAAATTGAGCAGTTAGTTTGCGGTAGTAAAATTTTCGATTTCGCTGAATTGGAAGCGGCAACAGAATACGAGGGAGGATATACATCCGACAGTGATACAGTACGCAATTTCTGGCAAGTCGCTCATTCCTTATCTCCTCAATATCAAAGGAGACTTTTACAGTTTACAACTGGTAGTGATAGAGTGCCTGTTGGAGGCCTATCACGTCTTAAAATGGTTATTGCACGCCATGGTCCAGATTCTGACAGGTAATGTAATAGATACAAATTTATTATTTAAGGGAATACAAAAACAAAATGTTATGGACTTATTTTTTTAAATATTTTTATTGTACAGTGACTTTCTTCCATAATGTAATACCTTATGAATGTTAACATTTTTATAAATCAATGTTTTTCTATATTTTTTAGTAAGTTCAAGTACATAAAAACAGTTATCAATACATTTGTACAATGCATCCCCTTAAAAATTTGTCGTACTATGTTTATTTTGTAATTAATGTTAATCTTTAATGTTGCTTGTAATTACAGATTACCAATAGCTCATACATGTTTTAATGTGTTATTGTTACCAGATTATAGTACAATAGACAAATTACAAGATCGATTACTGAAAGCTATTAATTATTCAAAGGGTTTTGGTATGCTTTAAGCAATCAAAAAGTGCTGTTTTTCATTAGTTACAACGCATAGCAGGAGAAAAACAATTTTGTTAGGCTGTTATTACATGAAGGCAAAACAGTATGTCAAAAAGAAAGTCAAGCAATTCACATGTTTCACTTAGTTTCAGCAGTGTATATTTTATATATTTTTTTGGCATTTTTTGCTGTGGAATAAACACTATTGGAACGAAAATGAATGCCGTAATTGCTTGTCTATTATTCCGAAAAGCAGAGATGAATTAGGAATCAGCTATAAAAGCTATTTTCTCTTCAATGTTGCATCAGCCTTAGTCCCACATTTTTATTTATTGTGAATGTTATGCGAATTTACGATGTTCTTATATTTCTAAAATAATGCAAAATTGACATTTTTATAAACGTGTGCTTGCAAATTGACGATTTAGCGTTGCAGAAGCCCAAATTCATTTTTACTTAAGCGTAAAGCGTCGAGAAACTTTGTTAGTGGCTGTCATTTTGTTACTTATAATGCAATTGAACTTGAAATTGGCAAATACACAAAGAAAGTTAAAAAATAAAGACATGAAAGAAGTGACTGTGATTTGAGTATAAATGTCGAGCAATTGCATAATATACTGTGCACAGAGTGTTTTACATATGTACATGTTTTTTAAAGAATTTTTTTAACCTTAAAAATTTTATGCATAATATTAGTGATTAAATAAATGCGTAATATTAATAATTAAACAAATGCATATTAATACCATTTCTCTTTTTCTTTGTTGCTCTATACTTGCACATGACAATTTGGCTCCAAATTTATACAAATACATTTACAGTCTATGTATGTACATATAACATAAATGTAAACCTTAAAGGAGTAGATTAAATATCAATATTTAAATTATGTTAAGCCAAAACGTGACCCCAAATTGTGAAAATTAATATGGTCATGATAGTATAAAAACAAAATCTTTGTATAAAGGAAGTCTAAATTATTGTACTATATTTCAGCATATTGTATATTCAAATTTTGCTTTATACTTATATAATAACAAAATTTAAATAATTCAGAACTTTGTAACATATCTTTTTTTATCTTGCAATTCAACGTCATTTTAGTCATGTGACAATAAAGAATCATTGTTATACTAGACTAATTTATTTTTCATACTTTATTAGACATACAAAATTTGTGTATCAAAATACAATATTAATATCTTCTATATATTAAGCTATTTAATATTTAAAATCAGATTAAACACTACTTTACAAAAGTGGAAAAACATTTGTTAATATTTTGCTTTAAAAATAGATGTATACATATAGAAATGTTACATATAGAATGCATATTTTATATACTGATTTGGTAGAATTATACTATGACAAATGTAGCACTAAAATTAATTGGACGGTTTCGTGAATACAGAAATCACAATTTCAATGGAGGGAATGATTCCTTGAGCAGTCAAGTATCACTTTATAATAATCTAATAGTTAGCGTACCAGCTATAACAAGCATAGATATTACAACTTGTGATGCACTATTACATCTATTATCAAAGTAACAGAAGCACCAGGTCACTTCGTCGTAAAAATCTCTAAAAATATCCAATTGATGTATACTATTGTTGACATAATGTCCTAATCGAACATCTTTGGCAGCTGGTCTACACCCTTCATATTTATCAGCTGGAATGTCAGTTCTAAATCCCCCAACAGCACTTAAGCATTCTCGAGTAATAACCGTCTCAGCTAAAATAGTTAAATTTTTTATTACTATTTAAGTTGTAATCATATTATTCGTGCGGACAGTGTACTTTACCTCCTTTTCGCTCAATAATTTTTACACATTTGTCATCGTATTCTGGACACGTTTCACCCCAGTACCAAAGCCAGTTAAAAGGCGTACCGCATCCAGGTTGATTGCTATTGCAACGATAGCAGTACAATGCATCTCCTATTTAATACGAATTGTCATTAGTATAATATTCCATTTGAAATTATTAATGTGGATTACTAATTCGTTATTCAAGATAAAACTTTTTAGATAAACGAAAAGATTCAGAAAGAAGGTATTTTTCATTGAGAACCCTATTCATTTTCAAAATTAAAAATAAACGAAAAAACGGTATTTTAATCAGTCAACGAGAAATCATTAAATTTTTTATGATAAACATTTAAAGAAAAATCAGTATGTTCTTAAATTAACTTTTAACTTTTGTTTGAGGGCCACGCCCCCTGTAAGAAAAGTTTGGTTATGAAAATGTAAAATTAAAATCTACAATCGATAAATAATTTATCAAGTAATTTTTTACCTTTTTCTACTAATATTCCTATGAATAATGAAATACACAGTACCGTTTTAAACATTTTTTTTTAGATAAACGTCATTTGTAATTTACAGATAAAACATGTAAAATGAGTCTATGCAGAGTTGCCTAGTGTTGTAGCGTATAATCGGAGGCGCCGTGCAAGAATTATTATTGTTCAGTATCAAACGCTAAGGAAATGTCGATAAAACAGAAAATACGTAATTGTCGTTGACAATTATAATCACACTTTCTTAATGTTTATTCAAACTTACGTTGTACACCACGTTATCAATATAATATTAAATGTTTTCTAATTGGAATTTTTATTTTCGTACTATTATTTCGTTTATGATTAAAATATTACAACAAAATTTCAAGTTCTGAACTTGTTTTTTAACTTTATGATTTTTTAATTTTAATTATTTGACAATTACTTTTGAATTGCTGTATAATTTATATTACATCTTCGATCTATTTAGCTTCTATTATGATTAAAAAAAGTCAATCTTCTCAAAGATAAATTAAACAAATGCAAGCGCACCAAAAATTAGTTACATACAGTACTTTAATAAGAAATCACATAGTTTCTAAGAGAATTTGTAATTTGTATACCGCACTGATTTTTCGTAAATTTTGAAAGAAAACCAATGCCATATGCGTAATACTAAATGTATAAATTTATAAATTCTGCATTGTAATTCCGAAACAATGACAGAAGTTTGATTATTAAGTGAATAGGTTTTTGGAAAATAGTCACGTGTGTTGGCTATTTTCCAAGGTATACGTAACTTAAATACTGCACAATATTAACGTACGCGAAAGTAGATGGTCGTTATACAGTACTTAAACAAATTAAGAATTTAATTAAAGTTATCACGTTATCAAAATACTTAACGCAGGCCCTGAGATGTGCCAAACATGTATACCAAACATGTATACTAAGTGGCTACCGTCGAAGCTCCTAATTTCTGTGCGACTTCGAAGGTCTAAGTACCTCCAATGAATCATGCTTGGTCATCTAGATTTACGACAAAATCTGACTCTCGGCGACCCTTATTATATGCTCATTATAATAGGTGCCCTGGACTTTCACTTGTTTTGCTATTAAGTAGCGACATCCACCGCTCGAATCGGAAGATAAAAGACGAACAGTTGCTAAGGCGCTTTTGCAAACCATCTGTTTCACCCGATTTTCACGGGTGATCGTCGAGACTGCGTTTATATCGTGAAAAATCGCTTCCATGTCGATTCTCCACCCGCACTTAATCGTCTATGTCGCTTTTCACCCGCATCTTAAATATGCGTACGCGTGGGCTTCTCTCATTGACTCATCGACGACGTCTTTTCACGCTCCTTTTCACAATCGATTAATAAACAGAATTTTCGACGGACGTTCACGTGGTCCATTAACATCCCGCCACCGTCCTGCTGTGGTTACATTATTATCGTTTCGATATGTTTTGTGGGCTCCAGCTTCGAAAATTCAAGCACCTTGAGGAGCTTCGATGTCAGAATGGTGCCAATGTATAGAGCGTTTATTAAAACCCTGTCGGTTAAATCTACCAACAATAATTTATCTAGTTTTCCTTAAATTGCTTCGACTTTCAAAAATCGAGTATTAGAATAAAGGAAAAAATGCTACGAAACAAAAATTCATAGATGTATAAAAAGCATTGTAAATATTTACACAGATGTGGATTGAATTCAAAAAGTAATAAAACAGAGCGTATTACGTTTATGTATTCTTAAGTGCTTGCCTTCAAATTACGGATTTAAGAAATTTTCCGTGCGTAACTCATCATGTTACTCATCATTTAATTTCTTCTTTTAAAGGAAAACTAAATTTGTTACTATTTCACTAGTTTGTTCATTGTGCTCCATTTATTCTCAGAGTAACATTTTACACAGTTTGATTTTAATCGCTGCATTTAATTGCAAAACAACTTTGAACTTTGACTTCACAAAAGTTACTAAGTTTATGAGTATTTTCCCCCTAAAATCACTATTTTCATGCGTAATTATACACATAGGAATAACTTAGCAAAGATGCACGTATTGCTGTCGTATTATTAATTTGTAAATATACTATATACCTGTGATATTTGCAACGCATTTATGTCAATGTAAATTTATATGATAGTCGAAAATTCAAAAACCGTTGAAGAAACTGTTTACATGGCGGTGAATTAACGATTGCAAAAATAAAACGTAACATTTTATTTACATTTTTACTCCTGCCATACAAAAGCAAGTTTTATTTTATTATTTTATTAGTATCGGAATGTGTGCATGATATTTTTCCGTTTACTATTAATTATCAAAATAACGTTCTTGTGTTATGAGAAACACGTTTGTGTCTACTTGTCAGCCTTTTTCGTTATCCGAGTCAACGTATTGTAATCATCTTATGCCTTGCAAATGTGTACATATACTCTAAGTTATAATTAGCTAGTTATAATTAGCTATAACACAGTCCCAAAATGTTTTCATAGAAATTTTTGTAACAATTTATGACGACTTGTATACTTACTGCAACTAGAAGAATTTCTGAAATTTATACTCGTTTATCTCGGATTTAAATGAAACCGTGTAAGTTGGGCTATTTAATTCGGACAGACGCGTTTACAGGTATTATTAATGCGTCGCTTATTGAAATTTCCAGTCCTTTATAATCTTCGTATTTTAAATTAAATATTGTTGTAGGAAAAATTTACCACATCGTCTTCTCGATACAGTTTAATTGTTAAAAGTAACACTCTTACTTGAAACGGTACCGCCTGCCTTAAAGACATTTTAATAAAAATATTATCGTAATTCTCTATTGTCAAGCGGTAATTAAAAGTACCCAATAAACGTGATTTTGGTTGTTAAAATTGTAAATTGTAAACCGGTATTGTTAAACGTTTAAGGCAGCATTGCCAATAGATCGATGGACTCGAAATATCGAGTTCCTTATCATAAGACATAGAAAAAAAATTTAATTTCAACTACGTATAAATCACAGATTTGCTTGTATACCTACTTCAAAGATAAGAGGACCTTGCATTCATTGTCACGTTTTACACATTAAACGAATGCTTTAGCGATTGTAGAGAATATGCTCCATTAAAATCCAAGATTAAAATTTTAATTTTCAGTTTTTATTATCTTACAATGTTTTTTTAATAATTTGTAAAGTAATCGTAAATTTAACTCACGTATTTACATTTTAGCCTAATAAGGCGAGTGTTAGTGATACGAATCCTGTATTCTGCGAAAGCTAGAAAACGTTATTTAACATATTTAAAAGCGGATCGTAGTTTTGATATAGTACGTACAGCTGATTTGCTCGAGCTGATCGAATTATTCATTTTTGGAAAAAAAATATATCGTAAGCAATAATTCAGGTTTGAGAATAAAAAGAGAATAAAAAGGGAAAGAATAACTTAATACACGAACATGAACAAATTAATCTTTCGATTGGTATGTTTGTATATCGCATTTGAAAAATTGTAAACAAAAATCGAATTTTATAATTGAAAAATATAATTAATAATAGGCGAAGATAACCGGAAAAAAAATGCTTTGAAAATCTAGGAATAAGTCCGACGTTTGCTCTGCGGTATTAAATTTTTATTTGCTAATTTTCTTTTACGACCAGATATTCCATTAAAGTAGTAAATTTCTACGATATTAACAAATAAAATATCCTATTTTACTAGTCACATATCATTAAAAACGCGGTGAAACATTAGCTTTATCATTTTCTGTACAAATCCCTTCTACAGAGATATTGAGCATAATTGCGAACTTCTACATCTACTATTTTTCTCAGAAGTAAGGTACAATTTTATTTAAAAATACAGTACTCGTATCGCCGTGTAACATACATTAAATTCGAGTTTAACTTTGTTGAAATTTATAGGCTCAGGAGAAATGTATTCATCAGTGCCAATGAATACAACGTTTCTTACAAAAATGGTGTTATTAAGTATAAATGTACACGTTGGAGAATGTATTCTAATGCAGAGATCTGCATTATCGGCCACCGACTGCACTTCCGAAATAAATAGAAAAATATAATATTTGACGAGCGATGAAAAAAATAAAAGTGAAATCGTAATATGCTTCATCGCGTTCAAATAGAAAAGCGTGCCATCAAATCTTATTGCCTAATAGTAACAAGACCCTCTAAATGTCGAGTTAATTTATATTCGGTTTTATCAACTATTGCAGCCTTATTTCAATTAACGATGAGAAATGGAAAATATTTAGTTTCATACGGTAAAACATGAAAGTAAAACGTTATGTAAACTAATTATGTATTTACTTGGCTTTTTCCATTACTGTGGCAATGTACGAGCTTTAACCAAACGCACATTCCAATATGAAAAATATTCTTCGACGCAAAAACGTAAAAAACATTTTAAGATTATATTACATAGGAACCAGAGTATCCTACGTTCTTGCATTGCATTAGTATCGTACTATCCTCTTATTCGTACACAGTAAAGCCATTAAAACTAGAAGTAAACATATTTTTATACGTACAAAAGTGAAAAAAACGAGCAGCAATAAGAATTTCTTATTATATTATATACCGTACATCGAATACCTCCTACAACAATTGCATCCGTTGAAACTACAGTTTTTCTTTCTCCGTTTTCCGTTCTCTGCATCTATACGATATCATGAGAATGAGCGAGCTTATAATCGACTTTTATTATTAATAAATTGTAATACCAAATTGGATGCACTTGCGGGAGAGAGATTAAAGTTATTCCTCTGACCGACGTTTATAAACAACGTAAAAGCAAACTGCTTATTCGAACCATTGTACGTTGCATTTCTTTACGATCGAAGTGACTAATTGGAGGTACAAGCGACTCGTAACGCAGTTCGGTACTTTTGCCGAACTTCATCCTCGAGCGCACGTTCGCTCGTCGAGATGCACGTGAGATGCAGCCTGTTGCTTCGAATCCTCGATGGACCATATGCTACCTTCTAGCATCTCGCGACATTACCACGCGGACGCCAAATAATCCTCCCCGATGAATTAAAAAACGAGAGTCCATTACTCTCGCGGAGGAACGAGGATCCTTTGAGTTAACTTTGGGCGTGACGAGTCGTGGCCGACTTTCTCGTAAAATCATACGAAGAGCAGCGTTGCTCCGTTCGCCCGCCGCGTCCTCCACCGACATCTCCCGCGACCGCCCGACCCCCAGAGGATCCCCGGCACTGCGTCCGCGCACTCGGAAGACCCAATTTTCCCACGAGTGCCCTCGAGATTCCGGAGGGAAGATCCGCGCTCTCCCCGCGATCGACGAGCTCGAACGTCGCCTATCCCGGAATCCCAGTCGTCGTCTCCAGCGCATTCGATCGGTAAGCGGAACGCCTTCGAGTTGCTCCTTCCTCCGCCACGAGGTTCCGGGCGCTGCCGGCGGCCGGAGCGAACTCAGCCGCGGCGAGCGGCTCCGGGTCGAAGTCGGAGTCCGGTCCGCTAGTAACAGGTGGTTCGCGTTGGTTGGTCGAATCTCGGTCTCTCGCAGCGGTCGAGCCTCTCCCTCCCCCGAGCCTCTTCCTCGCTCGTGCTCGCTCCGTTCCTCGTAGTGCTCACACGAGCGGACCCGAGCCGCCGTCATCGCCGCCACCACCGCGGTCGCCATCGCCGCCACCGTCGCCGCCGCCAACGCCGCCAACGCCGCCAACGCCGCCAACGCCACCGCCGCCACCGCCGCCACCGCCGCCACCGCCGCCGCCGCCGCCGCCACCAACGTCTCCCGGCGCAACCGCGAGCGGCGAGCGTTCGGTGCAGTGCGTCCGCAGAACCACGTGCGCTTGGACGCGTTTCCGATTGTTGAACGAGAGCGAGGTCCGCGCGCCCGCAGGCACGCAAGGCACGCACCCGCAGGCACGTCACCGGCGAGCCGTTGCTCCCTAGTCCGGACGAGAGTCGTCGTGTGCACGGGTGTGTTCCGGGGGGGGGGCGCGAAATTCAAAAGGGACACGCCCTGTCGAGACGCCGGCGCGTGCAGCGGTGCCGGCGACGAGTCCCGTAAGCCGCGGGCCGGAAGGCGGTGGTGGAGTCGCGCGGCGCAGTGCCCGAGTGCGTCGTTGATCGCCCCGGGGACAGGCATCGTGCCCGGGCGCCCCCCAACCTCGGGTGACGCGAGGCCCCGCACACTGGGAGGCCGTACAGCATCGTCGTCACGAGGTAAGCCTGCGAGCGCCGCCCCCGCGCCATTCCCGGCCGGTCGCGGTCACCTACTCGCGGTTCGGGCTCCGCCATATGTTTGCCGTGGCGCGCCTCCCCGGGCGCGCGCCCGACCGCGGCTACGACGCGTCGACCTTGGCGCTCCGAGCCGCTCTTATTTATAGGCGGTCGTCGGCGTCCGAGCCGCCGAGCCTGCGCCGGGAGTCGACGAGGCGCCTCGGGCGTATCACGTGTGCGCTTCGCGATTTCGCGATTTTAAAGGCCGACAGGAGCGGAACTTCCTATCGATGCTCCGTGGCGGCGCGGAACAGCCGCATGGCCGCCGTCCTCGGGAACCGGAGGCGTCGCCGCTCCTCGACGGTGATAATCCCGGGGGCTCATCGATTTTCGCGTCTCTCCCGCGGGCCAGGCAAGGACTTTCCAATCCTTTATCGGCTGCTCCGCTTTTCGCCGCCGCCGCCGCCGCCGCCGCCGCTTCAACGTACAAAGTTGTTGGATGCTCGCGAGGAGCGTCGGCCGGAGAAGCGGCGGAGCAGCCGATCGAGGGGGAACGTTATCGCGCGCTAGCGGTACTTGGGTAGGAAAGCACGCGCTGGTGTCCGCGCTGGTGTCCGCGTATTCCGCCCTTTACTCGGCGATCGCCGATAAGGTTGTCGGTCAGAAGCTGCCGATGACGCTTTTCACGGAGTTGCCTCGTAGGCGATGAGCGCGCGACCGATGAACGCGATCCTGGTTGTTTAATGGCGCATCGTCGGCCGCTTGGCGCCCACGATTAATAAAACGAAGGATTACGACACAATAGCGTTCGACTGGTCGCGCTCGATGACGTTTTAAGGCTTTGGCGCGCGGTCGGACGCCCAGGCGCGTCAAAATTCGCCGATGCGTTCGCACGTACGAACGGAAGAGCGTCGTCGGCTCCCGACGCAATCAACAAGTTGCACCGAGACTCGTGCAGACCTACGCCCGGGATCGATGCTTCCCTCCCAATCGAGCGTCGCGCGTACGTTGACGCGGGGGGCTCCTTCGGAGATCGGCGAAACCGTCGTACGCGGCGATTCGGCGATCTCTCGAGCTCGTTCACCGGGAGGTGGGCGAATCCGGGAGCGATTTCTCTCGCGGGCCGCGCAAGTGGGTCAGCCTCGAGCGTCGCTCCGAAAAATCGCGTCCGTCCCGTAAATCAATTAAGGAGGCCGTTTCTATGGGTCGTAAATTAGCGAGGGAAAGAGGGAAACGAGTGGGAGGAAAAGGTCGTCCCTCTCGCCCCCGACGTGGCGTCGCGGGCCGGAGATCGGCAAAGCCGTAAACCGGTTAGCCGTCGCTCGCGCATTTCTTCACCTTGTGCCTTTTCCACGGTGCTGCTCGGGCTCCCGCATTAAAGAATTATGCGCTCGAATACGCGTATGCAACCCCCCACCCCACCCCACCCCACCCCCACCCCACCCCCACCACCCACACTGGCACAATAAAGCGGCCCCGCGTTTCCGCTTCGCGCGCTATTTTCAGTCGCGTCGCTGGCTCATTGCACTCCGATTTTTTACCGTCTCCCTCGCTCCCGTCCCGACGTTCGACAGCTCGCTTTACGCGGAGTCGCGGATCGCGCGCGAACGAACGCCACCGAACGATCGATCGGATGTCACGTCCCGGACATACCTTCATCTGGAACGAAGGTTTCGCGATCGGCGCCGATAGCGTTACGAGAAGCCGCTATAGCTACGTTTCGCTACGATGCACCCGCGAAGAGTTCGAGCGAAACTCGGTTCTCTTGGAGGCGGAGATGCACGCAAGGGTCGCCGTAGCTGCGAGCTTTCGACCGACTCTCGAGTTTCGTTGGAGTGTCGCGATAACGAGGCGTTCCTCTAAGCTCGAAGCGAAATCAAGCTCCAGTAGAAGCGAACCTTCGCTTAACGCACACCTCCGCTACTGCAAGGTAATGGGATTTACGTTTTAGCACGTAGACGTAAATTTGAGGTACGGGCGTCGGTGCAAAAGTCGCCGAAGTCGCTTCGGAAGGTTGGAGTGTGTAAATCGAGAAACCGACAAACTTAACGATACGGGAGCTCGTTACGAATGACAATTATCATCCGAACGGCGCGACGGCGAATAGTCTTGGCTCTTCTCCGAAACGAGGGCCGAGTACTCGCTCGTAATCACCAAAGCGAGAATCACCACGCGAAAGTTATCGTTGCATTTACGGTGCTCCTGGAAGTGCTCGTAGAATTACGGTAAAAATAGCCGCCGCAGTCGGCGACCACGACGGAATCACCGTAATCGCGCCGTAATCGCGCGGTAGATTTTTATCGGGGAAGCGCACTCTCGAAAGAGGAGTTGGTCGTCGTGGTCGTGGTCGTGGTCGTGGTCGTGGTCGTGGTCGTGGTCGCCGCTTCGGTTTGGCGCCGCCGGGATCGCGATAAAAAGACGCGCGAATTCGCCGGTGGAGGGGTCGGTTGCCGCCGACCGACCCGCGAAAACCCGGCGCGCAAGGGTCCATTGACACGGAGCGCGCGGAGCTGCGTTCCGCGGCCCACGTGGGAGCGACGGCGGGGGCAAGCGCCCGGGAGGCTGTTGCTCTCGAGCCGGAGGATGATCTCAACGCAGTCGGGATCCGGCGCGCCGTCTGGATGTAGGTCTCCGACGCAGGACTCGCGGATCGCTGCCGACTCGCTTCGGTGGTCCTGGGCGCGCGAAACCCCGACAACTTGCGGGCTCCTGGTGCTACCACCGTACCGGCGCTTTATTCTCGTCCTCCGCGCAAATATAAATACGGGCCCCCAAGTGTACTTGACTAGGATGCCCTTATCGCAAGTCTCGACAAGAATAATGGGAAAAGGACGCGCTCGATTGTGGCAACGCTTGTGTGCGAGATAACGGGAAAATATCACGCGTACTTATTTGAAATGTACCGCTTTGTAGAAGTGGGAGTTACTTTGTTTGGTTTTCTGAGCCGTGATCCAGCGGGTGAAGCGACGAAATGACTTTCCGAACGCGAGCTTATTTTTAGGTCATATTTGCACCGCAACTATGAGAATAATCTCGCAACACTACCGATTCGCCAACCATTAAATTAATAGAATTTCACGGTATACCTGTAATACCGCGATTCGTGCGAGTGATGCGATGCGATGCGATGCGATGCGATGCGATGGAGAAGGACGCAGAGATCGAGTAAACGAGAGAATTCAACTCTCCATCGCGTCTTACCATTACCATTACCATTCGATCCAAGCTATCGGAAAGAGCACGACTTTAAGTAAAATTAATTTTCATTCGGTAGAGAGAGAGAGAGAGAGAGAGAGAGAGAGAGAGAGAATTTCGCGGAAAATAAGCAGCATCGATGAATTCAGCGACGGACGATACTAATGCCGTGTTTTATTGGAATGATGTCAGTGCGTCATTACTATTATGATGCGATAACATCCGGATCTCTCTCGCAGATGTGTACATTCGTAACAGAAATAGAACGGCGGCGTATTTTAGCGAAATTGAATTTAATACGATAATGAAGTTTTGTAGCGTTTATTTGATCGAATAACGCGCTTTCGATTAATATGCCGTTGCGAATAACTTATATCGTTCCTTTTCCTACGATCATCAAGGGAAATGCAATTTTCTATGTAATAATTCAATTTGCTCGCTGTGTGTGTGTATCGCTCGATCGACGCGCACGTGTAATCGATGCGCGCCTACATTTGTCCGATGAATCATGATTCGGAAGGAAATTTCTCTATCGAGTCTCGAGACTCGGCTTGATTAGAAGGACGATCGGCACCGCGGCAATGAAATGTAATTACTCGTCGGGATATATTTCTATCGCTCGATTATTCGGAAAATTGAACGGAGGCAAAAGGGAAAGGAGCGGCCAGCTTTTGCGTGCTCGTAGCGATACCATTAGAAAGATCGATTAGCGGAATAAAATGCAGAGGAAGGCGAAGGAGGTCGTAAAAATGAAGCTGCGAAGAAAAGCCGAGCGCTCGCCGTATCATATAAATGATAATGTGCGTGTGCGCGCGCGCGTGCGTGCGTGCGTGCGTGCGTGTGTGTGTGCGCGCGCGCGCTTGCGCTTGTGCGCGCGTGAATCTATCTCTCGACCGATCGATCGCACTCTGGCTTATTTTTTCCAGCGCAAGCAGAAGGAGGCGCGATGCTTTGATTCAGCCGAGTTAAATCGCCCGGCATCGCGCGCAAGGCTCCTCGAGCGTCTTGAGAAAGGCCGTCGTCGTCGTCGTCGTCGTCGTCGCCTTCGCCTTCGCCTTCGCCTTCGCCTTCGCCGCCTTCGCCGCCGCCTTCGCCGCCTCGCCGCCGCTGCATCACTGCTGCTGAGAGAGGGAAGAGAGTGGGGCGAAAGCTTCCTTCCCCGCCGACGAAGAATGGAGTTTTACGACGTGGGAACCAGCGACCTTAGGGAGCTCTGGGACTCGTACCTCGTCGAGTCGGTAAGTCTCGTCCGGCTGAAGCGCTCCAAAACCGATTTCATTCCCGTTCCCCCGACGAATTCCTATCTTAGGACGACACTCGGTCGCGTGCACGTCTCTCTTTGCTCTCGCGCGCACTCGATACACTTTCACCGAGTCACTACGGCTCCATCTAACAATCGCTTCATTCACACAGTTTAATTGAAATCGCTTGGTGTGGTAGGAAGTAACGCGCGCAATGAAATGCGACGCCAATAAAAACGGAATTATTATACGGCCTGGAGCAAACAATTGCTTATGAAACGGTCGCTGCTTCGCGTGATTTATACATTCGACACTGTTTATAAACAATATATTCATCCGAGCAGCCCGAATGCTTTAGCTAATGGCTAATGTAAATATAAGCGCCACGCGATGTACGCCCAACATTTCTCGGCGAATCCTTATTTTTATTTCCATCGCGATAAAAATTCGTTTACCAGCTCACACGTACGGTCATCGCCTGTGAAAGTACACTTGCACCGAGAATTGCAAGTACTCTAACGTCGTGTTCTTTTAATTCGCATCGTTGGAAAGTCGCAAGTTTGTGTCCGCGGCGCGCGCGCGAAGAAAGTATTTAAATCGTAGGGACTGCATTTAGCATCAAGCTCGATGCTTTAACTGTCGGGTGAGAAAATTTAACGATTAATCGCTGCTCTTACGGTCGAATCCTCTTTCCTTTCTCGTTTAACCGTTACTCCCCTTAACCATTGCCAATAGACATTTGTACCGTTTTATTTTTAACCGCGTAAATCGAAGATTTTACGCCGAGAGAAAAAACGATAATTGCGTATTTCTGTGCAAATCGCATTCCCAATGTCGTGGTGGTGCTTTTTATCCCTTCCATTTCATTTTTTTTTCTCCCCTTCGCTAAACGCCCTACGCGAATCATCAATTATCTTTGCCTTTGCAAAGATAATTCAAAGAGCGTCGTCTCGGTAACCGTATTGCCTTACGCTTTTGTTTGCTTCTGCGCGAAGAACTATCGGCGATATCTATATACCACGTTCACTGCCAAAAACCTCTCGACGACTTTCAATTACATATCGGGATGGCTAATTTTATCTATGCAGTGTATTAGCAAAGCGATAAGAGCCAATCGAGGATGTATTTAACGTTAGGATGACGCTCCAAAGACTTTGTCACTGTTTCGCCACTTACGAATCCCAGCCGAATATCTCGGCTGTTTATCTCTGTAATTCTCCTGCAAATATAATTAATATACATTATTATCGTATAATAACTCACGAAAAGCTTAAGCGCACACAGATAAAAATTAATAGGCAATTTCGTGGTATGTTAGTCTTTTTTATCGCGCAGCACATATTTTTGAATATATTAGCAAAACAGACGGAGAGATGAGTTGGTGTAAGAAACGTTAGTTCTGGGAGGCCGAAACAATATTACTGTTTTTTTTTCCTTGATAAGATATTTATAATTCGACTGGGGGATTGCGTCAGGTAAAAGAAAATAGTTCACCCATCGCATTTTTTCAACATCTAGAACGCGGGATCGGCGTTATCTACAAAATAATACACTTATAGTCAACGCACGTGTTTTTATTTTTGTCAAACGTACGTATGTTTGCAAATGGAATGTCGGATTGTCCGTAAATATCGATAGTGCACACTTCTTCCCTCTTCTTTCATAATTCGATCTTTTCCGATGCACGGCCAGTGGACTGCCTTTCGTGAAAATTCCATCCTTCTTCCGCCGTTAATTCTCGACTTCCATTAGAGAAATGCGCAAAATGTACGGAATAGCGCAGATCGAACGATTTTAACCTTCGAACCTCTCGATCCTCGAGGTTACCGCATTCGTATCGTCTCGATCTTTTTAATTCAAGACTTCAAGAAATTTCTCTCTCTCTCTCTCGCTCTCTCTCTCTCTCTCGCTCTCTCTCTCTCGCTCTCTCTCTCTCTCTCTCTCTCTCGAGTCGAAAGTCTGCTTATGTCTCATGTAACCAAAAATTTAACCACTTGCGAGCGATTTGTCACTCTATCGAACTGAAATATCATCCGATACCATGTAATACAAGCTCGAGCATAATCACTTTTGTACGCCTGTTCAACTACTAGTCGTTTAACTCGAAAGTGAATTTTCTTTTATCGAGTTTTTTCGTTCGAGGCATTTCGTAGAAATATAAGAATATGAATTATTATTAGCACGTAGCCCGCCTACAGTATTTAGTTACGCTATTTGCGATAGAAGATTTTTAAGTTATACAATCGCTGAACGCACGAGTTAAGACGATAAGGAAGCGCGTCATATTTTTCATAAATATTAAGGAATTAACATTCGGGTAGCATTGAACGTACAAACGTATCAGTGTTCAACCTTAAGAAATTAATACCAAGGTTCATTGCGATCTCGCATGCTTTTCTGAACATTAGAACAGTCCACGACGATTTGCTTAATAATCGTATCTCGCATGGCAGTCTCGTATGGCACCGAAGCCCGAATTAATTTCATACTCGTTCACAAATTTACTCAGCTTAGAATTTCTGCAGATATCGATTACGTACAGCTCTAGATGAACGAGCAAAAGAAGTTTAATCAAGAGTTAGAGCTGTAATTTTCTGCGATCGCGCGTACTTTTTAATAAGTTATCGAGTGCGTAAATATTAAATAATTTAAATATTTTCCACTAAATGGGACACAGGCTAATAAATTAACGGGATATTATCTTCGAGGACATCTGCTTGTCGACGTCGATATTCCAAGCTGGACTGAACTCACGCGACGTTTACCATCCTAACGTTCATTACAAACAATACGATATATCAAAACGAGCTCTTTATATTCGTTTGCACAGGTGCTCCCGAACGTCTCAATATTAATGACACAGATGGCTTCTGCGGCCGGGAACCCTCGATGTTTATCTCTTTTTTACAATTTTTCCACATCACCGATCGCTTTTGTGCTACAATCCTTCGTAAAGTACGTAACTCGCGAATGGTAATTCCCTCGGCTACACAATCTTTGACGAAATAATGGAAGCGCACCGACGATTACCGAGGCTTTGTAACTGTCGTTAACGTTACAACATTTTTCCTTTTCGTTACGCTTGACGCACGAGCGTGACGGAAAAAATGTAAATGAAAAGCTACGCGACCCATTTCGGTGACTGCGAACGCAATTGCTCGACGTAACCTTAATGGGTCACTTTTACAAAATCCCGCTCCATGTTTAATAGCTCAAATGGCTAAATGCCCGTAGGCATGTTATTTGCATGCGAGGCAAATTAAATACGAGAAAGCGAATAAGCGAAAAAGCGAAAAAGCGAAAAAGCGAAAAAACGAAAAAACGGAGAATAATACGCGCGTACTTCGGGGAGAAACGTCGTTACATACACGCACCGAACGTTAAATCCGACCACCAAGCCTAATGACAAACGATCGCATCATTTTCGGTAGCCATCTTTATCAGATTGTTATTCATGTACGTTCTTAGCGCGCAATGCTATTAAATATTATATTTAATAGTAGCGCACCGTAATTTATCGACTAGCCATCGATTAATCGTCATTACGAACGAGCAGCTTCTAGAATCTAATCTATTGCACTTGCGCAAATTCTCGGCATCGGTTGATATTGTCAACTCGGTTTTTGCACGTGAACATTCCTCCGACGATCAAAGAAGGGATTATCGATAAATACACCGAGATAAAAGCACTTTCTGACGTTGATCACGGCACTTTGCATCGCAGTTTCAGGAAGCGATTCGAACGGACCTTGCAGCGACCTGACGTTCCCCGAAGCAGATTTACGCTCGCGCACGCAGCCAGTGATGCACTGGATCTCTGGATCTTGATCCGCGCCACCGACCGGGGAACCCGAAACAAAATAATTTTTCTATATCTGGCGCGGAGTTTTCTACATACGAGCGTCGCATGTCCTCGGTAACTTCCGCCGAGTCGCGGCCGGCCTCCTTTCTCGCCTTCCGCTTCCGTCGTCCGAAGACGATGATGATACGAGCGTCCAATTAAAGAGCCAAGTGGACTCCCGCGGGCGGTAGACGCGCGCCGTCCTTGAAGCTCGTGCCCCACGAATCGGCGCGATCGATTAGACCGAGATGCGCGTCCGCGATAAACTCGAGGAGCCCTTTTTCCTCTCGGGCGCGGGATCGTCGAGGGATCGCTGGAGGGGCGGAGGACGGAGAAACTGGAAAAGGCGTCGCTTTCGCTCGGTGCGCTCCTCTCGCGTTACACGAGTCTTATCTCGTCAATAGGCGTTTCGCGCTTATCGAAGGAAACGCATAAAGATATATCGAGCGAGTCAATCGTCCTGTCGAGCTTTGGTCGGGAACGCGTTTGTTTTCCGGTCGTCGACGTCCGAGGACTTCACTCGACCAGCAGCCGAACCACGGGAGACTTGGATCGCCGCGATCTCCTTTTTCTTTATCCTTTTATCCGCGCACGTCTCTTCCGCTTTCGGAGATCATTCTCGGGTTGCTCTTTATCGCGTCTTTATCCCGGACTCAGTCTCGTACTGCGCGCGTCGTCCTCGAATCCTTAACGCTCGAGCGACGTCGGATAAAAGCTGTCCCGAGGCAGGCTCGTTCGATCGCAAGTTGCTCTCGTTCGATGATCGTTCTATCGGCTCGAAATAATCGTCGACGAGTGCCGGCTTTTACGCGCTATTATTGTTCCGTTTGCTTTCGCTGGAACGAGCGGAGATAAGCCGAAAAACGTCGAGGGCAAAAATGAAAAAAGGGAAAAAACGATCGAGATCGCGGATGAATGTCCAAGTGTGCGACGCGGACACGAAAAAGGCGACTCTTGCGGTATTTCCCTTTTCGCTCGTACGTACATGGCCATCTGTTTATTGTTCTTTCCGCCCACGCACGGTGGAAGGCCAGCGATTGTGTCGCGGTCGCCAAACGTAAGGTGCTCCGTGTCCCGGAGAGAAAGGCGGGCGGTTTTCCACGAAATCGCCGGCCGATTAGCGCGGCTGTGCCAAAAGGTCAGTCTCGTACGGCCTCGAACGTCGTCGTCGGAGTCGCGCACTACGCGCTTTCCGATATCGGGCCGCAGACGCTTAATCAGTGCGCCGCGATAAATCCGAGGCAGGGCTTTTTGACTTTCGTTGGCTAATCGAGCGAATATTCTTGCCTCTGGCGGAACAGGTAGAATGGAAATGTTTTCTTCCTTGGCTCACGCGCAAGGATACGGCCTCTGATGAACATTTTCCGGGCTCGATTTCCTTGAGTTCGAGGAGTCGAGGTGTATCCGACAGGCTCTCTCTCTCTCTCCCCCTCTCTCCCCCCTCTATCACTCTCTCTCTCTCTCCCCCCTCACTCTCTCTCTCTCTCTCTCTCTCTCTCTCGCGCGCGCGGCAGAATTGATCGAGGCGCAGAGGGAAACGCTCGTTTTCTTCGATCCAATCGGGGAAGACAGTTTTTTACGTTGTTTGACTCGAACGCTCGTGATCGCGATACGATCGCGCGCAGCCTACAAAGCCGTGCTACGCGTAATTACGCTCGATACATTTTTAATAATCGGCGTATAGCAATCAATACCAGCGAGCTCGAGAATAATAAACAAGCGCGTTATAGAGATGGATGGCTCATAGTTTTGAGCCGCGATCGGAACTAAACCCAAGCTTCTCTTCGCCATCGGCGCGCGAAATAAATCATTTAATAGCAACGTCGGAGGTAAGATTTATTTGTCGCACTTTATCGGCCCTGATAATAAATTAAATTTTCCTCGAAAGTTAATGCGCCTCGCTTTCGCGTTCGATTGTTCACGAACGAAACCAAGGTCGACAGGGGCGAACGCTTCGGCGAAAATGCGCTCCCGCGTAAAATGGCACGTAATACGGCCCCCGATTTCCCGGCTAGAAAACGACTTTCGTTTCGGTCGGCGACACTTTTGCCGTCCGCGACGCGATAAGAGTCGCGGCCAAAAGTAGGCCGCGCACTTATGCCGGATCGCGCGCGCACACGTTACTCGGGCGAAAACGCCGTTTTCCACTGCTAATGCCCATGATGGACGGCGCTTTTTACGAGTCCGAGGGATCTTGCGCATCCGCGTAGGACTGCGTAGGAGGTTTTCCGTCCAGGCCGTCGAGGCTCGTAATTGGGTTGTTCGGCGCGGCGATCGACGTTCAACAACGGACGAGTTACGTTTCGTCATCGAAGCCGTGAATTTAACCGAACTGCTTCCTAGCGAATGTTCCTCTCGGACTCGGATAGAGACGCGTTTCGCGGCGATTCGGAATACGTCGGAGCGAAAGGAAACGTAGTCTAGTAGCGATGACGCGCAGTTGTCGCGTACGTTGTTAAATTACGCGACAAATCCAAGCCTCTTTCTCTAGTTGAACCGCATTACGTACGGGATGCCGCGACATTTGCGCGAACCGACCCGATTGGCATTGATCAGCCTTAAGAAAAGGATGTTGATCGCGCGTGCGATTGGAGGTTAAAAGTTTATGACTCGAAACGCTCGAACAGGTAAAGACGTGTGCTTTGGTTCGTTAAACGTTGTCAACATGCTCGCGTGGTCGAGATAAGGAACGCTTGTGCAATTTTCAGAAAATTTCGCTTACATCGGGAATACTTTACGACGACACGCGCGGTAAGCACGTTTATAACGTTTTGCAATTATTACTGCATTCGTCATATTCGCAACGAGCATATATATCCGAAGGTTAATCGGTATGAAATAGAGTTTTTTCTTTCGTTCGGCTGTTCATCGGGCCTCGGTTTTATCGTTGATATCCATCAGGTGGATTTGTCAGAAAGCTCGCAATGGCGAGTTTAACCGCTTAGGTTATCGTATGAAAATAGGCCTCGAGTATTCGCTTACGTACGCTTTGGTAATTCATTCGAGCATTGACGTCACAGAGGTGTAGTTAGCTGCAAAAGTGCGAAATCCATGCTTGGAGACGGCAAGGGAAACCGTTGCGTTACGTTTTCCGAATTGCCTTTGTAATTATCCTTGGCGCGGACGAACGCGACGAACGCGAACCAAGTTTGTCGCTACATCGGCGGACTCTCGGGTGCGTAATGCCGCGGTCGTTCCATCTCAAAAGAGCCGCGTGGCTCACTTTTGGTCGATCGCGGCCATCTTAAGCGTCCGATGCATCGGCTCCGAGAGGCGAGGTTTAACATTATTTAACCGGGTAAAACGATCGTTGGGTAATAAGTAACTGGTCGAGGACCGCCGGACAGGTGGATTGGAAAGCGCGTTTTTCCGGGCGCGATTCGGCTTTTAAAACAGGTAAGAGGTTGAGGCTCGTCGACCCGTGAAGAGCGACCGAACCTCTCGGGGTTCGGATGGGAATGTCGCGGCTGCCCGAGGACGTTCACCTTTTTTCGTACAGCTTTGTCGAGGCTGGCACTGGTATCCACGGTATCCACCTGCCTGGCCCCGGACGGTCTCGGATCCGCTCGGGTGCGCTCGGCTCGCCTCGGCTTTTAGACTTCCGCCTAAATAGTCCTCGCGACGCGCCAAGAGACGTTGCCGTTTTTCGGGGCCAAGGAACTCCCAACAACGAGATCACGAGGGCTCTCGTGGGGATTTACGGGATTTACCGGGCGCTCTACGACGTCGCTGTCCCATTACGATCCCAAAACCTTATCGATCCTGCCGTGCTTTCATCGTTTTCATCGGATACACACAAGAGCCGTTACAGGCTCTTTTCGTGCCTTTTCAACTTTCCAACGTTTATTCAACGTTTAAGATTCTAGGGCTCGTATCGCATCGTACCTGGAATACAGTGTACTCGTTTCGTGCGGAGTCTCGAACGTTGGGAAATTAATTTATCGTTAAGGATAGAATCAGCTCTCGGCGTTTCTTCTTTTAACGGCGCAATTAGCAGTCGACTCGACACTTCCGTGTATTATTGGTTCCATGTGGCGCGGAATGTGGCATGTAAACGAGGGTGTTGCGGAGAAAATGAATGCAGTACGGTGGAATAAAGTTAGCTCGATATAATAATTCGGTTTTGAGTCGATTGATTTATCGTTTGCGCGCATAACGTGGCGCGTACGTGTTGCGTAATGCTCGCGCATTAGATATGGGTTTTCACGGAACGTATTAAAGTCAATCATTATTGAGTCACGATAATTATTGCGAGCCTTTAAAGCAAGATTTCGAGCAAAAGCTTTCTTCTATTTTATAGTCGCAGTTTCATTCCTTTATCGTCGCACGTCATAATATTTCAGACAATCTTCGCGAAACCCCTTCACCGTTGCGCTGCTTTGTTTACCGCTGTCGTATCCGCGTCTTACGTAACGCTTAATTCGCGCGAACTTTTGTCTCCGTTAAATTTTGTCGCTTAATTCTGTACGCGCTACTTACGTTTAGGAATATAACGAAACAATCGAGGACGGAGTCTGTCTCGTTTTGCAATTTGACGAAGCAGCGTTCCGTAGAACGAACGTGTACCTGTACTCGATCGAAGCCCGACCGCGCGTATCCAGCGTGTTCGAACGTTACCAAGATGCCCATTAGCAGAAATTGTCGAGTACCGAGAGGTTCGTTACACGCTTCGGCAGACCGGGCGACACCCGTCCGTCCGTCCGAGAGCTCGTGGCTCGCAATGGCGTCTCGTCCGAGGAAAACTCTGGACTCGGCGGGGCGTTCGCGTTTCCATTTTCATTTCCCTTGATTTCGCGCGCCGACGTTCCGCGCGGCCCGTCGCCAAATTTTCGCCAAATTTGTCGCGGAGACGAAAAGCGACCATGAACAAATATTTCCGGCGGAAGCAAGCGAGCGAGCGCCGGAAGTTGTTGAAACGGGCTGCGGCCCGACACGGAGGGGAGAGGGTTCGACTGCCTCGAGATAAGAGCAGTCAAAGTCGAGTTTCGCGGGGTCACCATCGTCCTGAAAACGCCGGGCACATTAAACGGTCGCTCGAGGAGTCCTCGAGCTGGTAATTGCGACGCAGCGTAGTCGACGGCATAAAGTCGCTTTTTAGGCGCTCCGGCGAAATCGTTGCCTACTAATCCACCTGGAAAATTAAAAATGCTCTCGCCAGGATCCGAGTCCTGCCGGCCTACCGTGACGAGTGCGCTTGTAATTTTCCCCCTGAAAAAATAAATAGATTACGCTCGTAATGCCAGCCTCGTTTCCTCAATTTCTTCACTGAAATTTTCATTCAAGCGCAATAACGTAATTGCTATTCCAATTGAAGTACGTCGCGAGTAAAGTATTGCTGTAAAATGCGTCGCTGCTGGAATTGTCAACGTGGCATTCGTCGTGCTATTCGGGCAAGCGTTCGTTGCCGATGTATCCTTAACCCAAGCAAAAGGTTGATCATCTTCGAGATTGGCGCGTATAACTTTCACTCGCGCGAGAGAGAAGAAATTGGAAATTGGGGGTAGATTCGCGCTTCCTCCTGATATTCGGCTTCGGCGCGCATTTTTGTCAACTCGATCGCTGCGCACGAGCGCGCGGGGGTCCAGGTATGCGAATGAAATGTGCAGCGTCGAGGAAAGCGTTTCTCCAAAAGGAGGCTTCGACGCGTTCCGCGGATGCTAATACGACGAGGAAGCGTTGCCCGAGCCAGGCGGAGCGACCGATTTTCTCGCGGCGACTCCGGGAGATGCCCTCGAAGCGCAGACACCGAGACCCATCCGCGCGGAAGAAGCTTTTGCGCGCTCGACCGTGAGCACGCACGTACGCACTCGTGCTTACTTGGGCGCGCAGGCGAGCGACTCGGCCTTCAACTTGACCGCGCCGTGTAGGTCCTTGACCCTGTCCCCCTCCCTGGCCGTCGGCCGCCCTGGCGCGAGGCGGTAGTACCCCCCCGATTGGGAAATTTCATCGGTAGGCGTGCGAGGCTCCGCGTGTGTATTTAGAAGGTGATTGCACTACCGCGCGACGCGTCGTCCGTCTCTCGCGTTCTTCCCCCGGAGGCGACGGCGACGGTCGCCGATGACGCGGACCGATGTCTATCGGCGCCGGGCATCACGCGGATCCTCCCCGTCGGCTCTTTTAATTAGATACCGACTCGGCGGGACTTCGCTTCCCCGATCGCCTTCGAGCGCCGATGCGGCATTTACTCTTTAAGCAATAAAATACTTATCAATTTCAATTAATAGCCCGTACCCCTCGTATGGATGTCCGGGTGCCGTTCACGTTTCACGTTAATTTGCAGTTAGTTTGCTTTTCTTTGGACGAACTCGCGCGTAACGTGAATATTTCTTTCATCGGAGATGAAGCAGCCTTTTTTCATGGTAAAACCGATATAAATATCGGCGATAAATTGTTGAGAAGAGGAACGATCGGACAATGGAAAACGTAGGAGATTTATCGCCGTTGTATCGTTGGAATATATGCTCGAGCGTATACTTTTTCTTCGGCATGTGGAAAGTCCGGGTGTTTTAAATAAGGTGATGTAGTGGTTTGACAACTGTACTTGGCTCGTTTTGACTCGTTTTTCGTTAAGAGTTCCTTGGTCCGACGCGGCGTTCATTCTTTTCTCGGTGTTTGATGTTCACAGGTCCGAAGTTACTAAAAATTGTTTCTCGAACATCTTCTTCTTTTTTTTTTGCATTTCACGCGCAAAACTCGGAGTTGAATCGAACTTTATCGCGCGTAACGAATAATGCGCGATTTACCTGATTTTTAGCTTTTGTCGGTCCGCAAAATTAAATGCGATCGAACTTTCGGACGTAATTATTGTTTTAAGAGCGGGCGAAAGCCCAAATAACGATAACATAAAGTTATTTTAAGTTCGTCCTCGTTCAAAGCTTTATTAGCGATAGTATGCGAGGCTTCCAATTTGCCAGAGTTTCTTGATATTCGATTATTAAAAGTCGTTTATAAGCAAATAAAGCGCTGAGTATATTGATATTTGATTCTGTGAATGTAATAGCGGCATACGACACACAGAGACATAAATGAAATGGTGAACATGACTCCTCCATTCATTACGACACAGTTTTACAACGTTCCTCTTCTTATATTATTGCCTCACAGTTTATTTAAATATATGCACCAATCGAATTATCAAATTTCTCTTACTTGGCTATAACTTATCGCGAAGAAATAACGCGGTGAAACAAACGAAAGTGTTATCGCAATGGAAAGTGGACGTAAAGCGCGCACGAATCGGTCGTGCAATTTGTCAGTTTTCCGGGACGCAACTTTTATTCGCACTCTCGCGAGAATTTAGACGGGATATCGAACAACGTACCACCATATATAATGAACCTCGGCGACTAGTTTGCGCGCTAGACGTTGAAAATAAAATAATGGAACATAGTTAGAGCTGTGGAATGTCGAGTCCCGCTATGATATGCGCGCAAAATGTAAGACCAATAGCGTATTGCAGCTCGTATCAATAACAACGCTCACCTTCGTACGCTTTTATGCGACGTTATTTCTTTCAACCTAATCAATTTACGCGTACAACGAACGCCTACGTTCCTGGGACGTCTATCCCACCAAATGAGACCGATTAATTATACATTTTAAAAAAGTCCCTTTAACGATTATTTCATATCGTACCTTACCGAGAACTTTCTTTCGTTTTTATTTCCTTCCACGACGGTTCTCCACTTGTGCATTAACCGCGACCTTGCTTTTATAAACATCGCCTCGACATCTTCAATAATCTTCAATCTAGCGACGCATTCCGCTCGTGGAAAAGCAGGAATATGGGGGTCGAGAGCCAAGTCTACTTGGAGGACGACTCGAAATCTCCGTACCGAGTAAGAAAATCTTCTTGCGATTTCAGAGTTTGGGCCAGGACGCGCTGATGAGCTGCAGCGCGAAGGAGGACGACTGGGCGACCGGAGGCGTGAGCCTCCGCGACTGCAGGCAGACGTCGTTCGGGGTGGTGCTGCGCGACCGACTAATGACCGACGCCGCCCTCGGCGGACCCAAGCCCATCAAGTCCGAGCACAGCTACAGTCTACTCGCGTGTAGTCCACCCCCGCAGTTGTGCGGAGCCGCGGGAGGTGCGTCCGGGACCGTCGCCGGGTTCAGGGCCCACCAGCAGCAGGCGCACCGCCACCAGGTCGCCGGCGTCTTCGCCGGCACGATCATCTGCACGAGCGAGCCCAGCCGATTGGACGGTAAGTCTTGGTCTGGAGGCGCTCTGCACCTCGACAACTTTCCCCTTCTGGGTGCTTCGTGTTCCTCGTCGCGCTCCTGCGTGGCAGACTTAGAATTCCAGCGAAGAAAGGTTTATTATGGTCAGAGGACGTCCGTTGGACATGTTTATGACGATGCTTGCGTTGCGAGTGTTGGCTTTGAATGAAATCGGGAAAATTCCTTGTATCCACTTACAGGGGAGAGCGCGGCTTCCGTACCCAATAAGTACGGTTGGAAATGCTAATGAGATGGATTTTTCTTCTCCGTGGGACTGACTTACGTGGGACTGACATGGAATAAACTCTTATAAAATGCGGTAGCTTCTACTCGCTGACTCTATGTACTTTACAATATATCTAACAAATCTAAAAAGGCCGATCAATTCTCGTAATAACACAGTTTAAATAGATAATATCGATGACACCAATAGTAAATAATTCAGAGATTATACTTACCACGTGTCTAATTAAGCGGTCGTTTGGTAAATTCGATATATGTGTGTGTACGCGCTCGCTTGTGTTGTTGTACTACATAGCATTTTTTCTCTGGATGTATAAATATAGTACAGTCAAATACTGTAATTGCATGAAATTTCAATATCAGAGTCATGTATTGTTTATATTTCCACTCATTTCATCCTACTTGTTTTCTAAATACGTGACAGATAAATTTTATTTCTTAGTCTTTTATTAATAAACTCAAATATTATCTTTTACATGTATTTCATGATGTATAAAGTTCTATTTCATCGTAACATTGGCTAGAAATATTTAAATCGTTATCCTTCTTTGTACTTCAGACTTGTTGGAAAAATTCGAAACTTTTTACACATCATATCGCATCATCGGATTACTAGTTTATTCTTTTACATTATTTGACTAAAATGGAATATATCACGCGGCTTAGTTTTATTCTGATTTATTAAATACTGCCGTTGTGTCCGGAAAAGTATACAAAGGTATAAAATATTTAAGGCATTGATGATAAATAAAAATGTCATAAAGCTAGTACAGTATAATGTATATATTATTAAATGCACATTTTAAATGAAAAAAAAAACGCTTTTTTAAATCACAATCAAAGCAATATGTACATTTTATTTTGACTCTAACGTACCGATGTAAAGAAATATTTAAGTTTTTTTTTTTACAATTTTTTGCGACGATAAAGACTTTTAAAACTGTGGTTAATTTTGGATGACAAAATCATGTATCACTCTTTCATAAAATTTTGTAATAATCTGGCTTTAAATTGCCCGAGATTCTACCATCTTTTTTCTTGGAAATTGATGTAAATTTATTCTCATGCCTCGATCATAGCTGAATTCATTTTATTCTACTTTTAATCAATTTTTTTGATTTTAATATGCATTTGTTGAATATTTGGGTTTTCAAAAGATTAAGTACTTTGATATCCAACATTTAAATCTTCGAACTAGAAATAAATCAGTGTAATTGGATTCATAAGCGACTTTTCATTTTTTAATTGTTACCGAAATTAACGCCATATTTTTAAGACTTGCTCACAATTAATAATCACCTTTAAATGTGAATTGACGTAATATAAATTTCAATTAAGACTAATACAGATTATATTTTTGAGGAATTTTACATTTATCATTGATATTAGTTTCAATTAGAAAAAGTCATTTTATGAAAAATCTAATCTTCTTATTTTACACGTAACAAAGAAGATTTGCAGTAAACCCTTTTGAGACCGCGATCATACGACATTTTTATATTTATCGACCACGATGTTTCATAGCCTCTTTGACTAATACTATCGACGATATTTTTTTTACAAATATGATTACTGTACGAACCGAGTACGAACCGATTTAGAAGAATATGTTTCTGAGTATTACATCTCATTGCAAAGAATATTAAAATCAGATGTCAAGAGATTATTTTATTTTCAAAAGATCTTAAAAGATACTTGCTATCTCAGCTTTGTTTATCATTAATTTGATGCCGTTGGAAATTGCCAAAATTTTATTCAAATCTAATAGCACGTGAAAAAGCTAAAAATTGCAAAACCATGATAATTAATTAGTAAATATGTAAAACGAATAATAATGATATGCAGATTTCAATTTAAAACGAAATTAAAATCATTTACAGTAATCTTTTTATAAATTATAATTTAACGCATAATGGATAGGTAAACGTAACATTTACTTATGGATATCGATAAAAAATGTAAATTTCAAGATTAATACAAATTATAAATGAAAGTAATAATTAATTTTTATTAACGTATTTATAATACGCTATTCAACAATTTCTTTGAGTTGAGGTTAGACACATGGAACGGAATTAAATTACTCTTTTTCATTCCGTTGGACTCTTAAGAATTTATTTCAGTCAAGTCAGCATAAATATTCTTGAATCAAGCTGTATTAAAATTATAAAAAATATAAAATAATTTTTTTCCTCCTTTACCTTTTCTTCGGAGATATCGATAAGGTATTTTATATCGTACTTTACATTCCACTTCGTTACATCAGTGCTATCTAAAGCAATGTAATGCTGTAATACTTTTGCCATTAATTAATCATGAATGAACTTTAATTTATTTACAATTAAGTGAATTCCCTTTTTTTTTTTTTTTTTTTTTTTTTTTTTTTTTTTTTTTTTTACACGTCACATTTATTATCCATGAAATACGAATATTTAATTGTACGGTGTCATATTTATATGTAAAATGAAGCTAAGCAAAGTTCAAATATAGATATTATAAGTTTCAAGATATTAAAATATTTGCAAATACATTTTTAGTTTTAGGGTTGTTCGCGGCGGTTGATAAACTGATGTATGTATTGAAAATTTTCTTTACTTGTAAAATATTAATTAAGAGAAACATTTATGAAATATTTAACCTAATTTTATTTTTAATGTTAAAATCTTGTTAAAGCCAGCATTACCGGAAACATCGAATGTTTTGAAAACATTAAAAAAATGTATTCCTACTCTGTGCTAAATTTACTTTGTTTAGATATGTACAGTAACAGTTACCGAGATAAAAATTTATGTAAAATGAGTTCAAGTAGGATATCGGTGTAAGAAGTACAAGATAATTGTCCGTTGGTCATTATAGTTTTAGCATTACACGTGATTAAATCAATTTTCTTTTTACTTTAATTTCTCTGCAATAAATAATTAAAAATGAACTTCTTTTAAAAATGAAAAGTATACGTGCTTCTAATTTCAAAGTTTTTAAAAAACGCACAAGCTGCCACAAAAATTAAATGGTTGTAATGGCAAACATGGAAAGCATCAAAATTTTATCGCAGAGATAACAAAAAAGGCACCCGTAGTAAGTCACTGTAACTTCTTGAATGCTTTTTTATAGTGATTGATTTACATAAATATTAAGTTCTTTTCGAAACGAAGGTCAGTTGCCTAATTTTTGTTTTTGAACTGTTAAGTTGGCTTTCTTTGAAAAATTCATCTAGGCCATTAGTAATAAATTTACTTTTATCACAGTTAGTCATCATTCTAAAAATTAAAGCTATTGCATTATTAAAACTAGTAAAAACTTTGGTTTGGATCATTTATAAATAACAGATGTTAGCTATAAAAAATTCATTAAATTTTGACATATTTCACGAAAGTTTAAATTAAGTTAAGTTTATTAAATGGTCGAGCAATATTTATCAAATGGTTGTTCGATGTTTAATTTAATTTTAAGCTTATTTTTTCCCTTTGATTATAAATTATGGTAAAATAAATAAATGAATCGCAAAAATTTTGAGCACAATAGAATTTTGTATCGTACATAATCAATCGTCGTTTGTAATCAGATCAAACGTCGGGAAACGTATGTTTGCAAAATTTCAAGTGGAAATAATCTAATTACGTTTTAAGTGTAAGTACACGCATTGATTGGAAAATTGCGCAGACCTTCATTTGAAAAGGTACTTTAAAATCTAGTTGTACAGGAAAAATATATAGTTATTAAGTAAAATGGTTATATTTTTCTTGCGTCTAAATCCAATTCTGTGATAAAAGACGTATAATTTGAAAACTAAATATATTATGCGCTTGTAAAACTTTTGTTTTCCTTTTGTTCTATGTTAAAGCTCTATTGAAATTATATTTTTATTACACGAGAATTATAGTACTTTTCGAGAATAAGGATTTACTTTTATTTAATGTACTACCAATGTCTGATATTTTTATTTTTAATTTCCGATTATGCAGTCTTATAACTCGATAGGCAGACCGATAATGACCGGTAATGGCTTATTTATTTATTTATATACAATCATTGCGTATAAATATTGTTATCTTCGATGAAAACATTAATGCAATATTTGCGGGACTGGTATCGAATTAATAGAATGATAATTATTTTTATGTGTTTTTTTTTTTTTTTTTTTTTTTTTTTTTTTTTTTTTTTTTTTTTGCAGTAACAGATATGGAAGAAGAGTGCTTTCCAGCAATTTCAATGAATACAGCATCAGGAAGGGATTCCTCAAGATCATCGCCAGAACCTTTCTCATCGGTTTCACATAGCGTCGAATTAACAAGGCCACGCCATCTTTGCGACAACGGTTCAAATCAATGTACGATCATCAAAGGCGAACCTCTTAGTGCTCCTTGTAGTCCTTGCACATCAGATGCCACTATCCTCCTGGAGGATAAAAGTACTGTCGCTATTTCACCTCACAGTCTTCACCTGACTGGCTTTACCTCTCAGACCAGTGATAGCGAAGACGATGACGAAGATATGCATCAGGTATGAAAATGTCTGTTTTATCTAATCAGTGGACAAAGCTGCGATATAAATATAATAAAATAAAAGCTGTTTTTCTTAAAGCAGAACTCTATATAAAGTGTCAACGAACAAAACCGAAATGCAATGCAAATTAAGATTTCAAAGAAATTTTAACCAATTGAATTTAGAGGGTAAAAGTCGGCTTATTTCTGCAGAAACACGCACTCGTAAACAACGCTTTTAATTCGCATTTTCAGATTACGTACAAGTTAATTTGTCAGTATAAGAAAAGAATCAAACGAAGACAATCAACTTTTGCTTGTGTCCTTAAACAAACGTCTTTATTTCCGGTGAAATATCATTTTTATAGAAAAACATCGAGCAGAAGAGAAAGTCAATCGAAAAATAAAGAGCTACTCACGTGTACGTATGCGCAGCTTGATGCAACGTACTCGTAGATCGCGTACTTGTAATTAACTCATCGGTCATTTAAAATACATCGAGATAAGAAGTTCAGGCTTTATTTGATAAAATATTTGCGGCACTTGTGTGACCACACACTCGAGTTGTGGTCGTGAATGCTCTTATTTTTGCTTTTCACTCAGGAAATCAAAGTGGAAACATTGGAATTGCCTTGCGAGGATGTCGATCAGACGTCCAACCAGGATCTACCGCCGACACCACCGAGTAGTGCGAGCTCCGACAGCGAGGGCACTGTATCGGCCTCGTGTTCACCCGAACGCAGGGACTCCCATGGATCTGTCCACGTACAGAGTCTACGGGGCTTCTTGCAGCCGAGGCTCTACGTTACGACGAATGGTTCGATCGGTCAGCACGGAACTAGTACTCGTCAGCCTATACATACGCCCCTAATCTCATGTCAACCGGTAAGTGCTCTTAACTCCTTGCGCAGGAAAAAGCTTTTGAAAGAACTGTTTTCGTATCGGGTTGCCGTTGTCTCACTTCGTTCGCTGAGATCTCAGTTTTCAAGAACATATTTGCATAAGAATAAATAGTTACAGCAAAGTTGTAAGAGAGCCTCGGGCTGTCGAATGGTGATTTTCTTCATAGTTTTGTACGCTTTACTATACGTACAATATCATAACGCGTGAAGTGTCCTTGATGCAGAAAAATGTATAGCATGAATTATGAGTGTATCGTTCTACTTGTAATTCTATAGAAGCATAGGACGATAAAGTAAATTCCATGTTTTATGAATTTTACAAATATATTTATGCAAAAAAGAGTATATTTTATGTCAACAGAAGAACGTATATTTTAGGATCTTTTACGAATATTTGGTTATAAATTTTTTAGTTAGATTGGTTTGTTTTTGTCGGTTATGCAACCGTCGGTTAGGCGCGTAGAAAAATAATTTGTTATACTTTGATGAATTTTAAAGATAATACTCAATTTTATACACCTTTTTTCTGTCGCCACAACGAGGACATAAACTAATTGTGCTTTTTGGATGAACTTATGCACGTGTCAAAGTTGTATGGAAGTTTTTGCTTCCGTATGTAAAAATGCTATCGCAAAACATTATAAATACAATATATTATGAAATATTGTACGGTATAGTACATTATTATTTTGTTCGTTAAATAGAAGGGTTCCACGGGTGTGCTTATATTGACTGAAGAAGAAAAAAGGACTTTAATTGCCGAGGGTTATCCCGTGCCTACAAAATTGCCTCTCACCAAACAAGAAGAGAAATCGCTGAAGAAAGTGCGCAGGAAAATTAAGAATAAGGTCAGTAAAGTTTCTACATTTTTTGAAACAAATTCAAAGTAATATAAGACGGAAAGAGTTGCAAAGTAATATAAGACGGAAAGAGTTGCAAAGTAATATAAGACGGAATTTGTAATGTGCAAATCCATATTTATTGATTAAAATTTGAATTGTCGCGTAATGAATTTTTGCTGCAAATATCGTAGCTAACCAAAACGAAAAAGCATTTTGGCGCGTCTGATATCTTTTAACGTTTTACCATTATATAAATATATGCGTTTTATCATAATTTTTGATTCGGGAGAGTCCGCGAATGATGAAAGAGGGGACAAAAGAAAAAAGAGTAGGAAAATTTTACACTTATTTTTTTGCGGACAAAACCTTCCTTCCTAATTAAACTCTTGTTTCAGATATCTGCGCAGGAGTCACGCAGAAAAAAGAAGGAGTATATGGATGGCCTTGAAAGGCGAGTGACACTCTTAACAAATGAAAATTCATCCTACAGAGAAAAGGTTTCCACCTTGGAAACCACAAATCGCCAACTTCTAAAAGAATTACAACGTCTGCAGGCGATCATTCAGAGAAAGTCTTCCTAAATGTATTTCCTTATATAAGTTTGCCTCAAAATTCAACAAACTTATATTAAATAAAATGTTTCATCTGAAATAGGAAAGCGCTAATACGATGTCATGAAAAATGCTTCGGCTAAGCGAGTCAAGTTATGAACATTTTTCAGCGATATCTAAAAAATGTTATGGTTAGCATATTACGGTTAATTTTAGCATAAATAATGAAAATGGCACGGTGCCTTTGTTTATAAGCAGCACGAGCTTGCACTGATATTTTTTTAAGTATACGAAATGTGGCTTTTACGAGAGCCAATGTTTTCATTATCTGGGCTTTTGTGTGTGTTTCTGAAGCTCCTATAAAATAATTAACAGGGACCTAAAATATTTTATCTAAAAGTTTACATTACCATTTACCGATTTATCTAGAATAACTTACGAAGCGTGCGCTTGGAGACGCAAAATAAATAAAAATTAAACATGTTTGTGCACACGTGTTTCATAAAATGTGCTAATCAAATTGTTGATTTAGTGTTGTACGAAGGGCGAGTTTACTTTTTAGCCCCTTTCGTACCTTTTTAATCTAAGATGATGTATATAGAGTTTTTTTTTAAGGCAACGAATATGAAAAAGTTAATGCATTTTTTTTAAAGTCATGCTTTTCTTTTACGCGATCGCTCGTGTGCTCATAATTTTTATTATGAACTGTTGCCAAATCATCGGGAGACGTGCAAGTGAGTGCGAGTTATCATAATCCTTCTTTCCATTTCCATCGTCATTTTTCATTTATTCTACTTTAAATTTTTTCAAATTAACGGAGAGCGCAGGCACTTTCATAAATTTATTTCTAGATACTGTGAAGTATTAGAGCCTGCTATTTCAATTGCTTCAAAGATCTCTTTATAAAGAAAAGTATGTACGTACATCTCTGCATATACGTACATACATATAAATATATATAAGAATATTCGGTATATTCAGAATGATTCCTGTATACGTCTTTCTCCATACCAAGAGACAAGTAATCATGAAATATTTCATCCTATATAAGGTCCATATTATTCATTCAATATAAATTCATTTTAAATGATGACTTGACAAATATTTGGATAGTCTGCTTTGTTTCACGTGGCACTCATGCTATTATTATATATTTATAAAGACTTATTTTGTTGTTTATTTTTCAGAGAAAAAGACCAGATAAATAAACCTAATATCATATATATTTTATAACGAGTTTTTATAAAATTATATTTGCGCCGTATTTTAAAGATATATTTCACAACCACACACATGCGCGCGCATACACACCCACACACACACCACACCCACACACTCTCTCTCACACACACACACACACACACACACACACACACACACACACACACACACACGTTATGACATAGCACTTGTATATTTTATATGCGAGTGTATATATATATATATATATATATATATATATACACATACATAGAAAGATATGTAAGTGGCTATCATAGATTTGCGACAGATCTACAATCGTGTTATTTCGTGTTTCTTGTTGTAAACTATTGCATACAGTTTCTCGAGGTGCGTGTGCGTCACGCAATACTTAGATGCGCGTCTAAATGTTAATATTTTATTTATATATTATAAGAGCGAGAAATGAAATTGAGAGGAAGCTTATTAAAACGTATGTGAGAGTGATATAAATATATAAAATACGAATATACTAAAGAAGATTTATATGTTAAAGAATGATATTTTTTCGCTGTATGCAAATGCGAATAAATGAATGTCACTTTAACATAATACTATTTTTCGCGTATATACCTCACTGAAGAAATTGATTGGGTGTTGTCTGAGAATAAAAAAACAATAAAAATAAATAAAAATAAAACTCGTGTTGCCCAAAGATTTTTTCGTCATTCTTCCCCTTTCTTCGGTAAGATTTATGTATTAACTAATAAAAACCATACAAGTTGTGAATAACCAAAAACAATAGATATTAAAATATATTGAAAAGATTATAAACTTTAATTTATTTGTAAGAATTTTGTTTTTAAATTTAAGGAAGCGTAGTATTATCATAATTAACTTTTTTTAAAAAAGGCTTTTAAAAGAGAACTCAACTTGTTATTAGATTACGATTGTTTAAATATTAAATGAAATTAGAAGTACGAATATGAAAGTATTACTGAGGATTTAGATATCTTGGAAATTGAGGAAAGTAATTGACTGGAAGTCAGGCGACTTAATCAAAATGAGCTTTTATTAATTGTTTACCATTGCTTCGTCTGACAAGAGATTAAGTCTTCATTCAGTTTACATGGGGGCTAATTTATCTTGGCTTGGATAATATGTCTACTACGCAAAGATATAAATAAGAATCTACGTTTTTGTAATCTTATGTCAACTTTAATAAATTGAAAAAGTATCTTTAGTTTAAGTAAATGCAAAAAAATATGCACATCCATAATTGTGGGATAAATATATTCGAATCTGCTTTTGATTAAAAATATTGGATAAAATCACAAGTACAATAAAATAAAACGAGAGGAAAAATTTAAAAATTTCTAATTATTTATACTTATATTAAAAATAAGATATCGTGTAATACGTATTAAGTGTAGCACTAAAATTGTTCGCAATCATACTTTCCTTAATATTGATTTGTACTCTTGTACTTACGTACGATTATACGTTAATACTACTTTATCGACATCCATCACTTTTCTTCACAAAAGTGGAAAGTATGTACGAAGATTTTTTAGCCAATTACTGCAGAAAGAGAAAATAGTTATAAAATCATTTATATTAAACGATCATACATAATTATTTTTAAACACACAAACGTTCTATTAAATCAATAGACGATATTTAGGCATTAAGAAATTAACTCGTAATGAATTATTTGGTTTTTAAATATTTCTTCATCTCTTTTTTCATGAAATTAGCAAGTATAATTTTTTATAGAAAATTTTAATGTGTATAGAAATGATTTTCATAGAAATCAATATTAAAAGAAATTAGACGTGAAGAATTATAGATATATAAATTAGAAAGTTGCATCTAAAGCATCTAAAATATTTTAATTTTGGGAAAAAGTACATTACTATTATTTTAGCTTATTTACTTTTTAGCTTACTTATTATTATTCTTCCATATGTGATGAAATTCGTTAACGTTATTTATGTTGAGGATGTATTCATGCAACGTACGCGCACGTTCGCGTGCCTTTTACTTCTTTCATGAAATGGAAAAAATACTGCTTTATCTTTAGCAAATTATGGAATTATCGGTTGATCGAGAAATATTTAAGACAATCGTTTCAGTAGTAATTAGATTTTCGGCCTCACAATGACCTTCATTGCCAGTCATAATTTTTGCAGATCTGAAGATAATCATTTACAATATCGTATCAATTATACGATTAAATCTCAATCAGTATGCATTTGAATTATTTGTTAAGCTTTTTTTTTTATTTAAATTTTGTCAGTTTAATCGTAGTTTAACTTTGTAGTTACAAAAGAGAGATTTACAATGCATCTAGAGTTATTACAGGACGACTTTATAAAATTAAAGGGAATGTACAGTATACAGACACTTGGACACACTCAAACCTAATTTTTCATGCAAACATTACAAACGAATAACGTATTTGTGAAGCGATTTAAATAAATATCTTTTGACGCATTTTAGCTAAATATAATTCTGTTTTAGTAAAGGACAAAAATGTTATTCTAATTTAAATGTTATTCCAAAGCACAATTTTATTATATGTGAATCGTTCAAAGTTTCATTTATGTCTTAATTTTGTATTATACTATAATTAAAAACTAAAGAAATATTTATTACAAATTTTCGATATTCATTTCAATTTCCTCCACGTGATCGGATTGAGCAGCTTTTTCGAGAGCTACCAAACTAACCGGTTCATCCAGCTTCACGGTTTTCTCTTGACTTCTTCTGTTTTTTGATTGCTTTTTAGACCTATACAGCGGATTTTCGAATCTTTCACCACTTCCAGACTCGAAGTTACTCTCTTCCTCCTCGGCTAATTGTATCGTTCCTTCCGACATGTTTTCAAATCTAGCGAAGGCAAACGACTTTTTCTTCCCGTCTTTCATACGTCCGACGATGCAAGTTGCAGCTGCAATTTCTTGGCAAGCTTCCCAAACCCTGGAAAAAGATATCGATTTTGCACTAATACCATATCTTATAAATATCTGCACTTAAACTTAACTTATCAGCATTTTTACCAAATATAAATCTAATAGTACACAATAACGAGAGCAATAACATTTTCCTGCGTAATAATAATTATTATTCTACTTCAACCATTAACTTTTTTATATGACACTCGAGTTCTTTTAATAAACAATTCTAAATTCTTTACGGTTTGAAAATTAAAACCTATTTTTTTAGATCCCCTATGATTTGACGGCATTATCCAGCAGTTATTTTATGCAATCATTGAGCTTAGAATCATGCCAGATAACTTTAATCTGCAAGACTTGTTCCGTGGCATTATCTGTTATCTAAGCTGACTTTATTTTTAGCTCTTGCAGCTAATACTAGAGTTGTCAGTTACGTATCTGTAAAGGAATGAAATAACAAATAAATTGATCGTTGTGATTGCTAGATACTATTCTGTCAAGTTAAACGCACGAATGCAAAAATGAAACATATATTTTGATAAAGTTAGGAATTGTTGTGAAACGGCAATTTGCCTAGATATACATGGTCATGGAAACATCTGGAAATACACATGTGAATTACGTACCCAACATTAGAAAAACATTAACAAAGCTTTTAAGATAAATATTTATCTTAACTGCTTAAAACAATACAAGTTTATTTTCTATTTAATAATACGAATTGAAATTGAACTTTAGGAATTCTCCGTTTTATAAAATTATTACACTACGCGTACAAGTTTTACATTTTGTCGTTAAAGTAGACATTTGGCATAAGATGTAACATTTTCTTAATGTAGGAAATTTTAGAATTATATGATTTTCGCAATAGAATGTATGTTGCCACGATGAAATTAAAGTATAAACTACATATACAAAAGTCAATCAATAAAATGATAAAACGAGTGTGATAAGAAGTGTCAGGCGAATTCACAATAATTCGTGAATTAATTATACGTAAGCTATTTAGCATAAGTCGAACGGAAGATTCCAAAATAAGAAAATTACGATATTATAAAAATCATCTTTTTATTTTAAATGCATTAAATAATTAATCGGAACCTTATACATATACGCGTATAATAAATAATTTAACAAAAATGATGTATTTATTCAGTTATAAGTAATCTTGAAATTTATTTGCAATTTAATAATTTTAAAAATAAAAGCAATCATCTGTTATTTGTAGATCTGTACTTTTATAGAATGTTTCACAAGGAAATATCAATTCTTTTAACCAAGAAATTTTATTGTTATTACTCAAGGACAAACGCATCAAAGATTTCTTTTAAAGTAAAATGGACCGTTTAGAAGATTAATTAAATTTGATTATGACTGTCTCGACTTTATCGAAAGAAGGTTAGAGAATAAATTTAAAAGTAATCTTAAAGTGTAAATAGTTTTAACGTTAAAAACGTTAAATGTATGTGTTTAAATGACGTATTTCAGAAAGAAAAAACTAGAGAAGATATAAAATGAAGATATATATATATATATATATATATATATATATAGAGAGAGAGAGAGAGAGAGAGAGAGAGAGAGAAAGAGGGACAAGTCAGTAACGGAAGATGAAAAGTCCAGTTTTAGGAAGTAAGATGGCTTAAATGGAATAATACACAGTTAGGCACAGACTCGGAAAAGTGGAATTAATTAAAAAGGCAGTATTCGAAAAATCTATTTTCGAGGACAAAGTTTCTGGTTGAAAAATCGTAATACACGAGTGAAAATTATCTTTTATTATTGCATACAAATTATGTGATACTTTTCTCATGTTTTTACACAAACATTATATAATTTCAATTGGAATTCGAGTGCAGGTATACTATGTATTAATGTAAAAGTATTTTAAAAATATTTATAACAATAAACGACATTCTTTATGTATAGTATGATTTAGTATGAATAATTCTTATATAGTTTGCGGATAGATAATTATAATTTTAAGAAGGTTACTATTGTTAATCGGCGATATTTTTATCAAGAAATACGAGAAAAATTACGTCTAAATTAAAAATAAATGGATTTGAATAAAGTGAGATCATTTATATAAATTATTATCAATCATTTACGTTAAATTTAATATTAAAGATAATAATAATAATAATGAATCTAAAATTATGATAAGAATTTATTTCTTTTCTTGCGTTGCTTCTACATGAATATTTTTATGTAATGGTAAAAGTAATACTTGAAAATGTAAAGTCTACGCTCTGTTGCACAATCATATTATTTATTTATACGAGCTAATTTAAAATGAGTTGAAATTTAACGTTTGGATAGTTTTTCAACGACTATATTTTGTACGTACTTTTTTCGTTGCGTCTGAATAAGGAAGTAAATAATTAAATGTACATATATATAAATACGTTACCTTATATATTGTTAATCTATTATGCTCGTAAAATTTCAATTACACTTTAAATACATAAAATTATATAATTTTATAAATTTTAAATTATAATATATATTATGAAATATAAAGAATTTTATATTTGTTACATTGCAAGAACATCAATTATTTAGTTTCAGACGAGATCCCACAATTTTATCTCAATAAAGTTAAAACCACCTACTTGTGACATTATTTGATTTGTCCACAATTCAACTATTATATAAAAAATTTATTGGAAGTTAATCGAGGTAAATCGTGGACTGAATAAACTCTCGAAATGAATACTATCTAATGTAAATATTTGCTTTAAGAAAAAAGAGAAAATCTTAAATTAAGTTATAGATTTGTGGTGAGGTGCTGTAAAGCGAGGGCGAGTAAAGTTGAAGAATGTAGATATAGAAATATAGAGGTACTTGAGGCAGATTTTTACGAGTCGGAGAAGATTATGTTACAAGTATTTTGATATTTATCATTTTATTTCTTAAAATACTGAATAATATTAGTTCAAATATTTTGCCGAGGAGTTCGGATAATATTTCAGTGGTACGCTTCTAATATATTCTAACATTTTTTAAAAGACACGAGAGGAACTTTAAACCATGGCTACGTAAATGTTAGTGGCAAATCTTTAGCTTAGATGTTGTACAAAAGTGATGGTATTATAATTATAACACGAATATTAATTTTCTTGATATTTTACAGTTTTACACGCGCTTGTATTATTTGCAAAAAATTCCGATTACTTGGTTTATGACAATGTGGTAGATATCATCAAATAACACGGAATTTATAAGCTTATTTGCTTGTGCAGGTGTGCGTGTAGTTTAAGAGACTGGCGCGTTATAAACGTTTCACACTAAGGTAATACGAAAATGAAATAGCTGACGACTCATTACGCATGCGTTTTATAACTTTGCAAACAATGTGAATTATGAAAGAGCTGTCGAAAAGCTTAAAAGGTGCAAGTACAATAACATTATAAGATTATCTAATTATCCAATTGTTTTCTTTTTTAATCTTCTCGCGTAGGTGACGGTCGTACTGTTATGAAAAAAATTATTCCACTTCTTAAAATAAAAAATATAAATAAAATTGCGAGGGTTTTATCGTCAATCTACAATCCACAATCTACAATCCAAAAGTAGTTGGCTGTAGAATTTTTTACCCAAAGCAACTAATTTGTAAAAGTGTCATATTAAAAAGTACATTCGCGTTCCGAAATACTGGCTTTGATTCTCAAGCTTGAATTAAGCGCAAGAATGCATTTTATAATATAACAGAACGTCTTAGATCGCATAAACAAACGCCAGAACGACTGACAGCGTGCGAGTCGGCGAGAAGCCAAAGTTTTCGGGTGCCAGACGGTCTTTTGCGAGACGGTAGATCATCCCTTAAATGTCGGCGATATTTCTCGGGCACCAACAGCTCTGCTCGCAGCTCGAGTTTCAATTTAAATTAGAATTCTCAGAAGTCTCGTCGAACCCACGGAAAATTCGCGGTCCGTTGCTCGATTACGTCTTACTTACTGTGAGTACGTGTAGCCGAAGGTCGGGCACAAGAGCAGGAAAAGTACGAGGAGCGTAGCACATCCGCCGAGGAAGGGACCCAAAGCTACAGCGAGCCGATAGTCGTAGAGCGGTCCACCGGAGGTCTCGATGAACAGTACCTCGACTCCTTCCTCTGGACGAAAATAAATCAGACGATCATTCAAAGTCACAGGCCCAAGGTTCTGCATTTACGAAGAAGATTTTCCTGCTACGCGCACAGAGTTCGTAATTGTCCGAAGCCTATTGCAAATGCCATTCCATTGAAGGTATTTTGCTTTCAAGAGGAAACAATTATCATTTTCAGTGGTTATCTTAAATTACGTCGATAGTGATCTTGACTCCATTGTCCGCTTCAGATATATATACACGCGCGCGCGCGCGCACACACACACACACACACACACACACACACGTACACACACACACACGTACACACGCGTACATGTATAGACTACAATTGGTATTTGCGTACTTACGACAAATGGGTTTTTCATCCTAAACATGGAATTTGGTTTTGCTTTGATACTGCGCAATTCACGAGAAATAGCTCCGAAGGTCAGATTTTTAATTTTTCCCCGTCGTTAAATTAGAATATCACCTTTCAAAGCAGATCCGACGTCAGTAGTGGCGATAATAACTCTCGTGCCCTCGTAAGAACCCCTTTCGGTGATGAGAATTTCACAATGACCATCCCAGGTTAGTCTCGAATGCCAAAAAAGACCATCTTCGTATCCCTTTAAAACTTTTTTCACTATTCTTCGAGCGGTACTCAAGAAAGTTTTTCCGGAAAGCCTGATTCTACCGCCGCAATAATAGCAACAGTGACCCTCTACCTAAATAATGCATACCTCTATTTTAAATGGAAAATAAATTATTAACGGCGCATTAACATTTTAAAATTCTAATAATGCTCCACGACAATCGAAGTACTTTAAAATCGCTTTTACGCTAAATATTTACGCTATACTCAAATGCCGACAAGTAGTTTAATTAGTTTTGAAACTACCGTACAGTTTGTTACAAAGTTATGTTTCGTTATAAAGTTTGAATATAATTTATCAATGATCATTTAAGTTTATTGATTTTACCTTTAAAGGATATTCACACGCAGGGAGGCCACACCTCGGGCGTTGAATGTTGCATATTTCTTCCGAATATTCAGATAAGTCTCCATCTTGACAATGGCAACTTTCACACTCTAGTAACGGGTTATACCTATTTAACGTGAAAAATTTTCAGAAACCGTTTCTCGTTTTCCCGAAAAGTAGGAAAAAAAGCGATATTTGCCAGGCTAAAACTTTTCAAGTGCTCGATGATTTTTCGATGGCGATTTTATTAACATTTCGTTTTAATAACTTTGGGAGATATCGTTGAAATATTTTTCGATACTTTCTACATTTACGAATAACTGCGCATTAGTAATGTGGATTTGCGTGCTACATAGAACCAGACTGTGTTCCTTTTAACCGGATAAAATATAATTTTTCGATAAATAGGACTTTTATATTTCATCATTAGAATACTGCACTTCAAAATAAATAACTTTATATCGCTGAACGCCTACAGTTTCTAAGGACTTCCGCACGGTAGTTCGACTTTAATTCAAAAAATGTTTATTAAATCACTTGTACCGCGTATCGTCGGTATTGCTGTAGCGGTCGGATTTAATCAAGCACTCAAAATTATTCAAAGTGATATTATATTATTTAAATTTAATTTCATTAAAATAACCGTCACGTCGAATATATTCAACGGGCGAATTAATAATAAATAATCTTTCGGACTAATCTTTCGTGTAATTCCGTTAGCTTAACGTTTCACCCAAATAAAGAACGTATCCGATTAAAAAGACATAAGGTAGCGAGCACCGAGTCGGCATTAAATATCGCATTGCGTACAAGCCTATTGCGATTTACACGAACGAAAAAGTTCCGTCGTTACAGATAACCCAGAACTACCCATAATTAGTTTCCCAAAGGATTAGACGCATACTTGATGCTGAAGCGAGGCCCGACGAACTCCGGAAGCTCCGACATGGCACGCCATTCCCAGCGGGCGAAGGTCTGGTTGTCGTCGGCTAATCTCACGGCGCGTACCTCCACGTCACGGGTTGATGGCAGACGCATGCTGAAGGCCTTGGAGCTCGCCGGCAGCACGACGACGTCGCCTTGGCAAGGCAGTCGCTCTAGGTGTGGTGCCGCCTCCGAAGTCGCGTTCCAGTTCAGCGGGTCTAACCAAAAGAAGGGCGTCTCCCGGAGCCAGCGAGACTCCCTTGGCTGGGATCTTAATATCGCGCTCACCTGCGTTTTCGGTTTTTATTTGCCTTTCGAAGGGGGATAATTACTTTTGTTTGTTCGATCTTATCGGACAGATTATTGGATCGTTGTGGAGTGAGGAGCGCGAGTGCTCGGGAATTCTTAAATTATTTACATCAGTTTACACCATTCTTCGGTACACCATTCTTAATTTATTATAATTTCAGTTGAAAATCTCGGTACGAGATTTCACAAATACTTTTAACGTCTTGTAATAGCCAACACGCGTAAAATATAATATTTTTTATTATAAAATATTCAAGAACAAATATTCATAATCAGTCGTATCAGAATTAAAGGAGAAAGAGTTTTTCCCTTAAAATTATTTTAACTTATTTCATATTCCCACCTTATGGTTAAATTAATTTCATAATATTAAACATTAAATATAAAATGGTAAATAATGGACTTGATTTAAAAGATAATTATAAAGTGAAAATGAATGAAATGGATATGCATTTTATTATGTCACGAAAGAGAACGTTAATTTTTTACGCATCAATAGTGAAAGCTTCCTCTTCTTACATAAAGTTCCGAAAATTTTATCGACTCGATAACCAAGATCAAATTATGAACATTTCTTTTAGACGAATAGTACGTCTAAACGTTCATTATAATAATTTATAATGAACGTTAATCAGAAAACCCAATCCAAATTTTAATAAAGAGATGATTATTGTAAAATTTATCATTGTTCAGTTTATTATTTTCCGCGCGTTATAGTGACATCCGACGAAAGTGAAGTTTTTTAAAATTTACGTTGCCTTTGTGCATCGTAAATACATGTAAATGCGAATGGAAGAGTTATTCGTTAAATAAACAAAAATCATAAAAACATTCACATTTGTCGAGTTTAAGCTTGTGTGCAACATCTAAGGTCCTTTTACGCTTTATTCTTAACGATTTAAATTTCTTGCCATGATTCGATAACACTTTTTCCCCGTTTCTTCTTTTATTTTTGCAACGAATGCCATCGCATAAATATTCACCGTTAACCTAGGCACTGCATACTCACCGTAAGTTTCCCATTTTCGGATAGAGCAACGACACCATCTCTCGGTAATTCAATACCTGCGAGCCTTAAATCCGCGTTCCGCGGTAGTCCGACGACGTGTCGCGCCTCCACTGGAAATATTACCCGGGTGTCGGTCTCGGGTAGTAGACCGTCCAGCCAATTGCTGGGGTTCGACCAGTCGGCATCGGCCACCCAATACTTTTCCAGGCCACAACTCGGTTGAGCGTTAAGACTCACGGCCGTAAGTATTATCACCACAATCGACCCACGAGACCGACTTCCCATGATCTCCTTCTTTCCTCCTACTTATTTTTCACAATTTTGGTATTTCTGTCGTAGATCTAAGATACTAATCTAAGGTGATGCCAAAGAGTTCGAGAGTCGATTGCGCGGGGTGAACAAATGTTTATATTTGATGATCGGCTGAGAGACTTTGGGGGGCGTCTACGTGTACGTGATACCGACATATCGAATGTCAATTACTATCGGCAACCGGATATTTGAAAAAGGTTTGTTAGACGTAAACGTGTACATATAAATTATTTATTAAAAACATTTAAATGCCTAAATACTAAATAAGGATTATCAACATTTCCATTCAATATTTAAAAACATTTTTCTTTATTTTTAAAATTACATTCGTTTCTATATGCATCTTTTAGGTATTTTCAGGAATTCTTCCGTTGGCGCTTAATTCTTTATAACTACAAATGTAAATCCAGTTTTGGAACGAATTGTGTGATTTGTAATTTTCGTTTTCGCAAGCACAAGCGATAAGATTTATAAAAATATCTTACGTTGTTGAGTACATCATTGCGTACTCAATGAGTACGTTATTGTGAGTTTAGGAAGCGGAAATATAAACGCAATTACAACGTAATGCTAAATAAAGTAAGCGAGTAAGTTTCATAGGAGCGTCGGAAGAATTCAAGCACGATGCTGCGCGCGATATCGTTGCAGTTGAAAATTGGAATAATGGAAAGCCCAAGTCTAAAAACGCTCGATAAGTGCTTTCAACGATCGTTCGATCTCAGGATTAGTCCATTAGATCCATAGAAATACGAAGCCTTAACAATTTAGGTGGTTGGCATGGGAAAAGTGGTGGGAATGGTGGGCTCAGCGAATAAAAGAAAAAGGGAGAAAAGCCAAAGGAACTATAATTATATGAATTTTATTTTTCCACAGAGATGCTATACACGTTATTCGATCGAAACAGAAACTTCATTACAGATTGCGGGTTGCGTGGATGGTTGGCAGAGTAAGTGCCGAGACGCTCAATACGGTTACAAGCAGCGATCCATAGGTCATGATCGTCGTTGGCGACTTCGCGGTCGGATCCTGTTCCCTTCGCCGATAGGACTCCGCCTCTCTACCCGCTCCCCTCCTTAGCACCGGCTCCCACGTGCGCTTATACGAATATGCTCGACAAATTGACGCGTGACGAAAGAATGTGACGATAATGCGTGCGTCGCGTATTGCGCGGGACTCGTTGCCGCTCTCGGTCCGCTGGGGCCCATTTAATACCAAGCCACGCGACCTTCGCACCCCTCGGGACCCCCTGGGACATAGGGGATAGAGCGCCCAAGGAACTTATGCCTCGTCCTCGTCCTCGTCCTCGTCCTCGTCCTCGTCCTCGTCCTCTTCCTCCAGCTTTTGCACGTACACCCTCTTGCCCAGTCCGAACAGGTACTTGTCCCTCAAGTTCTTGACCGGAAGCCTCTCATCGCCAGCCGCCACTCGCTTACCTGCGATGCACATTCGCAAATTTCCGAATTAGATGTCGCGTGATTATTTGTTGACGTTCGCGACGCGCGAGAAAAGGCGATCGGTCCGATGCAGTTGTACGATGATTTTTTTGGCAGATCCGGCGGTGGTTGGTGTCGCGTTGGTTATTCGCATTCGCGTGTATTCGCGCGAATTTCAAGATATCGATAAGAAAAAGAAACAATTTTTACGGATACGTAAGGGAGGATATTAAATATAAACGTACTTGCGCCTGCAATGCTCGGTATTGAAATTTCATTTCCATAAGGACTACGTTCGGTTAGATTTACCTTTATTAGAGTCGATAATATGCAATTACTCATCGTTTATAGGATCGAATGTACGAACCGAAATAAGTTTTCTCTTGGAATGTCAGTGCGTAATCCGATTAATAGCTTACCCAAACCAAAATTGAAACCTCCGGTACGCTTTGCCTCCACGTAATTGTCTAGCACGCCTTTATGCAGGAATCCATTATAATGTTCGTTTGGTATGGAAGCGTAATTGTACAGTGATCTGTCGTCACCGTTCTCGTAGCTGCTTCTTTTTCCGAGACCGAAGGAGAATTCTCTCGCCCTTTTACCAAGCCCAAAGGTAAAGGGGATTTTCTGTGGAGATAAGGGAGTACGATAAGGAAATGATTACTTCGTTACAACAGTCGCGTCGAAATTCCAAATATTATGTTGCATATTAGATTCTTCTTTTACAATGTATTAGAAATCGTGTATTAGAAAGCAAAAATTAAGGTCTTGAGTAAAAGTGCACAAGTTGATTTTAAATGCGATTTCTTTTATTTTATAAGACGATAAACTATCTAGGAGTATTACATGGGAACAAATGATGCTTGCTGCCATAAAAATTAAGGCAATTCTAGTGTTTTTATAAATTAAAATGCAGCTTTACTTGCGGTTATGTTTAAACAAAAATGAAATACAAAATTAATAAGACCATGCACCGATATAATTCATAGATTTTGAAAATACATAGTGTGCTTTAGAAATTCACGCGAAATTTACGAAAGTGTACTAGAAAATGTTCTTTGACTTTACCCTCTACATTGAAAATATAAAGTATTTCTCGAATATGCGTGTAAAAGCGTTAAGTCGACGAATCGCTTACGCAAATTTGTAAATAAACATAAACGTGTAAAGATATTCTTGTTTTTTTTTCTTCAAAAGGTTTTTGTGTCCTTTATTGCTATTAATATTATTATTATTTCGAGATCATTTTCGTGCGAATTTTCTTATTCGAATGAAATGGACTTTTGATATGTTGCTTTTTATTTCTCTCAATATTTGGCCATCGTTTCAATTTTGAATTCTGACGTGAAAATAATGGGAAAAACGAATTTTCTGAAATTCCAAGCGCGTTTTTTGGGATTCCGACTACAACGTGAAAATGGCGCAGTTAAAAAAATTACGAAATTACATTTACCTTATAACCCGTTGTTCCAGAAAGAAAATTATCGCGTAAAATTCAATTGTGCTCTACGTTCAACTAATAAATATTTCTAATATTTCTATTGACCAGCATCGTTTTGAGGTAAATGATTAAACTCATGAATATTTATCGTGCGCATTGCACGCGTAAGCTTGCCGTTTATGTAACCGGTAAATTACGACTTTATACAATGTATGGTTGAATAATCTCAATTGCGCTGACGATAAGAAGTTCTAATTTTCAAGTTATGAATTTTAAGTAGTTTTTGAAACGGAATTTCCCATTTCTAAGGAGAAACTTAGTTTTAATATCTGATTTTCAGGTTATTAGCTTTTTCGAATTAAATTGGTTAATTATTTTAGTAAATAATGAGCTCTAATGATATTGCCTTGAATTATAATAGCTTTTTCAGTATGTATTCCCATGTAAAGAAAAGATAAAAGAAAAACAGATTTTAATATTAATATTTACTAATATTACTGTAATAATTACTACAATATCACGAGGTCGTACGTATCTCAAGAAGTAAGACTTACGAGAACGAGCTTTAGGAAATAACTTTTATTTTTATATGTCAAAAATACCTTGCAGAATCTTATGAGTCTGTAGCGGGGAAACAAGAACCCGACTTCACGGTTTATAGGAATTTAATACAAGTGCGATCGCTTTTATCGCACAGTAGAATTTTATGCACGTGCAGTGAGTATACAGAAATTATATTATTCGTTAAAAGAAATTAAAGCTATTTGCGCACAGATAAGTTTATTAAGAAAATGAAAATTATTCTGGTAACTCTAAGTTGGACTATTCGTACTTATACATTAACATTTATAAGTAAATTATAAATCTTTTTTCCTTCAAAAGAATCTCATTTATAGGTCAAACTTGTTTTTCGTAGGATGTGTTTAATAAGTTAAAAAAATTTCATTTATAGTAAATATTTTATCGGTATTATTTCTCTCAGTTACGTTATAAAACGTTTCGACAAGATTTCTAAAGTGAAAAAGCATTCTTATGTATTTTTATAAACTTACACATTTTTCATAAGTAATAAAAACTAAATTATAGTGCACGAATGAATTTATTTTATAAATCGTTGAATGCTAATGTTTTTAAATATGCCGTATAAACAAGAAGAATATAATTAAGCATTTGAATGATACGGCAGAAAAGACTACAAATGGGAACATTCGTAGTGTTTGTAAATAAAAAGTTTTTTCAAATAAAAAAAGACACGTACCGCGCGTATTTAATGTACAAAGATGTAATGATGATGTAATTAGGACTTTATGAAACATATGTATCGTGTAAGGCAATCTTTCTAGATTATCATAAATAAGAAATAAATTGTTTGTAGTTACAATCCGCATAAAAATTGAGAAAAAGAATGAAAGGAAAAAGTATGTCTTCGATAGGTAAGATATTCCTCCACGATTGGCTTTTTGATTTTGATTTAAATATTCAACCAATTAAAATACTCGACATTAGAATGTAAATTCTAAATTTTCTATAAGTTTCAGATTTTTCGAGCAAGTCATATCCCCAAGAGAATAGAAAAACTTTTGAAGCACTTGAAATAAGCCTCGTAGGAGAAAGTACTTAAAATAAAAGGGTCGAGGTAGTACACAGTAATCGGCAGAGTCTTACGCAAATTCTTCTTACAGATAGAACTTACAGATAGTACCAGACAATTAATTCTAAAGCAACACCTCGTTAAGAAGTGATCGATTGAACGAACCTTGGCATCGATACCCGGAGCCCAGCGTTTGCCAAGGCCAAACTGGTAAAGTGGTAACCTCTTGTACTCGGACCGGTAGACGTAAGCTCTCTTCCCGCCCAGAAGATGATTATTCGGGTTGACCAACGAACGGAAGCGTTGAGCCTGTGGCGATAACGAAATCGAAGATGGTACAGATGAGGAATGCGATACGCCCGTCACCAACGACGCCGTTTCGTCGACGGCAACGGAGGTGCCGCCGAGGATACTCAGCACGCAGAATACGCTTATTCTCATCGACCTGGTAGATGTGCCTGCTGGCAACCTCATTCTCCTTTATTCGATTTCGGACCTGCGACCTGCTTTCTGCGTAAAACCTGAATATATTTGTTATTAAAGTCATTCACATCGTTGCAGTTTTATTATTAATTGCGATCTTTAGGGGCAGTGCACGTGTGCTTCTTTTCGTGAAAATTCAAGGAAATATCACTATATTACATCGTTTATAATACACTTTTTATGATTAAATTCGCGATGAAACACAAAATAATCACAAACGAGCAGTGGAGCCAGCAGTGGAGTCCTGCTCGACGATCGTTAAAAAAAAAAAAAAAAAAATACAGCGTAGTCGTGTATACCTACGTGCATGCAATTTTGAAAATATGAAATTATAGAAAAACTTAATTCTTTAACCGAAAAGGTAATTGCAGCTCTTCTTTAAGATTTTTCAGGTTTGGACTGGTGCAAAGGTACAATAATGAAGTTGAGCAATTAATAAAACCGAATTGTAAGGTGAAATTTCGATCTTGTTTGTCCTTTAGACGCATTATGAGACTTTTCATGAAGCCAAAGTACTTCGTAGACGCAATCGAAGGTACGCGCTGTACACCGTAAAGGCGCCCTTGACCAAAAGAACAAACAAGGAAACCTAATCAAGCAACTAAATTTTTCTCCAAATACTTGCTGAAATCCCTCCTGACGCGCAATATTTAAACTCTATATGTGCTAAGTTGATAAAACTTTGATAAAACAAGCAATTAGGTTTTGCATCAACTCAGTATATGTAGATTACGGTAATATTTGTTAAATCAATGCGTAGTAACATCATTACAAGTCATCACACGATGCGTTTAAAAATTCTTCCACTTTTATTCAAATTTTTAGGAATATTCTTATATTTTCATACCTCTTTTTTCATGGATATTGCTAAATAAATTAGTTAAGTTAAAGGTGACATCGTTATTTAAACGCTCACCACTAGTACAAATATTCAACTTTTTAACGATCTGAATATCGTTGTTTTATTCGTGATTACCACGAATAGTAAAGACTTTTCGTAGCCTTCTTATTTATTTCATCATGTTTTTTAAAATTGCGTCAAAGATAGTATTTTGTGTGTGATTTCGAGGTAGGATAACCGTTTAAATATTATTATATTACAAGCTTTCAAATAACTATATGAATTATTGGATATACGAGCTTGGAGTATAGTAGTTATGTATTTTAATCGAATTATCAATTGTTTTGCAACCTTAATAATGCATTGTGTAATGTAAAAATTTCTCAAAATTCTCAAATTTCTCAAAATTGAAGGAACTCATACCAGCTAAAAGCTTTCGTTCTAAAAGTGAACTTTTGAGACCCTTTAAAGTATAATCTGAAATTATAAGATTTCACACTTTACGATTGAAAAAAATTTTAAAATCATTATTTCGTATAAAGTTTCGTGTAGCTTTAATACATCAAATACTGAAATTATCGCTTCCATTATCCAAAGGCAAACACTTTATAATCATACGTACAACAACCGATATTTTTATCAAAATTTACTTTTCATTAGAATTATTTTAGTCTTTAAAATTTAATTTAATTTAAATAACTTGAATAGTTTAATAAGGAATTAAACACAAAAAGAACGGTTTTAGTATTTTTTTCATTTTGGACTCTTGTAGTGCGAACGCTTACGAAACGTTTGATTATTGTCAAATTACTGTCAGCATTAATTAGAATAAGTTTCAAGAGTGATATCGGTAAGACTAATAGATACATATTTACGTATCTGACGCGTGTGTGGAGATGGAGTTGGGAGAAAGATATTTTTATTGTATTACTGGAGGCGTACATGGATTAGACATGCGTGACAACCTACTAACTCCATTATATATATATATATGTGATAAAAGCTCGAATTACAAGGACAAAGTGAAGATTTCTACATATATTACATACAATCAAAATACATCAGTCATTTGAGAATGTATTACCCCTACACGAGAGCACCCGCGTACTTACACCGATGCAATAAAAATATCTTTATTACTTTTTCATCTTATTGAAAATGATGAATATATCTCTTTACGCGTATAACTTTTAGAAAAAGCACTCTTGAGACTTTTGTCCGAGGAGTGCTATTCTTTTCATAATGATCGCACAGAAGTGAAAAATGAAAATAAATAACGATGTCCGTTAATTCAAATATTCACGAATTTGACAGCTCTTATTTTCTGCATGGTACAATGCATGGTATATTACGTTACATTTTGTTTTTTAATTTTGTTTTTATAATAAGTGTGATGCAATGTTTTATTCAAGAGGTGGTAAACTCGTGTATACTTATTTAATAAAATAAGCATACAAATTAGATTGCACGCTGGTTCCAGTCTTTTCTTTATTTTGTCAAACATCGATCATTAAATTTAAGAACTATACTTTGAAAACTTTTATAAAATCCCTATGAATTTTATATCGCAATATTATACTTCACCGTAATAATCATTTTCCAAAGTAGAGATTAAAGCAATACTAAAGAAATACGTACCCGTAGTTCATATCTCAATTATTTTTATTAATTCTACGACTGGACTTAAAAATATTTTAAAAAACGAGCTGACAATACACCTGGACATTAGGCAATTACTCAAAGACGATTAATTTTCAGTACAATTGTAGTGTAAGATTTTCCATTTGATGATCTGATCAGCTTTGATATTAAAATTCGCATAAAGATGGATAAAGATGGATTTATCGCGAACTATAAATAATCAATTCTGTCAAAAGTATTTTTGTAATTATTGGTGTTGCATTTTCCATACATCGACTTAAAATCTTCCGCAGAGAGTTTTTCAGCACGAAATTTTCAAGGCACATCTTATGTAATGAATTCCATAAGTCGATGAAATAAATGCGAAGGGCAGATCAAATATAATTGATTCGTAAACGCAAGAATATCTTTTATCAGATGTACATTCTGTTTTCGACCGTCCAATAAATCTAAAAGGTAGCAGGTAATTTTTCCAGACGTATTTTCGTAAAACATTCGTATTAATGCGACATTCACTAGTAAGAGAAACTAGTAAGATTGGCGTTTACTCGATACCCTCTCGTTTTTTCTTGTGTTTGCTTCAATACCTTATTGAACTTGTACAAGCTTTTTTCCAAGATAATGTAAATCTTACTGAGTAATTCAAGCGCAAGAAACAGCTCAGATTTTTAAATTAAACAAAGCATATAATCGTTTCTTATATTGTAAACTTCAAGTAGACCTAAAGAAATAAAATTTTACTTAGTTTCGTAAAATTACGCGACAATAAAATTACATACATATATTTCCGATTTTTCTTATTATTACATTAGAAGCTATCATTTTCTTCTTAGGACAAAAAATAAAATTCGGGTACTTTCTCTACTGCTGAAAGTAGTTGAGAACGAGACCGAGAACGTAAAATAACTTAAATGGACAATGGCTGCGATTATTGTATGAAATGAACTCTTTCAAGCAAGGACTTTTGGATAAATTGTGAAAAATTCGTAGTAAAAATCGTGTTTGCGACGAAAAGTATTTTGCCGAACATTTGTTCACTTGTAAAATGGGAAATGAATTTTTAAGAACTTCTTAGAAAAATCGACAGTTTTCGAGCTGCTGAAATGCCTTCGCGTCAACTTGACGACCTTTCAACGAGGTTCGTTCAACGAGGTTCGTTCAACGAGGTTCGTTCAACGAGGTTCGTTCAACGAGGTTCGTTCAACGAGGTTCGTTCAACGAGGTTCGTTCAACGAGGTTCGTTCAACGAGGTTCGTCCAACGAGGTTCGTCCAACGAGGTTCGTTCAACGAGGTTCGTTCAACGAGGTTCGTTCAACGAGGTTCGTTCAACGAGGTTCGTTCAACGAGGTTCGTTCAACGAGGTTCGTTCAACGAGGTTCGTTCAACGAGGTTCGTTCAACGAGGCGATATTCCTCGACCGCGCATCCAAGAATAAAATACTCGGCGTTGGGAGAGAAATTGATATTGCATCGGCAAGGTCGGTTAACGGGGATAGACCGCAAGGATAGTTGGCGCAACAGACGAGGAAGAAAAAAGTAAACTTGGAGAAGAGATCCGTCCCCTGGTTAACTCGATAGCTCGGCAGGCAACGTCAGGGTTGATAAGCCCAAGGTGGAGAGCACATATTTTCGAAGCACATATTGAAAGTCGCAGTGTCGAGGCGTCGTGTGCGTGCGACTATTCCCCGTTCGGCGCATTTGCCACTCTGGATTTTATTTACCGAGAAGCTCGTCAAGCTCGTCCCTCATCTGGCTTTTAGCTAAAGAGGTTTTACTAGGTGCCACATACGCGAAAGGGGATCTACCACACGTTCGTGACTCTTGTACTCTTTTGGCTTGTGCTCGCGAGCAAATAATCAATGCCCAGTTTTCGTTATTGTATTCTTCCTCTTCCTCTTCCTCTTCTTCTTTTCTTCGCTAATTGTTCGTGGAAAACGTAGCCCAGTCATGTCTGGCTATCCAAAAGGTCGCGTGGGTGCAACTTTCGAATTATTTTCGAGGGACATTTTTTTGACGCTTTATCGGAAGTGTTTATCTTAGCTGCTATACGAAAGTTCTTCCAAACAGTTTATAACAAAAACGTAAGAATCCTTGGAAGAGATTATGTCCGTCATAATCTCATAAAGGAACGTTATAGTTGGATCATTTTCATTCATATATTCCCCTTATTTAATGGAAGTGTATGGTAAATTATTTAATTAGAAATAGTGCACATCGTATCATTGCGAGCACGCAAAAAATAAGAAAAAATAGTTAGGTACTTAGGCGAAGTTTATACTTTTATATTCCATTAAAATACGTACGATATTAAATTGTATTCTTCGTTTAAGACAGGAATCTAAGTTACGCATTGAATTTGAAAATACGTTAAAGTCTTGTATCGAAGTATTATTTTGCAAATAAAAGAATTCGCATTGTTTCGCGGTATTTTCATTTATTATTTTACAGAGTTTCAATTAAATCTACCAATGGCGCTTTCAAAAGAAATTCATTGTTATCGAAGAACATTTTTCTTTTTCTCATATCTTGTATATTCATATAAAAGCGAAAATAATGCACGATACCGATGAGACTTTTGCACTCGCTTAAATGAGTATATTTCAAAATTTATGTTCAATTAACCGATACTACCGCTTTCTCGAAAAACTTCGTCATGGTTATTAAATATTAAATTACTTTCTTTCAAGTTTCTTTGCGCGTATATTTTGATTTAATCTTCATATATTTCAAAAGTGGTCGTTGATATTTAATACAAATCGTTTGTTCAAAACTTGGAATATGCAAGTTTATCCTTCGAGGTAAGCGTAATTTGTATAATACAATTTTCATTGCGCCATTCTTCAAGGAAGTTATACGATTATGGACTACACTCGAGGATAAGCGAAGAATGAGACGTTCCCTTATTTTTGCGTAAGTCATCTTTGACGGTTGTACGTCATCCTATCCCCGAAAGAACCTTCGAGCTCATGTTTTTTATTCGCATTTCTATTCGCTATTCAAAGTTGTTACTCTCAATTGCTCTCGACTTTTGCATATTGTCATCTGAATTTGTTAATGTCATCTTTCACTACTTTTATTCTGTGTAACTTGTGTTATATTTAACGTACTTAATCATAAATGTTAAATTCTCTGGAAGAATTTTTACAGTCTATCAATTGTACAGCGAATATGGGCTCCGTAATTCATGAAATGATTAGAAGTTCTTCGAGGTTCTTTTATTCTTAATCGTTTAAATATTTTTTGTAGCCAAATTAAAGAAGATCTTTTAAAATCGTCATATCGAAATATTATTCTTGGATCGTGCGCTTTTATGACATTCGTAATACTAATTATTAGAATTAGAAATTTCATGTTGATTATTGTGTACTTAGTGAGTATACGTAATGCGATAATCGGGTAGTTAAGGTGTTTGTCAACTCTCTGATACCCAATTAGAAACATTTTTCGGTATTTATGATTCCAAAAATTCTAAAGGTCTTTTTTTTGATGATAAGGTTTGTATTAATAATATAAAGTAATAATCATCCCTTATGTGACTTCAAATACAGGAGTATTTACAATTTCTACTAAAGTATGTTTAAAGTACTTTTGTATGTTTTCAATTAAGTTCAAATCAAGTAAATGATTCGTTGCAATACTGATAATAAAAAATCTACTTATTGGATATAAGCTTTCATAATATTATAAATCTCCTTTTTGTATTTTTTGATAAACTGGTCGAAACTTGGATTTATAAGTACACTTTCAATTTTATAAACCTAACTTCTGCTATTCTTGTGCTTTTCAGTCAGTAGAGTAGAATTACGTAAGTATATGTAAAAATATCGATGGAGGATAATTTTCAATAATTGCACGAGTTCGAAGGATTCTAGGAAGTATATTCTAGGAAATATTTTCAGGTGTAAGCCCTAGTAGGTTGATGAAACACGTTGAAGGTCCTAAATATTAACAATGGTCTGTAAACTTTCGTTGGAGAAAAGCTTAATTTTCGACCGATGCTGTGTAATATTTTAAAATTTCAGGAAGTAGTCAACTGCTGCGAGGAATTGCGTCTCAGCTGGAAATTTCTGGGCGCTGTGCACCAGATTAAAAAACATGTGCTATTATTGCACCGGATCACTTGGAGATTTTCCATCCCACGTTTGTCGTATATAAAAATAGTTTTTTTCCATTCCTTACTTGAATTATTTTTTAATTTAGGATGTATTCACGATGGGCAAACATTGAACATTATTTATTTACTATCACAAACGAAACAGTTATAAAATAGTTTCTTACAAATGCTTTATCTTCGTTTAATTATTATATCGCAAATTTATACTAAAATTAACGTAGAATTTTTTTTTCATCTCTTTTTACGAACACGAAAAGGAATTAAAAAAAAAAGCTAATAATAATAATTATCGAAAAACGCGTTTAAATATAAATTTAATTCTTACAATTGAAGTGCAATATCGAAATACTTTATATATTATTCGAATTATTTGTATCATTGTCTCTTAAACATTTAAGCTCACAGTCCCTTTTGGGGAATATAATAAAATAAAATAAAATTAATAAGATTCAATTTATTAGATATAAGATATGAGTTGTTACACTTATTATGCTTAAACTTGTATAAATATGGATAAACTTATAAGAAATTCATTTTTTCTTAACTAAAAATCCAAATAATTTTAAATATAATTTTTAATTGTGGATAAGGTTTAAGTAAATAACTCTTTTAAATTTAAAAAGTATCAAACGATTAATTTATTCTGTCATCTTCTGACAAATAAGCTCTAGTATGGCTGGGTGAGAAGCAATAAATCTAGAATTCCAAGAGTCAGAAACTATTCGATCAAATTACGAGCAAAGATAACATTGAAAATCGGATAAAAGTCCGTTACGTGGAAATTGCTATTTTCCTAATTTTCTGAAACTAAATAGTTTTGCTAATATTTTGTAATTTATTGACGTCACAAGCTTTTCAATATTTCATCTTATTATTCACAAAATCAACGACTTTTTTTAAACCATTTATTCAATTTAAACGATAGTGCAGCGTTAAAAGAAATTTGCTTTCATGTTCAATAACAAATGAAGATACATAACCCCATAAAATGTCAATCCGCACTTGAACGTCCTTCGTAATTGGTAAAGGAAACAGTTATTTGATGTAAATGACCTTCTTTTATTTATATTCGGATATACCCTTCGTCATGATTATCCTGGATATACAAGAAAACTCATCAACCGCGATTTATTAACTACGTGAATTTGTTTTTTATGAAATGAAAAAAAAAGTGATAAGTTAAACATTTAAATATTAAATTATTATTAAAATATTATATCGATGTTGGTTAAATTTTTTTTAACTTCGTTCATGTTAACGATGTAATCTTGCCTAAAAAGAATAATAGAATTTAATGCGAATAAAATGCTGAAATGGTCGATATAAAATATAAAATTAGTATTTGAGGATTTTTGGAACATTAGTTCAATCGTGAGGAAATATTTATTTGGAGATTCATAAATAATAAAAAACAAATTACAAATAGAACTTTAAATAACTGACGCGTAAACTGATAAAAAACAAAGTATATTAACGCAATATGTAGAACCCAAATCATTCTTTAAAATATACATTCATCCCTAAGTCTTGAAAATTGACTAGTAAAATTATCCGAATCGTAGTTATTGAGATCTTATATTTCGAACTGAAATTCGAATAGCTTACTATAAAAGATAGATAAATCGAAATCACTTATACTTGCAAACCTACTTGTTATCATAAACCACTGAATAAAGTTGATTTTATTTGAATTTTATTTATTCTAAAGTATTGATATTAGATTGAACATGTTCCTTTTATACTACAAGAATTGTATAATAAAAGAAATTGACAAGTACGAACAGTATCGGAGTGAATTATTCGAGTAGATATTCGAGTAGATATACTAAGAGTAGATACGTATTCTTTAGCTTTAGAAATATGTTGAGGTTTTATTTCAAGAGAGAAAAGAAGTTTGCGTAAGAAACCATCATGTTTAGGGATCTTACAGCAACGGATACTAACGAAATTATTCCTGCGATTTCTTTTTTCTTGAAATTTCATATTTTTTACATTTACCATAAAATTAAATATATTAAGTTTGTAATCTTATTGATATAAAGTCCATAGAGAATTTTTTTAAGGTTCTTTTTCCTTATATTAAAAGTATGTTATAGAAAATTTTCGTCATCATTTACCGATAAAAACATTTTTTGTTTCATTTCATTGATTCTTTAAATGTAGAATTTTTATATGTAGAATGTAGATGTAGAATGTAGATGTAGAATGTAGATGTAGAATATAGAATGTTGAAAATAGATTAAATTAGGATTACACGTGAGATTGCTATTACAAAATAAGGATGTTTACATTGATTAAAAATACAATAGCCACATACTTTCTAGCAGAAGTTTTAGTTTAAAATTTTGAATTTATGTTCGTCTTAATGTGATGAAAATTAGATGAATAATATTCACATTTACAAAATAATTATCAGAGCGTTCATAATAACAGATACATTAATCCAAAACTGTATTCTGATAAAAAACATACTCTAATGTAATAAAGAAACTGGCATAAATAGAAAATCGTTTCTATGTAATTGATCATTTAATATCATTTGTTATAATTATTAAAGCACAATATCAAACTCTTGTATTTCATGCAAATTATGATTCAATATAATTTTGGACTTTCTTGTTCCGGATAATAGTATTTTCAACGTTATCCACTTTTGTAACAAGATTCGTAGATAATCAAGTTCTTAATTACTAGCATTCATTTATTACTCGCGTGATAAACATTTGTGTATGATAAATTTATTTCAAGTTTTAATTCAATGTAAAAAATATAACCGATCTAATGAAAATTAATAATTATTAATATGTATAGATATGTGCAATTTAATAATAGTAAAATTCTCTTATTCAACCGCATTTTTATAATTATTAAAATATGGTATTCTAAGAAAAATATTCAGTGATTGAATTGTAAAGATACTCAACAATTAGCTAATTCTTAATCTACTAGTCTCAATCAAAGTTAGAAATAGCTTCATACGTATAACATATTCTTATTAACAATTACTTATGCAGCTGAAGTGTTGATCATAATAGTCCTTATTTTAACTTAAAAAGCCAACGTTACATTAAGTTTTTAATCGGGACATTTTAATCAATAGTACCATATTACTAATTATGGTATACAATAATCCGTAAAAGTGACATTTATATTTATTTATCAAAAAAAAAATCAATAGCATTATTTAGTAAATAAAACATAGATGAATATTTTACTTGTTAGTTTCTACTTAATTTTTAATGATTATTTCGAAAAATTCCTATTATTAACATATTTTAAGTTTTTTGAAATATGTTCTTTTTAAATATTGTAAATATTTTAAATATTCATGTTAATAATGTTAGGGTTTTTATTTAAATTTAATAATTCAAACATACAAAATGCTCTTCAACTTTGTAAATATAATATTTAAATATTTGAAGTAAAAGTTTATTTATTCATAACTTATTTTTAGTGTTGATGAATCCTTGACATTTTTAATAGTTTTATTTAAAGTTTTAACTTTAATTAAATTAAAATATTTTCGATCCACGATAAAAGTCGAATTAAACATCATTATCTTTTGAATGAAGAAATATAAAAAATTATTTCACATTTTCCGTGATACATAAGTTATAATAGTATTGAAAATGTAGGGTAATAATATATGCTCTTTTGGTAGCGGACTTTCTTAAGTTATATCTACTTTTATTTGATACCATTTATGGTACTTCGACATTTAATGACGTCAAAAACTTTTTTAAAAACAGTACTTAAATTTTTATTGTTTAGAAAAAATGTGCGTTCGAAACAAAAAATTTCACTAATTGAAAAATCATGTTCGTTACTAACAGTTTTCCTTTAATTATGATAAGTCTTTATAAATAAAGTACACAATTTATTTCTTTTAGGTTATAAATATTTTTACCCTCTGAGTATTGGAAACATTGTAAATGAAGTCGAATATTTATCATCAATTTTGGTACATCATTCGAAGTATAATTTAAGATTTTTCTTTGTTAGAAGAAAGAATCATGAATCACTATGTAATAACTTTTGTGTATTTTATACACTACAACGATATATATTACAAGTGACATATCATTTATTTTATATTTCTACTAAATACATTATGATAATATTAATAAAAATGATCGTTATGTTTTTTAATTGAAATACCTTAATAAACTGTTATTTGAGATATATTACGACATTTGAAAAATATACATAAATAGTTACAATATACATATATTAATAACTAGACCGAAGACTAGACCAAAGATTAGACCAAATATTAGTTTTTTTAATCTGATTTTCAAATACATTTTATAAACTTTTTTATTCTTAACAATTTTTATATCTCGTTAATTTAGGACAATTTATATACAAAGCATCAAAACATTTTGATACATTTATTAACTTGTTGAACTAGTTTCTGATCGTTATCATTAATAAGTAATTAAATTTAGATATGACCTGAGTCCGTCCAGTCTTATTTTATATACAAGTATTTTTGTCCTTATTTCGTGATAATCATATTTTTAATTTGTTTTTATACGTGAAAGATGAAAAATTTTTTCGAAACTAATTTTATTTAAAGTTAATTATACTTTTAGAGTTAGTTTCAAGCACCTCTGCGTTCATTTATTCCACATGCATAAACTTTATAAGAAAAGATCTAATTTTGTAAGTTTATTCGAAAAATATGTCGGTTAAAACTGATAAGGCTGGAAATGATTACACGTTTAAGTAAACATTACGTCTCTGAAAAAAAGATGTAGATTTCTGTAAATCCTTTGTTACAGATACAGTCATGTATATTTATATCGTTTAATAAATTAAGTGTTTATTTATATATAAGAGTATTTTATTACATGAATTGTATTTCTTAAATGACCATATATCTTTTTAATTTCTGATAGCTCGTACTATATAAACAGCAATGTAAGCTTGCGATGCCTGTCTTTTAAAGGGAAAATACCCTATTCTTATATTACGTCATCATTCTTTGTTTGTATTGTCCGATTAAGTATAAATAGATAAATTCTGAGGCATACTAGACAATAGGTTAATAGATGCGCCATGTATTCGTTTTATACACTTATACGCGCGCGTGTGTGTGTGTGTACTTTTCATCCTGTAATCTCGAATGAAATACCGAGTTTAGTATTATATTATTTTTCAATTAATCTTGTGCAATTTAGCGATATGATAAAAGTACGTTTTTTTAAAAAGTAACACCTACGTTCAGAAAACAGTCGTGAGATACGTGGACTTAAAACGACTAAAAATCGTTTGTGACGCAAAGCGTAATTAAGAAAAACGTGTAATATCGAATAAGTATCGAATAAGTATCTCGGAAAACGTAAATATTTATCACTCTCCACCCATCGTTCAAAATCCAATATAATCCGTGCGTCGGAATAATCCACGGGAAGAAGAAGGCAGAATAAATCGCTCCTTGAAATACGTACGAAATACGTCATTTTGATGGTGCATTGTAAATGAGATATAAGAAAAGTAAGACAAGGATGAGTGTCGAGTTGCATATAGAAATCGCGTGTGCGTAACTCAACGTATACCAATGTGCCCAACCTCCCCATGATATATGCACGTCATAAAGCTCTATGCTCTGGCATCTTTACGAGCGACTAGCTAGTCCATTCGCAAAAAAGAGGATTCGTCGTGCACGTGTCCTTGGCTTTTCTTGAAAACAGTCCCGCGATTAAACGCGCTCGTCCGCAGGCGCATATTTTGCTAGGAAGTAGAAAGAAAGAAAGAAAGAAAAAGAAAAAAGAAAAAAAAAAAAAAGACGGGCAGTCTATGAATAGGGGCTAATTGCGACTGCGGTTCCTAACGTCCAGGTTTTGCCGAGTGGCTCGGCTCACTTCACTCGTCAATCGCTTCACTTCGCTTTAATTCTCGCTTTCTCACAGTATTCCATTGAAAAAGTAGATTTTTATCAGCTATCAGAAGCTATTCTACGTTACAATTTCCTTCGTTAAAAAAATCACTCTCCCAAGCGATCTAGCAACGTACACATCCATTTATATCTACGAACAACATCGTCCAATTAATGGGTCAACGAAATGTACGTCACATATTAGAATCAAAGCCTTATCCTTTGACAGAAAATTGCTATAGGACATCCCGAAGGCGTCAGCGTGAGTTTAACATTTTTCTTCGCCTCTTCGTTTTTCACACCCGAGCGGATTACAAGGAAATCTATCGCAACAAAAGACTTAACTTCTCCACTTCTTTCCCTTCGTTCGTATCGGTTGGTAATGGCAAAAAATAAAGTACGCGCCCAAGGAAGATTGCCCATATAAAAAAGATACCGACGCGGTAACAATAGCAGTTTCGTACTGACATAAGAGACGGAAAGTGATATTGTGGACGCACGAGCTAAAACGAGCTAAAAAGGAGGATTAAAAAAATCAGAAGAGACGAGGCTAAAGGAGCTCTAGAGGCTTTCATCTTACGTTCTCACTTTGGGTTTATACGAGCTGCACGGGAATAAATTTTAATGAGCTACAGGATAAGAGCTCCGATTACCGACAGGTTTATAAATGTATAATTCATTTGACGAAACAAATGTTCCGTTTAAATTGTAATTCATTGGAAATATTGAATATTTTACTTTAATTGGCGATTTATACATAAAGTTATGCAATGTTATGTATAAATTTATATAACCAAATGTATGAAGTGATTTATTCTATAGCGAAGAATGAAATTATCAGAATATATGTTATGTAACTATTAATTGACGTCAATTGTATTGTAAGCGTCTAATAATACAATTACTTTATTTGATCGAAGTAGTGTATAATGTATTAACTTTAGACATTTACAATTATTTAGGTCTTCATGGTTCAAATATTAGATCTTAGAAGAAATGCCTTTCTTTTTTCAAAATATAAACGAATACAAATATTTGGCGGACGTGATAGTATACATGTATAAAATCAAATATATTTAAATGAATACTATAAAAGTAAGTTGGTATACTTTACTGCAAGGCACAACTTCATTTTTTTTTCACAAGTTTATTATTTATATTCGGTAGCTTCGGTAGATGAACCATCTACCGAAGCTTCTAAATATTTGCAAAATAAAATTTTTATCGAAAAGATCTTTGGTAGAACCCAGGGCTTTTGAGTTTCAGAATTATGTTTCATTACTATATTTATAATTGTAAGGTTACATTTTCAATTATTTAATTGTTAATCGGTATAAAAATATTAAAGACTGAAGAAATTAATAGTTTACAATTTTCTCTAGTTTCTTTTCCACTGAATTGTTATTTTTAATTTAAAGAAGAAAAAATCTTTGTATTTGATACTGATCGAATATAATTTAGATAGACATAATCTATTTCGCTTGTAGAATTTGAATTTAATCTCCAATACAGCCCCTTTCTTTTTTAGACAATAATGATATAGTCCTAGGTATAACATCCGCTTCGTCTATGCACAATTGAAAATCATGAAAATAAGTTCAAACAAACATAATAACAGTAGTCATAATCATAGATATTCCACTTTTGTAATCGTAAAATTATCGATTATTGTCATCGACATAAATGTTTTTACCATTTCAACGTTTGATGTTGCAAATGTTCATTTTAACGCTACTTTGGCAAAAATAACAAGCTTCCGCCATTTAAGGAATCATACGATTTTAATTGTTCGGTCAAGTGCAAATATTTGAATAAAGCCGAGTAAATGATTTTAATTTTAAAATAGCTGTCGCCATTATCGAATGTCCCGAACGAACAATTTTTCCAAGCTACGCGTATTATCGACTACTGTTTCTAATTACTCACACTAATGGCAACGACATTAGCAAAAATATTCTCCTCGCGCGTGCCTCGCTTTCATCGTCTTTTCGAGTGTCGTCCTCCTTACATTTAACATTTCTGCGAAGGGGAAGACAAGAGGTCGATCAAAAGCGGCGGTCACGGGTGAACGAACGACAGGTGATAAAGAGGGTATTAAAGCGATGGTCGTATCTGATGGAATACCTCTGTAAGAATGGGTTAACGCGTAAATTAAATTTACAATGCATCTGATTCCGCATTATTGGAGTCGGTCGGGAAACCTGCGTAAAGATTTGCGAGTTTACATCTCGATCATCAAAGCTTCTTTTCATTACTCATTCGCGAGCAACAATTGCAACTACACCTTTTCGTTTCCATAATACTGGAGTATTTGCAAGAATTATGTTTGAATTTTTTTACTCTTCAAGTTTAGCTACAACATTTCTCTCCCCCTTTATGTCAATAATACCCCTATTTGTCGTGACGTTCTCGTTGATCTACGTTTGAATGTTATTTCGCTGCTGGCGAATAAACATTAAAATTAGCCGTTCAAAAGCGAGCTTTCAAACGAAACAAAGCATCAATTATATAAAATCGTTATTTCACGATAAAATAAGGAATATTCGACCGAAGCTACTAGGAAGTTATAATATTGACTTTTTAGGAAATACCCTTTCGGCTCAAACCAATTAAATTTTAAGTAAAGTTACCATCTTAATGAGTACAGTTGTTTATTATAAATGAAAATAAGACTAGATAATCATATTAAAAGATGTATGAGAAAATATAAATTTACTTACATTGCACGATACAACTTTAAGGAGATTATAAGCTAGATAAATCTATAGGCCTTTCGTTTTTCAATTCGATCGTCTCAATTATTTTTGTATTATTTTTGTATCATGTTACAATGATTGGAAGTGCAATATTTTATATAAATAAAATTGTAAATTCTAAATGATTTTTAAAGATTCAACGGTAACTCTTATGATATGATGAATTAATCCCTAGGAACTTAGTATATCATGCGTTTAGTCTACACAAGTAATTATATTGCCAAAAAATAATATAAATTAATCTAAAAATAAGGATTATATTTTTATACGCAACAATGTGAAAACGCATATTTTTTGCAGTACAAGCGAGATGTTAAGGTTAATAACGACAGTATTGATTCTACGTTGAATAATTGTCAGCATATCATTCTTGCTGGTTGCTGCTTTTTCTTTGGTAATGAAGTGCGTTTCCTATCGGATAAGTCCATCGTGACTTATTTCCGTTTATAATACGAATAAATCCAAAGAATAGTGACACCTATAATGGTTTTAGGGTGCATTACATTTTCATGCTATTAGTTTTTTTATGGAATATCTTCTTTTATTCCCATTTTATGGTTATTACGCGTGAGTTCTAATACAAGCCAAGTTTCGCTAATAAGAATTGTGAATGTGAAATTAATATCTGTTCAATATTCTTTAAGCATCACGTATCGCCAAGAGTAACATGCTGTGAAATTAAACTGTATTTTGCTATTTCTTTTAAGATTCCTCGAATGAAAATATAATGTTTCTAAAGAGATGCATCTTAAATGCATTCATATGCCTATACACGTAATTCTCTTATAATTTAAAACTGTAGTTGAAAAATGATCAATATTATCATATATAATTATGTGTAGAAAAAAATTGGTTGCGGCCAACGCAAGAAATTCATAATAAAAAAACATACACTGATGTATATTTTTATTTACATTAAATGTACTACTGTTATTGTTAAGACCTTTTATAATCTTTATACAGATTGTATAAAATATGTTATTTCTTTTGTACTTAGAAAGATAGTTTTACAGGTGAAAAAGCGGACTTGAATTATTAAGATTAACAATAAATCTTAAGGAAATTTATGAATAGTTATTAAATATTACAGGTGTTAATGAATATCAAAAATGTACCTAAGTTCGCTTAGTTGACGTCCATATTTAAAAAGTATATATTCATCATTGTACGACGAAATTGTATCTTTTATACGAAAAAAGGTGTAACGTGATAATAATTAAGAATCTCATTAAGAAATAATAATATAAATTTTTACTTAGAAGTATAAAATTTATTAATGATATTACCAATACTATAATAATAATAATAATAATAATAATTATTATTATTATTATTATTAGTAATCGTAGTTCAATACAATATAAGACAATGAAGCTGTTATTTTTTTAATTTTAATTTCGTTAAATTCATTGTGATAATAAAAAAAGAGGTACGAATTGTTTGAAAGACTCGCATCGCTTTCTAACATATTTGTAATGTATTTCAATAAGAGCTGAATGGTGTTCGATTTTTAAAAAACCTATTTTTAAAAATTATTCATTGCTAAAAATTTGTCTCTATTTGTAAGCTTGGTGAATATAATAACTCTATTTTAATAAATATACTTTTCACTTTATAATCTCTGGTTAAACCAAATTTAACCAAAAAAAAGGTTAAATATTGATTCTTACTTTTTATGAATACATATTCATTTTTATTGATAAGCGACTATTAATTATAGAAATAGTAATTATAGAAAATAGTATCATATAAAACTTTGAAGCAGTTCAATATAGTTTCTTTCTATCTACGTATGTCCATCTGATACATAACATATTGATACATAACAGATAGAGTAAATGAAGTTGAAGTTAAAGTAGATTAGTGTTAAAATATAAGATTATGAAAACGCATTGGATGCAAAATTCAGAACATTAATTGGACAACAAAACAGAATATTAATTGGAACAAATAACTGAAAATATATTATAATTTTAAAAATATCTATGGAATATTTTAATTTACTGCATTATTATTTAGTATTCAAAATGATCATTCGAATGTTTAGCTGAAATATTCATCGGTACAAAGTCAAGAATAACTTGTACACCTTTGCTTTATTTTGTGCACCTTAATACAGAAAATAATTATAACAGCGGCTAAATCAGCACATGTATTTATAATATTCTTAATTGGTGATATCAAGTTGCTACCTAGAAAGCTTATTTGAAATGCATATTATTTAGTAACGAAATCTTCAGATTTAATTAGAAGTAAAATTAATTTTGGACAGCTGCAATAAATATCATTTTCGAGAAAATAGTAGTGAATGTTGTATTGTTTTCTTATTATTAGACATGCACGGATTTGCTAGCTATGTGTGCAACTCAATCGTAATTAGACTTTTTAAAATACGACAGTTAGAGTTGTCGTAACTTTGCAGTATTTACAGCATCTCTGCACATTTGCACATTTACCACTCATCAAAGTTGATGTAATAATCAGTAGTAATTCCAATTATTCAACATGGATTTTAGTAAAACTACGACAAAGAATGAGTTACAGTTATGCTGAAATGGTAAATACTTAAGGTTGGATATATTAATACGAATGAAATGATCGCATATCTTTACCAGTTTACGTATATTCAAGCTTTGACTCGTATGCAAGATTAAGGAAGGTACAAAGTGCGAATAATATTGAAAATACTTTTTATAAAGTGAGTAAACTGCATTATTATTTTATTTTTGTTGTGTGTTAGAAACACAGCAAAAGGTGTCAACTGAAAATCACACTACATTTTTTTATACGTTCTATTTTACGTATTGGGTATAGTAAAGCTTGAATATTTGTATTCGATATTTTTTTGTATAATTAATTTCAAATGATTTTATATTTTATATTCCATTAGGATAAAATTTAAGTAGCATTATAAATTCTTACGGTTATTCGAAAATCAGGTTTAATTATAATTATAATTGTGTATAATGAGTACTCAAATTAATTTTTTTCAATTTCTATTCTGATTTTATTAAAATATTTTAGATAACGTATATTTTTAATCGTTTGTTGAATTTGATATCTTTATAATTGAAAATGTCTTTATAGTAGAAAGATTTGCTTTTTCAACAAGAATCAAACCAAATTATCAATGATTTTTTAAACAATATTAATAATTAAATATCTATTATTAATAAAGGTCACGCACTTACAGTATGATTTCTATTAATATATAAACAAAGTGAAAAATTGTTTATATTTCACTATTTACAGTACAGTAATGGAGAATTGCGGATAGTGATATAATAATTGTATTACAATGGAACTGAGCAAGTAAGTGTCCGAGTACTATACCACGTGAAAATTAGTTCTGTACGATCAACGAAAATATATCATCGAGCATCGTGAAAGAAGACATTAATGTCTTATTTCGTTGTTCCATTTTCCTGTAGTAAAGTAAATATTTTCTTCAATGAATTGTATTTTTAAAAAATGCTTTTTACACGTTACAATGAACCTAGTAAATCAAATAATATGTTGCATTAGAATTTTAGAAAATATGAAGTTAGAAAAAAATTATTTAAAATTATTGTCAAAGCAACAGGTGAAATGATACATTTTTTCTTATAACTGACAGTTTGGTATTTTCAATAAATGTACCAATAATTCTTAAATAAGTTGACAGATATATTCTTATAATTCAACTCGTAGGATTCAATTTAATTTTTTTGGAATACAATTATATCTTATAACTTGGAATTGTAGATAAACCAGGGCAACTTTTCAGTCAGTAATATTAATAACCTATCTTGATTAGGTTTTATGTGAAATAATAATTCAGTCATAATTTATACTTAAATTCACATTGATTTGTCTTTTTAAAAGAAATATAAAGTAAAAAGTTAATAATAAAGACTGATTTTTGCTGTTGAAAAAATATTTAGAGTTTTGTGATTTTGTAACGACGCTTTGAAAATTAATTAAATTATATTTTAATTATTTTTTATTTAATAAAATTTTATTTATTAAATGACGTACTTTACAGTGGATATTTGAAATTATTCGAATGAATTAAGCGCGAATCGTTTACAAACGTAGGTGTATAAAATATTAAATACTTTATATGCAAGTTGGAATAAATTGCTGTTTAATGAAACATTTTATACAATTTAAAAGTTTTAGATATATTTATAAGTTATGGTAGTTTGAAAATTGTTCTGAATAGTAGAACTTCATATTCGACTACTAATGATGACGTGAGACGATAATTATATAATTTCTCGCTTCTCCTTATAACATAGTTCTGGTTAAAAAATTTTTTTTAAATTAAATACATTTTCCTGACGTTGTACTAAGAATCTTCAATTCAAATTCTTGGTCAGTAATTAATTGAACTAATTAAAGGTTAACGTTAAGGGACTCGCATTAAATCTTGCTAATCAATATAAGCACGCGAGAATAAAGAACGAAGGTTTTTTATTTTTTATAAAGCGATCAACATTTTCTATAAGACATCCCAGAAAGCCATTGATTCTTCTTAGACGTACGTATGTTTTAAAATTAAGTATCAGAAAAATATTTAGAAATTTGTATTGAAAATAAAAAGGCATCAATAATATAAATCGATGATCTTTCAAATGCTTTTGAATGTTACGTAATAAGGTGCTAGGCATGATCTTCGTAAAATTTCAATATGAAGTTGTTGAAAATCACGGAGCACGTAAATGTTACAGTAAAATTTTATAGTCGTCAGCGTAATGGTTTAAGGAGTTACGAGTCAATTGAGTAAGAACTTTGCACGATGCTTCAAAAGTAATGCATTTTGAAAACTTGGATCGTGTATTTAAAAAAAGTGGGTGAGCTTTATTATTTATATTTGCTTTATGAATTAAATTGCTTTTGTATTTCATTGTTGGTCAAGGCATCGATTTACCATAACATTGAAGCTTTTTTTTCGTAGTTGTATGAAGCTTAAAGTAGAGAAAAACTGCGCGGATCAATTTCTGATGCATTTCTAGAATACAAGTAGTCATAGAAGAAAATCTGCGTTTCACTTATACCAATTCTCGATTTCCGACCTCGTAAGACTCGGTATACGATACGAAGGCCAGAGCTGTTCTCCGTCTAGACAATAAGTCGACATTATTTTACATGTCTTCTTGTTGGAATATGCTACCGAAAATTGTATCTCCATAAAAGGAAGCGAGGCGTATAAGTTGCACACAGGTTGTTGTACAATAGAGGACTATCCAAGAGATTACGCCCGTCTACTCTTGATTCGCGGCGTTTTATATTTTAATTTCCTTCTATTTCAAGCGCAGCCTCTACCGCGTCTTCGATGCAATCCTTTTCTTCCGGTAATCCTCTTTGAGTACAAGAATTCAACGGCAAGATGAATTCGAAGGAACAACTGCGAAGAAACCGACAAATTCAAGAGCTGATATTGGATGAAAAAGTTTTAAATATCGCTCTGTAAGGTTAACGCTGCATCTGCGTGGCATTTGATAATTTTCTAAATCATTACGTAAAATTATTCATCGCGATGCAAAAAATGTTAACACCGATGTTACTAGCGCTCAAACTAGATTTTTATAAAAGAATTGTGCCGTACCGATAGTTAAAGAAAAGCTTCTTTTTAAACGCGTCCTTCACTTTCGGCTTTAAAAATCATTGAATCGTTAATTTAAAATAGGATTCACACTTACGAGAAGTAGTTCTTAAAAATAATGCCCATTTATGATAAAGCTGAATTTAAAGTTTCAATTTAACGAAAGGTAAATATGAAAAAAGAACATTTACTGCATCGAAAGCGAAATTTAATTACCTATTAATTACCTAATTACATTCCGTAAACTTTCTTTTCTTACTTTTAAGTAATTATTTAATCGCTATTGTTCAAAATAAAGATTTATATTAATTTATAAGTAGTTTAGTAGTATTCATTCTGAATTTTTACGTGTTAATGTACTTAATGTTTTTTCATAAAGTTTTTAAATAAGTGTACATCAATAACTTAATAGTAGCAGCGATGAAGAGTTATATGCTTCAAAGTTTATCTGCAATGTCTTTAATACGACAATCTTGCATTAATATGACTTGTCAAAGACATCTCAAAATATTGTGGGTTGTAATAAAATTATTAAAATTTGACGATATAAAAGGATTCAAATGTATTTCAAGCGTATAAATTTCTTTAGAGGAATATTGTATTCGTTGCACATTTTTAGATTTGGCCAGATTTTTAAATAATACTTCTTGAAAGGTTTGAGTAAATCAATAGCGAATCCATTTCTCTTAATTGACAAGATATTGAAAATCATTTATTGCAATTGATTTAATAGCCTGCACGTCAAGCTTTAACGTTTGATCCCATATCTTATTATTAAATATGAATTAACCTCTAGCTTTTCACCTATTTGTACAAGTTCACGTAGATCAATTATTCATAGAGAGAAAAATTTGTAATTGTTGTTAAAACGTTAACGATATCCGGGAGCATGAAAAGCTTTTATTTCTATAAGCTAAGGTGGAGTTACTAATTCATTTAATTCAGATTTTTATTTACTTGTGTATTTTATAACTAAGATGCACAAATTTTAAATAAGTAAATTTTATTTAAAACAAAGGACATTTAATTGTAGTTATTTCAAAAGTAATCTATAATTAAAAGATATAAATTTATTTATTAAAAAACTGATAGAAATTCTACGCTAAGAAACGAAAGTAATTTACTTTTGAATCTACTAGAATAAATTAAATGTAAATACGTAGGTGTTTTCTTACAATACTGCAATATAATATGACAGCGATAAATTTTGTAAATAAATATTTGGAATACTTATATGCCAAGCTTTTTAAAAGACAAATTAACGTGCACTTGTATTTATTATTGTATTCATTGCATGAAATAACATTGAATGTTTCTCTGAAAACGTCGATTAGTCGATGATTATTAAAATAGTCGAGCGACGAAAAAGCAAACAAATTAGAAGGATTGGTCAACTGCATTGATCAATTACATTGACGGAGTCGACGTGAGTTGATCCGCTGAATTATCAATATATACTTGAAAATGTACGTTGATTAACGGAGAAATCGATCGGTCTGGTACACACGAGTTTACCGTATCCGTAAATGTATTTCGTTTAAATAAGCGTTGTAATGGAATTCGGTTACTGCAATGAACTTAATACTTTTCATTGTTCATAATTGATTATGTATCTTCTAATATAGATTAAAAATAATAAGACTGCATTCATATTGTTACGTTATACGTCAGTGATCATTATTTTTAGAGAAAAAGCTTTAATTTACTTTTCGTCGTCTTATAAGTTTTTGGTGTTCGTCGGTTCAAAGTTTATTACCAGTGAATTAATTAACTTAATGCTAATTAACTAAACTTCGAAGTCTTAAAGTTCTATTTATTTCATGTCGAAGTAAAAAATAAAACGCGTACATTAAATTTTCACTACTCTTTCATTAGACGTTACAATACGTCTAGACGAAAGTTAACGGCATTTTTTACGTTTAATGTAATTTAAGTCAGGTAATCTGTTTCTCCGATGGAAAATATATCAATGTAATTTGATAGCAATTATCGTTACGTCAATAAAAGTTTTAGAGCAACCGTCGTTGCTGTAGCCAAGTTACCATCTCAAGTTTATCACATGTTTGCAGTAATGCAGTATGAAAAGTAACGTCTTCATTTCAATTTAAGGAATTTATATGGAAATATAATCCTTTGGGTCTTCATAAAAATCATCATCGGCTAATTAAAGAATGATAAATACACAATAACGTTCGCGTCTATTAAATGTATACACCAACACAACAGATTATCTTCCGCAGCACCTCCGACATTTTTAGTTCACGAGAAGTTCACGAGAAGTTCACGAAGCCTTCGTCTTAAAATTCATTAAAATTTCCGAATTCACAGTACGTTAGTACAACGTTCATTCGAGATAGATCACCGGGAAAGGCGAAAGCAACGTTAAAACTCGGATGAATACGGTGAGTCGTTGCGGGAGATTTAAAAATGGATAAAATGGATGGCGCATGTACTTCTTGAGCTTGAAAGCAAGTTCATAATCCTGTGTCTGGAAGATCGCTTAGCTCGAGATCTCCTACGTCAAGGGAGTCGTCGGCTTTCCTCGCGCCGAGCGCTTAACTTAACAGTCGTCCGAAATTTCAAAGACGCGCGCGCGAGAAGCGAAGCTGAGCTTAATAGGATCGCAGTTTGAGGAGGCGATGATGGCCCTCCGAGAAAGACGGAGAGCAGCTCACCTGTTGCTGCTGTTGCTGCTGTTGCTGGCGTAGCCTTCCGAGGCTGCTCCTTCCTACCCTGTTTCGCACTAGTCTCGCGCCCTCGCTGAATCGGGAGCGCCGGCGTCGTGGTTCTGGGGCGACTCGCGACGCGGGAATGACGACGTCGACGTCCCGAAGGCCTCCTATATACGATAGCGCTCCTGTTGTAGCAGCAGCAACGGCGGCGTCTGTCTGCGCGAACCGCTCTTCCTTACAACTCCTCACAGCTGTGCGTCTTCGTCTCAAGCTGCGCTTTCAAGTCCTGCTGCTTCCGGTGCAATTCGGAATACCGATTGACGCCGGTCCCTACACTTGTAATCCTTCTTGCCTTTTCGACCAAGTTTTTCATACAACGGACTAAGAATAATCGAATATTTGTCGTAAAAGTAGCGTTTGGATTTTATATTAAAATCTTTCGAATGCCGCGAATAAGTGGATGAACTTCAAAACTGAATTTCGGTCGTGTTTTTCTTCTGCTCTGATTAAAAATTATATTCTCATTTTCGTTTTAATTTGTTCAAATGGCACACGTATACTTGCTTAATAATACCAATTTTAAAAGTACAAGCATTTCAGTATTAATGCTTTTTAAAGAAATGCGTCTTTTTTCGTTATAATTATGAATGACCTTAAGGGAAACAGTAAAGTTATGGATTAATGTCTTTCTTGTCTCTCCGGAACGAATATAACTCGACGCTCGATAAGGTGCGAAACTTTAAATAATTAGGTTAAATATAGTGGCTTTGTCAACAGTCAAAAGTTATTTACTCTTAATTTCTTAGAAAAGATTTCATTCGAGGTACGTTGCTTTCATTTCACCCGGGCAATTGCAAGTTGCTTCTAAAATTAAAGACTAGCAGGTGGCTACGTAAACTTACATTTTCAACCGCGTATGAATTTTTTTAACCAATCACTCGGAATAATTTTAAATTAATTTCATTAGCAAATATTTATTTAAGGAACAAGTTTAATGAAATTACTCGCCGTGTGACTTTTCACCTTGTTCGATGTTTTTTCGAGACGGACAAGCTTCATTAAACAGGATTTTCTCATTCTTAAAAAGGACCCATTATTCGTAAAATTTTTATTATTTTTCGCTATTTTCAATCGAATGTATATTTTTATTAATTTTATAATTAAGTAAGCAAAAGTTTTTTTTTTTCATTTTTTCGTTTGCGACATCGTACGTACCAAATATCCTCTTCTCTTTACACCAAACATCTTGGTGTAACATGTTTTTTTTTTTAATCCTTAAGAAAATAAAAGAAAAATAATCAATTAGCATAACTTTCTTCTAAGTGCTCGATGTGGATAACACTTTGGTTTTGCAATGTTGTGCCATCCAATACCAAAAGCAGCTCGAACTTTGTAATCAATTTTTTGCAAAAGAATTTATTGAATTACTTGGGATCGTCATTCTTTAGAAGAGTCCTGTCGAATAAAGAATACCACACGGAAGAAAAATGAATATTATCTTTAAATACAAAAATTAAAGATAAATATTTTCTGTACTTTTAAGTAGATATTTCTTTGACGCAATTGAAGCAGCTCATGGTTAAAAACGGACGAATTATTTGTTTGTAGAGGATAATGCCACGTTTTGGAAATATATAATTCGATGTCGATCGTTTAATTAGCGAAGTGATAGAGATAGTATATTATTCAAAACATTATTTACTTTCTATTTATAAAGGTATTAATCATTGATAATTAATGTTTAGATAAGCATTTATAAATAAGAAAAACAAGATACATAAAAATAAAACCGCCAGAAGTGGTTTACCTTTATACGCTCCTGCCATCGCTAACTCAACGAACGAGAGGAGTTGGAATAAAATAACAACGACGAAATGACGAAGAAGACGTCGAAAAAGGGATAATCAGGGGCGTCAATTTTGGGAAAATTAATTTACGATGGCTCGGCTGAGGAAAATCTTGTGCGTATACGTAAGAATTGCTTTGGAGGGTTGAAGAGGACGATAGGGAGCGGCAAAAAGCCTGATGGTTCTATTTTTCGGAGCACATTATCCTCGGAACGTGTCCGGCGTACAGAGCAGTGGACGGATGAGCTCGACTAGCCCTAACGCAACCGATAGCGTCTTACTTATACCACTCGATGTACATTGGCTTTAAATTCTTTCTCAATTCATTACATTTGCATCTACATAAATTCACACGTAAATTCGCGGCCAATACACGTCCGAATACACGCTAATATCGGCAAATTATTATTTCTGAATATAATGCTGCAAGAATTTGTATAAAATTGGCTGTGCTACACTTTCTTCACTCTCCATAATAAATCTTTCAACTTGAAATTTCAATGTAAGTAATCGCAAATGTTCTTTACGTTCAATTTGCACACTCGATGCGATTAAAGACGTGAAATTCAAGTATCTTCATAGTGGAGAAATATTTGTGACGGCGAGGAAAGCTTTTAAGATAATTCCGTAGAAACGTGCTTTAACAATAATGAATAAAATATGTTGCTATATTAAAATATATTTTAGTATCAGTAGAATATCTTGTACGTTTCTTCATGACTGTGCGGACACACTCGGATTGGGTAAAAAAGTCAAAGGACTTTGGACCATCATATCTCATTTGCTTCCTTTCATTTAATCGAGTTCATCAATTGCTTCATTACAAATATTTAATGATTTCTCCAATTAAATAATTAGAGTAAGTTAAATTGGAAGTTTTATAATAATATCTTAAAGAATTTTTAAATTAGTTCCGGTTATTATAATGCTTGTACGTATGGATGCGTATAGGCGCGCGAGCTTTTAAAGCTCAAACATTATTGAAAATAATCTATTTAAATTATATTAGTACTTATTAAGAATATAGTATTGTAATATAATTTCACTTAGTAAAACATCGATGTATCGTATAAAAAATGTTTAAGAAATTTTCAGAAAGCCGTTATGATTCAGTTCATAATGAAGTCTGTCATCGCATAATAAAATTATGAATTGACTTTTTTAAGTCTTAATAATATTACAAATTAATAACATTGCAAATAAATGTTAATATTTGAATTGTTTTAACATTTGACGTTAAGTAAACGAGTGAAATTGTCTATTTTATTATGAGCAGATCATTTTTAATAAATACCTAATTTGAAATTAATTATTTCTGTTCATTAAAAAGAAATTATTACAGACGTTTTGAAAATATATTGTTCTTATCACAGATTCGAATTTTGAAGTTTTTAGTTTTTATCAGTTTTAAAAAATATTGATAAGATTACCATGATATCGTGCAACCAATTAGTACCATTAGTACTTACATAGTTAATCTAATTTGATAGGAAGATATACTGTATAATATCACTTTTGATAAAATGTTAATGTTAAGCCTTGAATGATTTTTTGAAATTCAAAAACAATGAAATATTTTCGATAACTATAAAAATAATCATGTTAAATTGGTACTTTTTATTCGTTTATTTGAAAACCTTATAACTTCCAATATAATTAAGAAATGAAATATGTTTTACTACATTCATAATAGTTTATAGATGCGGTTCTTTTGATAATAAGATACCCTTCGCTTTTTAACGTATTCAATAAAAAATTTCAAAGAATATTTTAAAATTTACATCCGATGAAAATGTTCAGTTCTACTTACAATTGATACACTAATAATAAATGCAAGTATCGGGTATACATGAACTCATATTTTATTCATATTTTCTATAATATTTGGCAATAAGATACAAGACCTAGAAATATTTCTATTTAAACGCACAAATATTAAAATTAAAATGCATCTTAATATTTATTGGATTTTAATTTTTATTATTCATTGAATTATTACCTAATTGTATAACTTGAAAGACACAAGATAATACCGCGTAATATACATAATTCATTACTCTTAAAGTAACTATTAACGAGATTTCTATATTCTAATTGACTTGAAAAGTGTTGTTAAGTTAATGTGATGATTATTTATTATTGGATAATGATGGTAAAATGCGTTAATCGAGAGAGAAATTTATTATATGAGAAAGTCTTATACCGAGTTACAGAAAGAATTAGAAAAACACGAATCGTTTGAAAGAAAAAGGCATGAATTAACCATATTTTCACTAACGAAAGTAAATAAACTGCTTTACCGTAAAACCGTATCTTCTTTTATCTTCGTGAAAAATGGAAAAAAAAAAGAAAAATGAAATTGCGTGTTTTAAAACGATTACATAGAATGTTGTGTTTACTTTTAGAAAATATCTTATAGCGGAAGTTACGAATGAATTATGGACAATAGTACATTACCCTGCGTTTGATATAATACAAAAGAGATAATACACTGGTAGGTATCCCACTTTAATAAAAATGTCATAGCAGATTGCTACGAGTTCCACTTCATTAATTTAAATTGTGAAATAGGTCACGACATTATGTAGAAAGGAAAATATTACAAGATGATCGCTCGAAATAATGTCTCATTCTATTTTAAACAGATCATTTGAAAAGAGTCTTCAATTTTGCCTGGATCATTTGTCCACCTTGTCACCATGATCCTTTTCCCTAACAGATTTTCAGTACATTCAGCCATTATAACATCACTTGTTTGACATTTATTTAAAAATGCGAAAGAAATGAAATATATTGACGGATTCAGCGAATCGTAACTGTTAAATGTCACAGATATTCAATACAATTTATTTAAAATAGCGTGATAACGTATTACAAACACCAGAAAACGTATTATCTATTCTTCATCGTAGATTAAAGTATTATTTCATTCTACGTTAGGGAAGGACCAGTATCAGTTATGAAGTTATTATCGATTAGAATAATTAAGATATCAAGGCAATTAAATTAAGGTAATGAAATATCTAATCACTCGAATACTTATGATAAATTAATGTTACGTGGCCATATGTAAGTATGCCGTACACACACTATACTCATGTATGCACAAATATGCAATACGTTTTCCATAATAAACATATATATATATATATATATTTATTATTGCAAATTTTTAAAGGTCTTTTGAAATTTTGATATTTTTATCATTATTGTGGATAAACAAACATTAATAATATTTTTTAAAAATAATTCAAGTCTTGTTGTAAAAATTATATAAATCTTTATGTTATCTCATTCTCTTATTCATTAATTATTATGCGTAGCACTGTGATAATATCCTTTTAAAATCATATTACAGTGTCATATTTACTGCAGCTATTCGCATATTATAAACATTAAATAACTTTAAAGTAGAGTTGGTTAAATACAAAATAGACAATAATTAATATTTATGTTATTACAGTAGAATGTTATAATATAATATTAATTCATAAAATAACCCGATAGTACAGCTCTAATGCTTAATAATTCCAGGACAACCAGTATAATTTAAAATTAAATCGTAATTAAAGTAAGATTTAGTCTATTAGTTAAACTAACTAAATACGAGAAATTAATTTTATATCGTGCCGAGATTTTATAATTTGAAATGTACACGATTTTTTAAACAAATTATTTTTAAAAAAATAATTTTTCGACAGTAAATTTCTTAATTTAGGCACTAAATTAATTCATTGTGAAAATTTAGAAATTGAAATCTTTATTTAATTAATCCGAATAACCTGCATCATATCGAAAATATTTTAAATTAACATAATTCGTAATTAAAATACTTACTTCCTATAAGTAACCATGGCAGAAATTATATGTATTCAGTCATAAGTATTCTTATGTTACAATAAATGTCACTTTTTTATTTTTACTTCAATACGTCCTATTTTAACACATGATCCTAGCATAGGCAAGATAATTGAGCGGAACCAGTAAATACATTCAGAGCAAATGATGTTCAGCATTATCGAAAAACCGGTGTAAAAGTCTGAAAAACGGAGCTCGATATTTTTTTAAGATATAAAGTAAAAAATCCTTTCTAAAAAAAAAAAAAAAAAAAATCATGATTTATTTTTTACGTTCAATCAAATAATTGTCGTACGACAAATTTCTTCCCGTTCGTATGTACTTTATTAGCTATTTACTACGGCAACGAAGCTTTTATAGCTTCAGCTACTGGTTTCACAATAACCCTTACCAGTAACAAGAAAAAACACATTCTTTTCGTCCGTCTTCTCGACTTCTTTCGACCCTTAATGCCTGTTCTTCATTTTTACCGGGCTGACTATATAAGAAAGCCTCACTTATAAATTCAAATGCTCGCATTGTGGCAAGAATATACAGCAGATATATGATGATTTAAAGTGAGAAAGAGCCAAGAGATAAAAGGAACAAACATTCTCTAGACCACGGTTCACGCATTTACATAAATACTTACGTAGGTTTTGTATTAACTGCTCGTAAAAAGGCATGTCTTCAACTTTTCGTATTCAGCTGTACTCGTAAAATTGCAGTACTAGTGTCGAGAAAAAATTATACTTCGGGTGAGATGAAATACGTAAATAAATTATTACAGTTACTTATTTATCATTATAAGAGGGAATTGATAATCAAGCTGCAGGTTAGGCTAAGTATATAGATAAAACGTGACTATGTACGAACGCTGCTACAATTAATCAATGCGAGTGAAATTTCAATTACTTCGGATCTCAAATTTCGCTTTACCAGTTTCTCAGTTTGTAAAAGTTTACAGCTTGCAGCTTCTAAAATTCTAATAGTACTTTAACATACCGATTGAATTTTATTTATCATTTATCTTAAATATCTATGACATCGGTTTAGAGTACGTCGTACAGTTTCCGCATAAAATTTCGTTATGATGATTTTATTTTTCAAAACGCTTGATCTTTTCTTTAGGACCTACATTTATCGAAGTGCTCGAAATAATATAAAAATCGTAACGATATTCAATTTGTATCAATTGAAACATTTTTACCTTTTTCTTAGAAGGAGAATAATTCAATGTACAGGACTGGAGAATAAACAAAACATCACGATATTTTATATATTAGAATTTTATTTCTAAAGTTCAATTATACTTATTATGCGATTATACGAGAACTCTAATTATCAATGTTTAACAATTTCTTTCGACTACGACTAATGTACATAAATCTGTAAAGTGATTTAGTTTACTTTATTCTTTAAATATCGATTACTAAAGAGAGAAAATAAATCGATAACAAGATAAATAAAATTTTCTATTAAATAAACGCAGTCAGTGATTTAATAGTTTAAAACAGCAGCGAATCAACAGATCTTCTCAATTATTGATTGCTTTATAAGAATAGAATTTCTGAAATTTCTCAATATATAATCAAATAATTGCCGAATTTATGGGAAATATTATTACAAAATTCATTCGTAATGTAAAATTTTATGTCATTTGACATTTGGAGACTAGTATAATACAAGGATTACTTCGGAAAAGAAATAAAGTGCTTTATCAGTAATTTAGTTGCGAAGAAATTTTCATCGTTAAAGAAAAAGGTTTCGCGTTTGATTTCCGACCGAGTAAAGACGTATCCTTTTACGATATACATTAGTCCATCAATCATCCACTGTCTGTACCTTAGTATTTGTATGTATTTGTATACCTCCCTGTATGTCATTTCTGCGTAATTTATGAATTCAATGGTGCTTCCTTGGAAAAGTTTCATATGAGTTATGTATGATTGAGAAGACGTATTTTGCGAACTTATTTGAAATTTCTTCTTTCTCAGCTTCACGTTCAAACTGTTAGAAAATACAACTTCCGTGTGCCTATACACACATTCAATGTTTCCTTTCATTTTCCCTTAACAATTCAGCAATCACGAGTTCAGTGAAATCCAGCAAAAGACTCAACGTGACCAAAAAATGCGAGCATTCGTAGAATATTAAATAGCTTTGAGTTCTTGTTAACAAAGAGCCATCTTGTTAACAAAATGCGATCATCGCGAGGAGAAAGATTGTCGAGTGATACCGATCTCTGCGACTGTGCTCAAACAAGCAAACAAACTTCCGAGAGAGAGAGAGAGAGAGAGAGAGAGAGAGAGAGAGAGAGAGAGAGAGAGAGAGAAGTGAAAAAAAATAATACTAGCAAGTTAGTTGAATTTACAAGGGAAGCTACTGGCTCTACTGCTTGACCAACGAGTATTCTATTCGCTTTTCACGCGTGTTACACATGGGAATATCGAGAATGCGGTTCCACGTCAGTTGCATGGACAATCGAAGTGTAATAGCATAATTTAAAGTTTGAAAAATTCGTCTTTCATCGTTATTCATTTGCCGAACATCAAGCAACAATCTTTTTCACCCTACAAGCTCTTATATCCGTTGCAGTGCGATGACGGGGTCTCTCAATCATCGGGATAATAACAATTTCAGCATTTCAGAATAATATTTTTCAGAGTTGTATCGCGCAGTAGTGCTAATGGAAATTTCATACTAATTATTCAAACTGCTGAAGCATTTGAACATAATTTATTTCAACTCGATGTTACGCGAAAACTAAAAAATTACAAATACATCATTGAAACCGTACTACTTTCAGCGTAAAAGTGAAGACTATCGGTCACCTTCTATTTAATTCATGTTATTGTTTCTAAACTTGTTATAATACAGTGCACATATAAAACGCAAATATATTTCCATTCTATTAATACGATTGCGAAAGCCCTCTAAAACATTTCAAAGCAAATGCTCTATCTATCACTTTTGAACTAAAGTAAGGCGTGCAATTTTTGCATCATTTTTCTACGTTTCATTTCTATAGAAATTACGAACTTTCCAAATAAAATATTTAAAGCACTTGAACTATTTTTTCTTACTATTTCTACAAGTACATTAATTTGAATTAACCAACAAATTAACAAACATTTATTTAACATTTTATCGAGAGGTTAATATTTATAGCACAAACTTTCAACTAAATTTTGCTTTATTCTTATGCACGTATTGTTAAAGATACGTATAGGGTATAAAACCTTCTTATGGAAGATCATCGGTGTCAGATAGTCTGCATGTGGATATTGTGCAAATCGGGTAATTATATCGATCCGTTTGTATGAAAGCATAATTGCTTTTGAATGCTCCTCTTCATAAACTTCTGAATATTTTAAAGTTAATAAGCGATAATATGATCCAATCTATTTATTGGGACGTTTAAATAAGCGTTGTAATTACATTACAATCGTGAAATTCAGGTATATTTCTTATTACTTTTGAGGGTAAATTTAATAAATTGACTGCCCATATCTATATCTGTGTATTATTTTAATAAAAATCCTCACTGCCTGTGTTAAACTCTTTTTAATGCAGTACTAAAATAAAAAATTTTTGTATAACGGCTTCAATTAGCGTTTTTACTATAATGATTTTTTAAAACTTGTAATCATTGTTCAATAGAACTTATAAAGTTGTCTGACTCTTCAATTAATAAAAATAAAATAGTTGATAGAAATTATGAATTTTCAAGTAACTTTGACTTGAAATATTCCCACTTCAGATCAGTATTTCATGTAGTAGTGTAATTTCTTTTTATTGTTAATCAAATTATTTTATTTATAATATATAATATAATAAGAAACGTAAATTTCGCTGTTTGCAGGGTGAGAAAGGATGTTATTCGGGGCAATAATGAAAGCTTGCACAACTGCAAGTGCAGCAGGACGTCTCCTTATTACTCTCTTTTACAGAATTAATGATTTGCATTTTGCTAAACGGACGTTGATTATATGAGATTAAATGACGCGAGATACTCTAAGTGAAGAAAAGAGGAGGAATTTATTACGAGTGACTGTAGTGACACAGTTTTTAAATTCATTTGCCTTATTTCTAGGCTAGAAAGAACCATGTACGAATATAGCTTTGGTATAATTGAATATTTCGTGTTTACTGGAACAAAATATCCTAGTAATCTTATACAACGCTGTAAATAATGCAAATTTTGGATTAATTTATACGTGCTGTTATTAGGATCATATTACAAGGGAAAGGATAACGCTGTTCAAAAAAGACAATCCGTTAATCGTAAAGTTACGTTTAATCGAATTCTACGATAATTCATGATCATTAGAGAGGGAAGCTTTTTTCAAAATTATCATTTGAATTTCTCCTTATTGGAATTGAAAAGCCTTTGATGAGCTAATCCTCTTTCGTGAGCGCGTATCCTTTTGTAACTTTCCTATTTCCCCTTCAGTGCATTCTCTAAATACGTACTTCAGATTTCTAAATCTTACAGTTGTTCGTGACACTACCGAATGGATAATATTAGAGAATAAAATAGTTTATGGATGATTTCAATATTTATGTCATTGCTTCAAATGTTAATTGTGTTGTAACTAATTAGCCATATTATACTCAATTTGTGTTTTGTAATGGAGATTAAAATTAGAGTCGAGAAAATCAGAGCATCATTAACGCTTTCAAATTATTAAAACGAAATTCCAAGTTTCTTATAAATATCGTTGTTTATTTCATGATAATAGACATCCTATTATTCATAGAGATGTAAGTCAATTTTAATGTAGTCAATTCTTACTTATATGTGCAATTATTGTGCTGCAAAGAGGTGAAGGGACTTAACCTAAAGCTTTATTCGAAATTTTATTCTATGACATAAATTTTATCGTATCTTATTTCTTACAGGAATTTGCTCACGAGTTCGTAAGCGCGTGATATATATATTTACACGTGCGAGATTATCGAATAAATAAATCAATTATTAATAAATAAATGTTAAACGTATACAAATATCATGGTACTTTTACTGGTTATACAAGCTTATTCGTACACTTACTCGAGCGAAGAAAATTGAGATATACAAAAATATATGTACGTTTTTTTTTTCTTTTCATATAACGTAGAAATATAGAGTAAAGTAAAACGAAAGAAGCTCATTTTAATTGTAAATGCTCGTGCGCAAGCCGAATTGACAATCTCAATGCATCTACACGGTTATACAGTTATAAGTAAACTAACAATTAAGATTTGTGACTGTGAAAGAATGAAAAGCCACTGGCTGTTTGAGCTTACAGTTTTTAAGACTAAGCGAGTACGTAAGTTGTAAGAAAAAGATTTCAGTGATATGCGAAGGCGGAAAAGAAAGCGATAAATAAGTGCCTCAGCGTTTATTCCCTTTCTTGTTGCTCCACTTTTTGGCATCCTCGTGGGCTCCTTTCTTCCCGTGCTTTTCCTCATGATGATAATGTTGATCGTGACCTTCGTGCTCATTGTGGCCCTTTTTCTCGTGATGGTGGTGACCTTTGTTAAATTTGCCCTTTTCGCCATGTTTCTTCTCCTGTTCACCCTCGTGATGATGGCCCTTTTTGTGATACCCACCTTTTTTATGATGGTGCTCTTCGTGATAGCCTCCGTCCTTGTCTATATCGCCACCCTCGTGGAACTCGTCGAAGAATTCTGTTTTCTTCTCGAACTCGTCCTACGAACCGTCATTCATCGTTGCGTAAAGGTTAAGTTAAAAGAGGCTTAAGTCAGGGTCAATTGTAACTGTAATTGGTATAATTAAACTCATTCGAAATAAACCAACTTTTAAAAAGAAAAGTCGCGATGAATTACATTTTCTTTTTAAATAAATCCTAATTGTAATGTAAAGGTTTCAGAACAGTTGCAAGACTTGAGTTTTCAATGTAAGGAGAAAGTGTTGGTTTAATATGTCTAAAAATATTCAATATAACGCATGGGTATACCTTTTTATGAATTACGTGTTCGCCTTTAGTACTGTGACCTTTTTTATGGTCCCCTTTTTCTTTGAAGGCTGTCTTTTTCTCTCCTTCCTCCCCTTTTTCATATTCTTCATGAAATCCAGCCACCTCGTGATGTTCTTTATCTTTACCTTCCTTTTCGTCATAGTGATGGTCATGACCCTCCTTATCATGATGTCCCTTTTCGCCCTTATCGTGCTCGTGGAATTGTTTATAACCCTTTGTACAATTATATCGAAACATGAAATAATATATCTATGTAAGAGAATTGTACGAAAATATGATGCGTAGGTAGGTAAAATATAGATGTACAATTGTAATACAGATAATTTTAAACTACGTAATTGAAGAATCGTTACTGTAATGAAAAGTTACCATATTTTTTCCCGCATATTTCAGGTTCTACAGAGTATTCTAGAATTTTTGTTTCGTACAATTTAAAAAAAAAAAAAAAAAAAAAAAAAAAAAAACTCGCTAAACCTTGTAAATAATTTAAATCTATTCATTTTTTAATACATGAGCAATACCTTAGTTCCTTTTTCACCATGCAGGTGGTGTTCGTTTTCGTGACCATCTGCGGAGTGTTCCTCCTCCTCCTCGTGTTTTTCTGGCTTGTGATGTTTTTTATGTTGATGATCAGCTTCTTCGGCTAAATCTTCTTCGTCTCCTTTTGAACGATGAGCCTGTTGCACCTGATGCTCTGCTACATCATGATGCTTATTCTGTCCGCGGGACTGATCATAATCAGAATCTTGTTCCGTTGACTGAAGATCAACGTATTGAGCATGATCTTGTTCGTAGTCTGGATATGTTTTTTTGTGAGTTTCTCGGTGATGATTCGTATCTATTTTTAGTCTCTTTGGTTCGTGTTCTGGTTGTTCGATAATTTCTTCCTTCACTTTGTACGCGTTGTTGTATTTCCGTGGCTCTTCATCGAGTGGTTCCTCATACCGTTCATTATAATTATAACTGTAGTGGTTGTTGCTGTTCTTACTGACATCATCATCACTATCATCGCCATTGCTATTACTTTCATTAGAATCGTTGTAGCTGTCGTTGTTAGAATAATCTTTGTCGTCGTTATTTTCCTGCATGGGTGAATTATATTTCGTTTCCCCGCGTTGATTTGCACTTTCCGGAGGTATCGAAGTATAAGTAGGTTGGATAATGGTAGGATGACCCAGATTTTGTTCCTCTGGAATTACTTTTTGCTTAGCGACAGAATTTGAATTTGCGATTGCTTGTTCAATAGGCACGGATGAACGAATTTCCGTCTGCTCTTTAGGCAAATGATTACGTATGATTTTACGTCTTCGTGGACTAGTTTGATATATAAGCGTAGAATCATGTTCCTTTGGAATATTTAAATTTGTCGGTACATAGTTTTGTCTTGTTGGGATAGTAGAGTACACTTCTACTTTTTCTCGTATTGGAAAAACAGTCGAAGGTGCAATTACTTGACCTTGTCGTGATAGAGGAGTCGATCGTACTATTTTTTGCTCTGGCCTTCTCGTAATCGAGTAAGCAATCGGTTGTTCCTTTGTTGCTTGAACGACTGAGCGTGAAAATGATAATTCTGCTGGACTAGTTGCGTGATTGTTTAGCCGTTTTATTGCTATATTTTGAGGTGTAGGATTATGATTAAATGAGAAAGTTTGATAAGCGTTTGACGGTTCTGGTTTTGTAGGAACTCTTGAGTACGTAACCGTTCGGTCTCGATTGGATAGATTTCTTGAATATTTAAGTTGTTCCGGTTTTGCTGGAGTGATTGGACGAATATTATGTTGCAATGAAATAATCGAAGAAGCAGCTGCGTGTTCTTTTGGAACAGTTGGTGGAGCGATATTCTGTCTTGCATAAGCAGTTGGATAAAGCTGTGTATTTTGTCGTATTGAGGTTGTTCGGGTTGGATGAGTTAAGGTTCTAGCCACTGGATTACACTCTGTTGGAAGTGAAAAAGGTCGTGGTACTCTGTCACTCGTTGCAGTCAAAATAGTCGGCTGCGGTAACTGATAATAACTTTTCTTCTGCATAGGATGATTACTTTCGGTTTTGTGCTGCTTTTTTCTTATTATTGCAGCGTCTACCTCCGATTTCGACGTTTCGCTTCCTGCTTGATCCACTTTGTTAGTGTTGTATTTCGAAATAAGACTGTAATTACTCTGCGTATCTACATAAGGTTCGGTTGGAGTTGACTCAGATAATGAAAAATAAAATGGTAAAGATGGTAAAGGCGACACTGCGTCTGCGTCTTGATTATCCTTTGTCAAAGATCTAGGAGAAGGAAATTGCGTTGTTGGTGAGTTATTGGTCCGATGATACGTTTCGTGTTGCCATGCATTATCTCGCACTTTTTCGTGAGTTTGCTTCGGGGATAAAGTTTCTTGGACAAGTTTGCTTGCACCAACTTTCATGGATTTCTTTTCTTGTTTTCTATGCGTTTGAACATTTGAATGTTTTTGAGGGACTCCGTAGTACTTGGTTCTTTCACTTGGTAGCTGAGTTGTTGTATACAACGGTTGGGTAGATTCTTCTAACAGAGACGTACATTCATGAATTTTCATCGCTCTAATTACATTGACAATTTAATATGCTTGAAAATTTAAAAAATTTTGATTTCTTACTGAAGATTTTAAACATCTTTGGAATGTTTTTCGTTTTACGTAAAAATATAAAATTTGTTACTGAAATATTTGAAATTGTAAATGACGTCGAATAAATATATTTAAAGAAAAACTATATTAAAATACTGAGATAACTACGGAATAACCTTACGTAATATTTAATTCAACGGCTTTATAACTATTGAAACATTATAAGCACGTGTAAACATTATTTTCTTACCAAAGATATCGATAGTTTTTGAAATATTTTTAGCCCTTTTTACATCGATTTTCTGCGGTTCGTATGCAACAATCGATAATGTTTGCTGCAAACTTTCTGCATCTTGTAGTACATCATAATCGTCCCCTGAGAAAATGTACGGGTTTACAAGCGAGACAGTAGTAGTTGCTAAAGGTTGATTTGTAACATTAGGTTCGGTCTCCTGCAGCTTCGTATTATATTTTTCTGTCTGAGAAGGAATACTCGTTGTTTTCCCCGAACACTGTAAAATCTATCAAATTTAATTCGTAAGTAATAAGAATACTGATTAACATTGAATATTATAAATAGATAATGTTTTTCCCTTATCCTAAAACGGTGTTCATGAATTGCATAAGATGTGCAGGAAACTTATCTTCCTTGACGCTTAGAAATCAATAAAAGAAAAATTGCACAACCAATTGTAAATAATAAATATTCATTCGAAATAAGGTTAATCTTAAAAAGTGGAAAATTAGTTAAATGCAGTTAATTGATTGAAATGAATGCATTGGATTCAATCTCGATTCGATTTAATTGGGCAAAAATTAGCTTGTAATTAAGCATAATGATAAGTCAGAATATTATTTCTCTCTTATATCGACAAATTTACTACTCCACCTTGGAGCAATTTCAAATGAATAAATAGATAATTATTGGTTAACCCAAACTATAGAGATCTGCACTCGATCTAACGAACGTAACACTTATATCACTCATGATGTCACCATTGTTGATATCACAAGACTAATGATTCCATGAACTACGAAATAAAAGTAATCACACACTTTGTCACTCTTTTAAACCTCCCCACGTTATTCAAAATGAAAATATATCTGAGGTACCATGTGTATTGAAAGCACAAGTGCCGTGGCGATTATCCATCGATTCGTAATCATGATCCTGTTCCATTGAGCGTCAGACTGAACGGAGCGGTAGTCAAGCTCCGGCAATTATATCGCCTCGATACAAATTGAAAAGGCGTACTCGCGAATGATACGACAATTTCACAGTGATCTTATCCAGTCGGTGTGGATGCCGATTTGTGCGCGATAGATCGTTCAAATTGGCTTCCTCCTTTCTCTCTCGGTTGCACAAGAACAAGCTCCTGCGCCTCGGAGTGCGAAGGCCTGAGCGCGCTCCTTTCCTCGAAATTTCGAGGATAGGAAATTGCCGTGACGGTTTGTCGCATTTTTTCTCCTGCAGTTGTCGCCCAGGTCCTGTTCAATAATTAAGAGCTCGGAAGCTTATGTCATTATTGCATCGACAACGTCTGCCGCTAAATTATAACACATAAATTATAACGGACTTCTGGGCTCGTGTACTTAAAAGTCCTCATTTTGAAATATTTCTCTCACCTCTCTAACAATAGCGCGATTATGAAATTTCTTTTGTAAATCTTGATTAACGTAATGTCGTATTGTTATAATAGCAGCGTAATGCTTTATATAAATAATTTTAAATGCGAATATCGTGCCATTACTTATGTAACAATAAATGAGTAAGTTTACAAGGCATTCGTGTTTTTTCAAGATATAAGTTTCATCAGCTCTATTGCAAATTTGTATCAATTTAATACAAGCTTTATATATTTTGGTTAGGTGAACTATTTATAAAAGAAATCTTACACATATCTAATTTTTTAATTATTTTTATTTTCATTAAAATATTTATTATCGGCATTAAGCTGTAAGGGTCAGTACATTCAGCAACCAAATTAAATTTAGCAACATCTTTTGTCATCGAGAATCTTTTGTTAAAGTGATAAATATCTAACTCGAAAGCTTAAAGTGAATTTTGAATTTATTCTTTATGTACTCGGATAATTTAATAAATATTTTGAACGAAGCATATAATAAATACACAAAGCCATTCAATACATCTTACAAATACATCTTTGTAATACATCTTTAGAAGTTTTAAAGTTGACTCTTTTGAATCGGTGTAATATGATTCTAGACTTTCAGAGAATAAGCACGCATTAATAATAAACATCTATAATGAAAAAGAAATTAAATAAAATATTTAATTTTTGAACAAAAATTTCCTAAATACGATTTAAAAAGAGAAATAGATTATTTAGGATTACTTGAAAGGTATTCAACAATTTATGTATTTAATAGTAATTAAATAAAGTTTCATTTAAAACCAAAAGTTTAATTTTAAAAAGGTAGTTGAATTTAAGGAGATCGAGCGTAAGTTAAGGATTACTTATAAATTTCTAAAAATAATTACTAATAAACATCTTTAGTGACGAATGTTTTTCAAGGGGTTAAATGCATTTATTTTGAGCGCATACAGCTTTTATCCTTTAAAATGCGTATAATTATCGGCAAAGGCGATGTTAACGATTGAAAATTAGTTATTCAGTGGTTTAATTTCCTTCTCATGTTGCTAAGTCACGTTGTTAAACGAATGAGATTCAGTTGAAAAGGGTAGCGTTAATAAGGGAGCAAAAGAAATTCCCTTTTGCCAATGAAAAAGCGCGTTTATTAATCATTTAGCCTGCTTAATCCGAGGTGTAGACAAAGGATTTACGCCTTGAACGAGGAAAAAAGTACACCGGCTGTATGTTGCCGGTGGAGCACAGAACAACGGCGGGGGTGTAACGGAGTGTGACCAATTTCACGCCGACAGTTTTCACTTTCCTGCAAAGAATCGGTCTATCACTGATTCACAATGGAATCGGTGGGATATCTATATCTCTTAATAAATTTCGATCTATTTAAGATCACCGACCACGATTTCATCTCTCTGAACCGAGGAGAATCGAGGCTTGGTCGATCAGTCAAATTTTTTTATCGGGTATAACGCCAGAAGTATTTCGCAATCAGCGGATAAAATTCACGCTATCGTTACATAATGCAAGCGCTGACAAACGTGAGCATAATAGTGAAGCTTCCGCGAATGCTGGCGCTATTATCGAAGGAATAAATTTCGAAGATTTTATTTTCTCTTTCGTTCACTCGTAAGTCTTTAATACCTCGAGCGCTCTTTTAATAATCGACGCGGTGCAAAATAATGTTGAAATTTGCATCGGCTTATACGCCGAAAGTAGCTATCGATATTTACATATTGATGTACACGCTAGCGCACTCGTAGATTATGACATTTAAATGCGGACAAATTTAGTCAAATGTGAATCGAACGATTAGCTAATAATGGCAGTAAGCGCCAACTATTTTTAAGAATTCACTTTCGACTATCAGATTCAGCGTTTGAATTAAAGCGTAGCCTTTTTTTATTACATTACTGTTTTCTAACTTCAAAAGCAACAATCGCTCATATCTTCTATTTGGACTTGTATGACCATTTTTTCCCATATCCATGGGCTTCGTCCCCTTCGTGCTTTTCACCATGAGAATGATGTTTCGAATGTCCATCTTTTTCAGCTTGTTCTTCGTGTTTGTGATGATGATGGCCGTGCTTATGCTCTCTTGCTCCTCCTTTTTTCGACTACAATTTCCAAGTTTAAGAGGCATATTGTAATATTTAGGTCGTAATAAATTATAAAAGATTATTGTTTGAGTCGATGAAATACGTTCGAATAGATTGAATAGATGAATATTTTGGAAAAATGAGATGTCGAGAATCTTTTATCATTTCACTTGTTGTTAAAAATTGACTCGAAATATTAAATTACGATCATTATCATTGAATTACCTCATACTTCTCTTCTTTATCGTGTCCTGATTTCTCGTGTCCTCCACTGTCTTCCTTGTGATCGTGATGATGTTCGCCGTGTTTTTCATCTCCGCCATCCTCGTGAAATTCATCGTAAAAATCATGTTTTTTCTCGTATTCATCCTGAATTAAGTATTTTTACTAAATATTCTAATAAGAAAGAAAGTTGATGGAAAAGTTACCGTGTGTGAGGGAGGTGGCAAAAATTTATTTGCCACCTTCAAAACTGCACATATATTTTAAAACTAGGTCAGCAATTTTTCTTAAATCATTAAGTTATTATAAGATATAAAGTTAATTATAAAACTTAACGGAAATTCAATTATCCTTCATATCAACTAAATTATTTTACATGAATAAAGCCAATACACGACGTTGAGCAAATATTTGTATATCAAATAATTTTATTCATTAAAACGTTATTTATCTTTGTTCTAAAATGCATTTCTATCATTTTCTGCCATTTTTCTTTATAATATTTCTATTAGTTGCATGATATAATGCAACGACTTTAAACTTATCTCTATTTACACGTATTCCGCATAAAAATAAAATTATTATACGTTTTTCAATTATTATATTATAGTACATGCGTTTTTAAGGATTACTTTCTATTTTTTACACAAATTCAGCGTATAAAAGTATAAATTCAACTAAAACATTTACAGCTCTTTTAGCACTTATTACTATTTTCTTTATTTATTCATTACAAACAGCGTTAGATTGCTTAAATTTAAAAGGAAAGAATTACAATTGTCGATAAAATTTTGAATTATATTCTTTGCAGTAATCATTTTTTATAAATACAAATGCGGCTTATTAAGATATATAATATTATTAATAATATTAAAAAACGATAAATAAATGTTGACTCACATGAATGACTCGTCTTTTTTTGAATACGTGAAAGGATCATGTTATTTTATTCTATTTTCAAGACGTTTACAATATGATGTAACATTTCTTAGATTATTTCATAAAATAAAGTAAATGAACTAAATTAATTAATATTTATCGTTTAAAAAATGTACAAGTACTGAAGGATCGATTTAAAAAATTAGATTTAAGAAATAAAGAAAAATATATAGGAAGCAAAACTGTTTTAAATTTATGAATCGAATAACTTCTATATTCTACAAACAACAATTATAAATATAAAATTTTTACTCGTGAATTACATTTGTTAAAATTATGAATTCAAATGACCTAAATTTCAGATCAAGAAGCTTAAACGTACACAGAAAGATCGTTCTACGTTTACTTCTGTCTGAACTTTATAAATATTAATATTATACAGAAATTGAACCAAGTTTTTTTCATGTAAAGTACCTAATGAAATTTTAAACCTAAACAAATTTTTTAAAAAATCTGAATGAAAAGTTATATAAAAAATAAATAGAGACAACAAACCTTTTTAAATACATTATGTTCGCCCTTAGTACTGTGACCTTTTTGATGTTCACCTTCCTCTTCAAATTCTGCAGACTCATCTGCTTTTTTTCCTTTTTCCTGATGTTTATAATGTTCTGCTTCCTCGTGTTTCTCGCCGCCATGCCCTTTTTCTTCTTTGAAATGGTTTTTATGATTTATTTTATTTACGTGTTCTTTATCTTTTTTATCGTGTTCGTGATAGCTTTTGTACCCCTAAAAATAACTTAATTTTATAAATTTATGTTGCATTTTATTTACATTAATATTGATACATTAAAAACAGCGTTTATTGTCATTATAATTGAATTTGGCAAATATGATTTATATTGTTTAAATTCACACAGATGTAAACATTTGCTTATATATATATTTATATATGGAAAAAGATATATTTCTTCAAGCAAATAAAGAATACTTCCTTTTATTAAAGCAAATTTTAACTGTATACAGTTTATGCAAAATCAGAGAAATCTGAACCTTTCAAAAACTGTAAATTTTTGCGGAATATTTTATTGCGTTTCATTATTCAAATTTTCTTTATTCTTATCAGAACATTCGAATGAAATATGTTAAAATAATATAATTGTGAAAAAGGATACGTATTTTTCAGAAAATTACGGAGACAAGAATGTTCGTAAAACTGGAACTTTATATTATGAAAATTTAAATACGTAAAATGAGTAAATCATCGATTAATCCAGGTTTCGTCTTGAAGCTCGTTTAAATAAAAACTTCTGCCTTTATTATTATCGTCAAGCATATCGACCAGGCTCTTCGCCTTTTGAATACTCGAATCATTGCCGATTAATTACGTTAATTACTAATTTTACATGATTTTGTCAAGCAGAAGAACCAACCACGATACGCTTCAACTTCTCAAGCACAGCGGAATGTCATATTTTGCTCCAAATTTAGTATTTTATCAAGATTAGAACAATAACCGCATAAAATAATAATCTTTAAATATTTTATCGAGCAACAACTTGTGAAGTAATAGGGATATCCTTTGTAACCTTTACCATACCTTATGGGCGTCGTGTCCTCTATCCACGTGATCTTCTTCATGATGTTCTAGTACTCCGACCGTCTCGTCATTCTCATCCTCGTGATGAGACTTATCTGCTGAAAAAAAATCATATTGCAATGCATTTTATGGACCTTGTAAATTTGTGCTTGTAATATTGGTCATAAATATCGTTGATAAGATTGATTTTAAGGGGATGCAAGTGTTGTATTTCTTTAAAAATAATATACTTCGTATATATGATACTTCGTATTAAATCTTCAAAAAAACGGGGGAAAGGGCCGTAACTAAAATTCTTATAAAATCCATGTACGTATTACTCGTTTGCTGGTATGGACCCGAAAGAAAAACGTTTCGTATATTACATCATTCACGAATGTAAGAATTGGATAAGTTTATTCGAGAAACACCGTAGAAACGACGATATTTTGAATCGAAACTATCGGCGACCCCCGACATTTACCAAAGCCTGTTCGACTAGGGAACCGCTAGGGATACTCGACCTTCGTGCTTGGTCCCCGAGGTCTCCTGGTCCTCGGCGTTGTACCTGAAGCTGAGGGGTCTGCTGTAGTACTTCCTGGCGGCGGCGCACTCATCGGTCGCGTAGGCGAGTATCGCCGCGAAGATCAGCAGCAGTCGACGGGACGTCGTGGTCGTCATCACCGTGCGACTAAACGTTCGCGGTCGACTCGTCCGGCTGATATCGTTCTTCGCGGACGATCGCTGATGGGGCAGCGATTTGACGCGGCTATTTTACACGGCGGGAACGTCTCCGGGTGCGGCGTCCGCGGTTCCGGTGTGACGCAGCTGTTTCTCCCCGGCCGTGAAGCCCACCGCCTCTAATACAATATTGACTCGGCCTTTCTTTTCCCGTACTTCTTGCCCACTTTTTTCCTCGGCCCTCATTATAACGCTATTAGTTGGAACTCGAATATCCCGTAGGGGAGCGACTTTCCGCGGGATTCCCGTAGTCCGTAAACCTCGGCTTGAAGTACGAGGCGGACGTTACACCGAATTCATCACTCGTATTTTTTTACTCGCAGCGTCCATCTACGCTCATCAGCGCTGCGGTTTTCTGTAAATTAAAAACTCTCGTTATTCTTATTTATAATGGTCGGGTACTTTATGTTTTCCAGTGGTGTGGAAATGTACACTATGCTAATATTATAATTCTCCTTAAATTTAATCGAGCCCTAACCCAATTTTTCACATTCTTCGCGTTCCTCTTATTGCGAGTACGTCGACGTGACACTGGCGCATTAGCATCGGACTTGCTGTACATATACTTGTAAATCCAGGTCTCCGAAGACATGAAAATTTACGCGGTAATCTAATAAGCCACCTACGTAAAAGAAATTGTCCTTGGAAACGGATGTATGCTTAAGTAATTAATATACGAATGCAGACAATATTTAAGCAATACTATGTGCTCTCCTTATTTACAGATTAGAGGCAAAGTTTTTATGATGGCACGGAGTAAATATATCCTTGTCAAATCAACAATTAGAATTGGACGCGCTTTACAATTTAAATTTTGCTTCTCTCAAAGTTCAAATTTCTTAGAATAGCTTTACGCCATTTAAGCACTTTGATATCTACAAACGCAAACGTTTAAAACCTCTTACCGTTAAATTCAATATTTTAGAAACCGAATAGTGCCTTGCAGATAATATTTATGTAAGTTTCAGACAAGTACAACCAGTTCTTACTCCAATGTAATAGATGACTTCACAGCGAAATTCGTTGCTGACAACGTTCAAATTATATAAATAAATAATTTCATTGTGTGAAATCTCGCGAAAGTGAAATACACATAACATAATGTAACTTAACATAAATTCTCGCGCGTTTTCAATAATATTTTAACAAAAACGATCGTGAGCGAAAAAAGTCAAACGCGTAATTGCATTAAATTTTCCAAGACGGATCAAGTGAGAAAGCGAAACATTAGCTTCCGATGTGCTGCGAAACCGCCAATTTCCATACGCTTCGAGGCAAAAACGAGTACTGCGCTCTCGACTAAGTAACTCTGGCGTAAATATCCTCGAGTTATTTCCTAATGCGCAAACAGATCGATACGCGAAGGCAACTAGAGAATGCATTTCGCATCGATTTATTACACTTTGAGCTTTCTCCTTCCGGCTTAGTTGGCGTAAAAATGTATCAAGTTCAATAAATAACTTTCCTTTTATACAGCGTTAAGGATTGAAGAAGAAAAATGAATCGATGCCGAATTAAAGTTTGAAATTAAAATTTTAAACTCGAATGAACGTTGTTTTAGAAATTGGAAGCTGAATAAAGTGTTCGTACATTCCGGGATATACCGGGTGAAAGAGAAAGAAAAGAATGCAAATTTCTTTTCATTGCTTTGCGAGCAGGTATACCACTTTTTGGTTTATGGTAGCGACGAGGGGATTATTTATTCATAAATTATTGCGTATCCGTGGACTAAAGCATTTTTTTACGTGGATTATTCACGCTCGTAGCGACTCTTATCGTTAGCTAATTAACCGAAGCTTCGGAGGTACTTAACATAGACCTAATACGGAGATTAAAAGTAAATTGGATGAAGGCAAATGGTACCGGTTCGCGTACTTTCGAATGTTATTTTATTTTTGCGAGGAAATGAATTTATCATCGTGCCGAATAATTGATCGTTCACGGCGCAGCATAAACGAGGGAAACAATCAAGCATTTGCAGAAAATCAATGGCGAGCAGATGTGACGAGCTCAAAGATTCGCACGAGCGACCGGGATGCGATTTTCAAATTAAAACAAAAAGGCAGGCATTCGCAAGCCGCGCCTCGAGGACGGCAGGAGGAAACGGGGAAAAATCGCGTCGTAAAATCGCGGCCCGTTAAAACGAGCTCGAGCCTCGGGGTGGAACGTCGAGGGTCCGAGTCGACGGAAGCCGTAAATCCGTGCACACGTAAATACCGCGACCGCCCCTCTCGAAGAGTGGGTGACGCGCGCGCGGATCTCCCCCCGCACTCGTCGAGATGAACGCCCTGACGCACGCGAGGGGATCACGTGCCGGGCCAACTGGCGTCCTAACGAGATATGCGGGGCTAAGTGAGTTAGCGCCCCGACGTTCTCGGTTAAGTCCGGCTAATTCGATTTTGTCCGATCCCCCAGGTGCGCACAGTCTACGGCGACCGCGCACCAGTAGTCGTCATCAATCGTCAACCCCACGTACGATGGACCGTCGCTGAAGTCACTCGGGTCGCTCAGGTCACTCTACGAGGCACCATCCACTCCGGGAGAAATATGGCGAGCGATAAGGACCTCGAGGCGGGGACGGAGAAGCGCCCGGGCCCCATGAGGTACGGCTTTCACCTACCGCGGCCACTCAACATCGACGAGAAGAAGTACCTGCTCTCGGTCGAGCGCGGAGACCTGTTCAATGTCAAAAAGATACTCCAGGCCGCCAACAAACCAGCGGTACGCTTTTCTTCCCTTCTTCCCTTCCCTTCGCTCGGATTTCCCTCGACTTTTCCGTATCCAGCGATCTCTCCGTAGTTCAGAGCATCACCTTGTATTTCCATCGTCCGACGGTACGATGGAAATCCTTAAAAAATTCAAACTCTACGATACCACCTGCCCTTTAACCGAGGATTTGTAATATATCTGCTGTTTGTTACGTGGTAAGGTAAACGTTTTTATCGATCACGCATGATCACAAAGCTAAGAAGCATTCGTAAATTATGCTGAATCGCGGATTTCACAAAAAGTATTTCACGTCCAAAAGTCAGTAAATGCTTGATTGGAGATTTATGGAGAATAAATTCGTAAATCAGCGATTTCAACTTATTTTTGTTATCGGTTGTCGTACTTATAAAAATTAATAACAACGTTGAAGCAAATGATGATAGATATCTATGAATTTTATCCCGTTGGTAACGTCATTTCCAGAGGTAATGCATAAATCCGACAATATTTACTGACGTACTTTAGTAATTGCTGAGTTAACGGCTGTAATCCTAGCTCGTGTTATATTTAATTCGTGTACTACAGCGAATAAATAAACTAATGAGATATGCACTATGAGAGTAAGAAACTTTGCTGCGGTACTCTAAATATAATTATATTATTGTACATCACTTACGAGCTCTTCTTTTTCGTATCTTACTCGTAACAAGAGCGGGAACTTATTTCATTGACCACAGAGTAATGATCTACAGCTGTTTCGAAAGTACGTATCGAGATTCATAATTCATCGATTACATACTGTAAATGCAATATGAAAACTGTAGAGTGAAAATAGTTGCTCTTGGTTGACCAAGTAGGAGAGGATGCGACTGATGTGACTGCGATGATATCGTGTTGTTACAGAACAAGGCCATAGATGTCAACTGCGTAGATAGTCTCGGTCGTGGAGCCTTGATTTTGGCTATCGAATCAGAAAATTTAGAAATGCTCGAGCTTCTGATAGTGATGGGTGTTGAGACGAAAGACGCCCTCCTACACGCGATCAATGAAGAATTTGTTGAGGCCGTCGAATTGTTGCTCGAGCACGAGGAGCTCTTGCGAAATATCGAAATCGAGACGGCAAATGGAAGTAGTGAGTTCGCAACCCGAGATTCCTCTTTTTAATTAGCTCTCTCTTTTAGATTACATGCTTTAGAGGTAACCGAGGTAACGAAGAAAATGTAATAAAACAGTAATAAAACGACGACGAGGCCTCCGCATTATTAGTAAATTTTAGTCGAATCTATAGTGTTTTATAATTGTAAATATGTTGGATGTCGATAAAATTATTATCGAGCACTGCATAAATGGAGTTTATGCGTGGTTACTTTGTACAACTATTGACTAGACACGCTAGTAAGTTGCTCGTACGTTTAAAAAATGTAGTTCAATAGTCAATTTTTTCTGCCGATCATTTTGGCTTTCTTACAGAGAAGATAAAAACAAGTTTTTACAAGTTTTGTGTAGTATCCGCGGTAGAAACATCTGTCCTAATTACTATAAAAATTTCTTTATCAAATAAATATTTGCGTATGATTAAATGACGGAAATTATTTAAATATGGATTGTGATGAATGGCTATTGTAACCTTATGTCGTACTCGGGTGCATAAAAATTTTTGTAAATAAATCAAGAAATAAGATTAATTCTTAATAATACCGATATAAATGCCTACGCAAGAAATTGAACAAATTTCAAGTACGGAGGCTTAGTTGGAGTAAATAATAATTTACGTAATGGCACACTGTTAATATTTGTCGGAATGATTACAATCATTCGCGAAACATGTAACTTGTAATTTCTTAAACGAATTGCCGACGATTTGCGTGAAACAGTACTAGAAGTAATCGCGCCTAGATGCCTTGCGAATGATCACGTGAACATCGGTAAGCTTAAAATAATGAATTGTAGGCGACGCAGATGTTGTCCATAGCTGGCAGAAGGTGGATTCGTCTTTAGCTCGATATCCGCCGGACATGACACCGCTAATACTGGCCGCCCAGAGGAACAACTACGAGATTTTAAAGCTGCTGCTCGACCGGGGCGCGACTTTGCCGATGCCGCACGACATTAAATGTGGCTGTGACGATTGTCTTCGTGTAGCAACAGGTACGCAAACTCGCGTACAGTCTGCGCATTATCCTTGGTAGATGATAAGACAATCCGTAGTTTATTTTCGCGATTTGTTTTTTGTTGTTACGGAGAATTACTCGAGAGTGAGAAAGATGTACGTTATGAGACTTTCTTTTGCGCTGTCGGTGAAATTTAATATTGTAGAAGCAGCTTATCGAGCTTTAAGTTGTTGCATATACATTCAAATAACGGCATTAAATAAATCTTTTATCGTGCCCTCTCTTCTCGTCGATTACATTTGAAATTATTTACCAATTAACTCGTAATTAGACTGAATTAATTTCAGAATAATAATCTCTGTTTGTTACTTCATTTTTTAATTTCATAATTTACAAAGAATTATCAAACCACTTGAATCAAACTACTTATCAAACTATCAAATAAATTTTTTAATCGGTAAAAATCTGATCTACGTTGATAAAACAGATATGCGTAGTATAAGGATACAGGAATTGTTCAAGCATTATGAATCGTATAACTAATACGGCGTATAATTACATATTTATTTATTGGTATTATTTTGCGCATAAAATCACGATATCGAAATAACGAGTGACTGATTGACAGTGAAATAATTTTAATACGTGTCTTTGTAAAATAACTTTATAAACGCTATTCAACTTTCGCAAAGATAGTAAGGATAACAAAGGATAACGCAAACAAAACAGCTCTTAAACGTAAACGTAGAAGAATGATGTACTAGTTGTCATTAGCAATTATTTTACCATTGCTTACCTAAGATATTACTGTACGCTATATAGTCTATAAATCGAGATTGTACGATAAAGTGTGTAGTACATTGTAGATGATGGTTATTTGTTTATGGCAACTTTAGAAAATTTTTTCTCACATTTTTGAGTTACAACGTGCATCCTTCTCTGTATAAAGCAATATTGTCGATAACGAAATTAATTTATATTGCTTTTTAACAGAGCAAATAACTATCGATAATTGGAGTCCAACGAAATGTAAGATTCGTATAAAGTCTTCCGTACATAAAGCTAACGTACGAGTTAAATCACATTGAATACAGTGGGGCGTCATTGGCGTGTCAACTTTGATGTCTAATTTTGTCGCAGGCGACCCTCTGAGGCTCTCGAGTACCCGTATATCCGAGTACCGGGCCCTCGCCAGTCCAAGTTTAATAGCTCTGAGCTCACCCGATCCTTTGATGACATCCTTCCAATTGAGCTGGGAATTGAGAGCACTGTCCGTGTCTGAGCCAGAAAGTAGCTCTGAATATATAACACTCCGGAAGCAGGTGGAAAAGTCAGTTGAAAATTTTATTTTACTAATATCCCACCTTCCCCTCCTTACTCCTTACTTCCCCTACTTACTCCTTCGGTTTTTGTCTTTGTTCTAAATTTTTTCTAACTTCGAAGTAACAGAAACAGAAATCAATTGCAACGTGGCATTCGTTTTTATCTTTATGAAGTAAAGATAAAACTTTTTGATGTATTGTGTTTTCTTTGCTAAAAAAAAAGAAAAACGGCAAAGTATTTGGGTAGTTATATCTCGAATTACTTATTATCATCGGTCATTAAGCGATTCGATACACAAAGAAAAATTAATCTTAAAAATTGAACCTGTGACTTACATGTAAGATGACTACCTTTGAACAGAATAAGAAACAGGAGTATTAATTCGTTTGATGCAGTTATGCAGTTATTAATGTATTCGACGTATACTAATTATTAAGTAGTCCATGTAATAAGCTTTTCTTACAAGTACAATAAGTACAATGGCCTGAAAAAGGTTTTTAAAAATTATTTAAAATTATTATGTCTCTTTTCTTCGAATATGAATTTGTTGATAATTGTATCCTATTGTATCCTCAGCCATTAAGAACATGTTGTTGTACGTGATTTTCAATAATTTTTTTGAAGAACCTTGCGAGCGCACAATGAAATTGAAATCGTCTTCTGTTAAAGCCGAGTTAAGTTCATTGCTAGTTAAAACTACGAAAAAATTTCAAGCTAAGGCAAATTATTTTTTTGCGTGATTTTGCTTGAAATTATGCGCGAACTTATGAAATTATTTGATTTGAGCAATGATTCAGTTACTATATTTATAATAACGATTTACTATAAAAGGAATGATCAATTGAAAGATGCAAATGGTCTCGTAGTATCTGCTGAACTTAATTACGATACAGTTCCGCTTTATACATTTCAAAACGCCTCGATAGGCTACGTAACAAAAATTATCACCCTACCAAATGATTTATTTTATCAATATTTGACGGATCAACGTTTTAAAAATAAATATAATTTGCATAATCTGTCATCTCATTAAAAAGATTTCAGTACTTTGCTTAGGGGTCTTTTCATGCTACTGCACACGACAAAGGCTCGTGTAAAAATATCGGAGGCATTTAAATAAAAAAGATGCGCAAGCAAGTGTTGAAGCATCTTCTACTTACAGATGGGCTTAGAAAAATTTATCTGATACAGCAATGTTTTTTAGCACCGGAGAAGACATCGATGGCTCTCTCGAACAAGTACTTTCTCTTATCAGTATTATAACTGTGCTCTCATAATTTTACGCGATGATACAAAACTTGTACTTTAACTTAAACATTAACGTACCAGTAATTTCATAAAATAAATTTGTAATGAATTACACAATCATTGAATTTGCATAAGTACAAACACCATTATTAAAGATTAATAAATTTCCTTGCATACTAATACGAGTATTATTATTCAGTCAAGAATAATTAAAAATACATATATGTATTTTATACAGGCCATTTTCTTACTATAATAAAAGGTATTTATTGTAACAAAAGAAGAGGATCCTGTATTGTACGCTGTTATTTCAATTGCATGCAGGTGAAAAAGTTAACATAAAATGGCCTTTTCGCACTGATTTTATTTTCGTCTCATAATTTGGACTTTGTACATTTAATTGTGATTGAAAATGCTATTAAACGAGATTTCTAGCGTCGTTTTATGCAAAGATGCAATTTTTAAAATAAAAAATTATTTTTCATAGCCTTGGTTAAAAAATAAACATTTCCGTGGGAAAACACATTAAACAACCTTTGAGAATCGCGTATAACAAAATTTTTGAGGCCGTACCAATATAACGAACAAATTCACGCTCGAAGAAAAATGAGAAAGAAAATACTAATAAAGATGTATTTATCATTTTTCTGATGTCAAGGGCATAGAGTATTATATCATTGTGACTCTTATAAATTATAAATAAAAAAATACGCGTTTGAAAATGTTTTCTGTGGGCGGGTACACATATCGTGAAATGATTCTATATAATATTTATGTGCTTGGCAAAAAAAAAAAAAAAAAAAAAAAAAAAAAAAAAAAAAAAAAAAAAAAAACAGTAAGTTTAACGTTTATGAAATCAAACGTATTATCACATCACTGAATGATCGACTTTTGATATTAAGTTCGGTTTTTAAATCAATGTAATTCACGAAAGATACTTTACAGGTTTGCGGTAGATCTTCTACATCAAACTCGAAGCTCTTCTGAACTTAATACTATTCTGAACTATGACCCTGACGATCGTTCCTCCGAACCTAGTAAGCAGCTGGCGAGACTCGAACAGGCCATTCGCTACAAACAGAAGAAATTCGTTACGCATCCGCATGTTCAGCAGCTCTTATCTGCTATTTGGTAAATAAAAAAAATTGTATAGTTTTATTCACACTGTAGAGCTACTGATTAAGTTTGTAATTAATATGGATTAGAAGGCCTTAACGATGACAATACTTTTTTTCATCGATCCGTATTATTGTATTGTATGTGGAAGTAAAGTTGATTCCTTAACGCTTTTGTAGGTAAAAAACTATTTCAATAGGTTTGCATTACGAGATATTAACTAAATCCTCATTAGAGATTACGGTATTATTAGCTTTATTGGCTTCTCGATAAAGACTATAATCTCTCATGATGTTTGCGCAAATACTATTTAACATGGATAAAATAGTTGATGAATTTATGAAAATAATTATGTTTTTTACAAGATAAAGCATTCGGAAAGACAAGAAATAATACGTTACTTTGATGTCGTAGCTTGTTAGACAAGTCATACAAGCGTGTGAATTTGTGCATTAAAGTAAATATTTAATTTAAAAATACAGGTACGAAGGCGTTCCAGGATTCCGTAGAAAGACTTCGGTAGAGCGAGCCTTGATCTTAATTAAAACAGCCTTGCTTTTTCCATTCTACTGCACGATTTACTTTTTCTCGCCTAATTCGACAATTGGACAAACAATGCGGCATCCATTCATGAAATTTATCGTGCATGCCTCGTCTTATCTATTCTTTTTGCGTACGTGGACTTTGATTTATTTTTCATCACTTGAAGCATGATAAGTACATTAATATTTGCATTCATCTGGGCCAACTGCGTTCTTACGAAAGTCTCTTTTAATATTAATACATACATATATATATTGGCAATATTAAGTTCGCATTAAGGTTATTTAGTGCGACCGCGCCTCTTATTTAACGTAGCAAAATATTTTATTGGCGAAACGAGATTCTCATTTTTCTAAATTCTATCCTTAACAGTGGTCAACGTTTAAGTGGGATTAGCAAAAAATATTTTAAAAATAACGAATAAACTGACTGTCGAACTTCGTAATGAACGTAATCTATTTAGTAGTACTTAGTTGAAAAAAGAGTAAAGCGGTTGTGCTAATTTGAAGTATGCGCTTCCTCGATAAGATGCAGTTTAACAAATTTTAAAAATACACATTTTCGATATACGATTGGGATATCTCACTTATATCGCAACTTTTAATACAATAAAATTTTATTTCCGTAAATTTTCAAAATGTAATTTCGTTAAAAAATAAGAACACTTTGGTAATACTGATTTTCAATCTCGGTAACTACTGGCGTGATGTACCAAAATAAGTAAAAGTATAAACATAACGTAAATCATGGTGAATTGATTCCTTTTCGACTGCTTGAAAATGTTTTTAAGAAACCTATTTCGTATTGTGGTACTAAACGTGAAGTCAAACTTGAAAAAAACGAATTAAGGAAAAAGTATGTATTTAGTACAGCAGTACTGTAAATGCGTTACAGTGGTATTGATCTTGGTATCTCAACGTTTTGAAGAGGGACTGTTGACGTTGTTAAAAAATGATTATCAGTTGGATCAAGGATTATTTAAGCAGCGAGGAAATGGGCCCACGTTTTTAGAATGGATCGTCATACTTTATGTGCTGGGATTCATCTGGGAAGAGATGCGAGAGGTACTAATGTACTTGTAATTTTCACTTTATCGAACAGAAGAACTCCTACTACCTTAAATCTTTTATTCTGTGTAATAACTTTTAAAGATACTAGACGTAAGAGAAAACGCTTAAGTTATTTTAGTTGCCTATTCTCGAGAATTTTTGACATAATTTTTGACTTAAATCTTGGCATGACTCTTGCTCTCTATAGCGGAAAAATTAAGCTTCTTTTACATCGTACTTTTTGAAGGAATGTTTCGGCTCTAAATTGAGTAATCTTACTTTCCAATACTATAAAAATAAGTTACGTCAAAGGTCTCAATGCACATTACTGAAAAATTTAGAAAACATTGTTTTAGACATTTCGAATGGAATTATCTCTTTTTGGCAGTTTTGTCTTTGTGGGACATTTTTATGAGTATATGAATAGTGTTTTATTTCTCCGTGTAAAGAGGAAAGTAATACATGAAAGATTTTCAGTGTAGCTTTTAGTCGTTGATGTTTTCAAATTATACCATTAATTTTTTAACATAACTCATTTAAAGATCTGAAAAATGTTATCTTCTAAAATTCAAATTTATAAAATCTAATGGTAATACCTAATATGATAAACGATATTTTTTAACTTTATATTTAAAAAACTATAGTTTAAAGCAGTTCAAAATCCAGCTTTGTCTTTATTTTAAAAATTCACTGAATAGAAACTTATGTAACGTTATGACATTTCTAGTCAGAAAGAAAAGCTGTTTTAGCATTATGATTAAAATACCGTTTCACGTATGAAAAAGAGGAGAAACTTCTATTTTAATAGATTTTCTTGAACTGCGGCTCTAACAAGAAGGAAATAGTCCTTTTTTACGGGAGATATAACTTCAGCATATCATAAGGACAATTTTAACTTTAATTTCTTTCCAGACCTTATTAAAGCTCGGTACATTGTAAAAGTAAACGTATGCATTAGCAGTACAAAACTGTAAAGCTCAATATGGTATAATTGCTTAAAATAAATATTATAACGTACTCGATTAGAAAGAATGTCTTTGATCGTATAAAATTTAAATAAATACCATCCATAAGTTTAAACAGTAAATTAAACAGTACAGTTGGTAAGATTTTGTATTTTAAATATTTTAAAAATGTCAATATTCACTGATTTCTTTACAATGTACGAGTAAACGTCACTAATACTTTGCCTAAAAAATAGGAAAGTCGATAAGTTTGGAAAAGCTGTTAATAGCTTTGCTGCACCGTAATGTCTATAAATCGCTTGCTTTTGAATTTTTAAAAAATGATATAACGCATTTAAAATGTAGATTAAACAGAAAAAAAATTACGTGATGTCGTTATTTAGTATTATTGAAACGATAACAAGTCCTATCGAGTCCTATTGAATATTAAGCAGAAGTAAATATTCATACGTATTATCTTCTAAATAATTTCCTCCTGCATTTTTCAAAACTTAACTACTGTAAACGGAGTCTCGCGATTACAAAATCCACATAAATAACGTACCCCTTTAACGCTTTAGTAATAATGCCCTAATGCCTTTAATGAATTTAACGCCTAACGTTATCCCGCAGTATCAAAATTCAAGAATAAGAGATTGTATAATTGTTTGATCGATATTTTAATGGAATCTATAAACGAGCGATTGCAATAGCTCTGAAATTGGAAATCGAATGATACATAATAGCTATTTAAAAATCTCATTGCGATAACGTTATATAAGGCTACAACGAATGTTTTCATAATGCCGTTACACGAATGAAACTCTCTCTGGCTTTCGTAAAGGCCATTAATTCGAAAGAAAATGGAGAAATTCCTCGTCTGTGCGTGTCCAAAGTTAAAAGAGCGCAAATTAGAAAATGATAAGCGTACGGCACACAGGTTTACATGGATGGTTTGCGCGCCTACCTGCGCGATCTCTGGAACTTCATCGACTTCACGAGGAACACGTTGTACGTGGCGACGGCGATACTCCGGATGGCCGCCTACATCCAGCAGTCGAGCGAGATCGACGCGGACGGCGCGGCGGCGATGGTGCCGCGCGAAAAGTGGTCCGACTTCGACCCCCAGTTGATCGCCGAGGGTCTCTTCGCTGCAGCCAACGTCTTCAGCGCCCTAAAGCTCGTCCATCTCTTCAGCATCAACCCCCATCTCGGACCGCTCCAGGTGCGGCATTACACATGAGAGAAGTCCATGTACATTAGAAGCTCGTTTGTGTGTTGACACTTATTCCCCGTTGCGCTCGATATTCCGATTATCACATCCCTTTTAGTTAAAGCGAAGCTTCGTTTTGTTTTTTAATTAACCAATTAACTGGTTAGCTATCGTTTCTTTTTAATTTTTATACTAGGACTGGTAATTTATTCGTCATCGACGCTATTTACTCTCGAGTCGCTTCTTTTACACTACGTTGCACGGACTCGTAACAGTATGAGTCTGGTAAATAATTCCTTACGACAGTCAGGGTGCAAGTAGTGGCGTTATTGAACGAGAGACACGATCCCAGTGTAATGTACATTTATCGTAAACTGTTCCTTAGCACTAGATTTTTAGAGAATTTTTAAAGACACGCAAGATATACTTTATTTACTTGTGATTAAAAATATATAACCTATTTTTGCATGCAATTAATTTTCAAAAAATTGTCCAGTGGAATAAAATGATGAACTATTTAAAGAAAGCAATGCTTAAGCAAGAAATAAGGAAATGCAAGTTATACGTGCATTGACAAAATGGTTATGGGAACTTTCAGATCTCTCTTGGGCGCATGGTTATCGACATAGTCAAGTTCTTTTTCATATACACGCTGGTACTCTTCGCGTTCGCATGCGGCTTGAACCAATTGCTCTGGTATTTTGCCGAACTGGAGAGAAGAAAGTGCTACAGCGATATTGCCGATCCCTCTTGGGATTCAGGGAGTGACGCTTGCATCAGGTGGCGAAGGTGAGACGGAGAACGAAGTCGTGACGCGCATTTTTATACGACCTAACGTATCTTACTTTATCTTCCGAAGATGTACATAAATTAAGGAAATGAGAAAATGCGAATGTCCCTGTGCACTTACTCTTTGTTTTTCTTTTATCTGAGTAGATTCAGCAGCCTATTCGAGTCTTGTCAGAGTCTGTTTTGGGCCAGTTTCGGAGGAGTTGGAATCGATAGTTTTGAACTCTCTGGTATAAACGATTTTATATAATTTCTGGCAATTATGCGAGATTAATAAATCGACTAACGAGTAAAACATTTCATATTATTTCTTTGCTTCACGTTGTTTTTCTTTTTAATTAAAATACGTTTCTATTCAAATTTTGTTATCGATTGATTTTTTGCGTTTGTGACAGCTTCCATAATTAAAAAGGCGCTAAGTTATTCAACAACAATAATGTAGAAAATATCGAAATGAGAATACGTAGACGTCCAAAGTAGTCGATTAAAACAATTGTTTTTGTGTTATGTAATAAAGGAATCAAGAGTTATACTCGATTTTGGGGACTTTTGATGTTTGGCTCATACTCCGTGATTAACGTAATTGTACTACTGAATTTATTGATTGCTATGATGAGCAACAGTTATACTCTGATCGAGGTAAAAATGAGGCGATTGTAAATCGTTAAAATTGCATTAGCGCCTAAACGTTTTCGCTGCATTTATTAATTGTCTCTTGTGTGCAAAATGTAGGAACATGCGGATACCGAATGGAAATTCGCTCGTACGAAATTGTGGATGAGTTATTTTGAAGAGGGTGGAACTCTGCCACCGCCTTTTAATATTTTTCCACATCCGAAGATCCTTTTCCGAATGTGCGGTATGCAAAATAAGAAGACGAGCAAACGTAGCAGCATCCGAAGGCGAGCACGAGAGCACAAGTACGTTACTGCAATTTATTTTTCTACTTAATCAACCTTTCGTTAAAAAAAAGCGTGGTAAAAGATCAGAAAATATCTAGAACTTTCAGTCGAGAACTTGACAATTGATTTTTTTTCGGTTATGGCGCACGAAAATAATGTGTTCACTTTTGCCAACTTTCGTCATTTTGACATTTGCGAAAGCTCAAGTAATTCAATTAAACATCTCGAAGTTAAAAATTTATAGTTTTAATTATAAAATATCTTTCTCATTTTGTGTTAACCAAGAGTTGATAAAAAGTATTCAGCAGAGTAGTAAAGAAGGAAGCAAATTTAATGGTAATAAATTGCTTAGTTTGTAAAAGTTCAATGTTTCAGTTTCAAATTTTGAAATACTATTGCATTATAAACACTATACGTTCAGTGAAATTTTCATTTGTCACAGTATATTTAGAAAAAGTATTTGCGCACATGTATTATTAGAGTTTTGAAGAATTTAAAAACATTGATTAATGATTCAGTGAGAATCAAACATATTTGGTAATAAGTTAATTAAAGTTTCAAGATATTTGAAAAAAAATTGACTCGTGGTTCATTCACCATAATCATCAATATCACAATCGTAATAATAAAACGTGCATGGAATAGGTGATATAACATTGATTTCTTTTTTATAGAACATTTTCCGTGAGAAACGACTTAAATCGGCACTTTTAGTTATCTCTTGTTTAAATACAAATAATACAAAACATTTCGTTTTAAGACGATAAACATTATCTTTTAGTATTTTAGATTGTTATAATAACATTTCGAAAAAAGTTCTGATTGTTTCGCATACAGGCTACAAAGTATATCCTAAAATATCTCCTTCGTATCTAGAATGAAATTATGTTAAAACAATACCGCGACATAAATAAAGTGCAGCAAGGAAGAGTTCATTATGCGTCCTACGTTACCTTACGATATTCCTGAATAAAATGACAGTGCTATTCGAATTACATTTCAAATAAAATATACATCCTTGCAGGTATGGCGCAGTTATGAAGGCCCTGATTTGGCGATACGTCGTAAATGCTCACGAGGAGCACGAAATGGAGCCGGTGACCGAAGATGATATACACGAACTTAAGTCTGACTTTTCATCCTGGCGATGCGAGCTTCTAGAAATTCTAAAAAGGAATGGAATGGATACCAGTGCTGCTGATGTTTCCGAACGCGGTAAGTCTTGCGCACGACAATTAGCAGATTAAAAATAAATCAATTTGATATGCAGCAACGGCGAGTACAACGAGTTGCTCCGAAAATTCACAAGATGCGAGACCCTCGGTGCGTAAATGCGTAAATACTCGAATGCATGCGAATAACAAAATAATAAAAGAAGTACCATTTCACCTATATCTTGATATATTATCAAGATCACCTTTTGCTCCTGCTAATAAAATAATGTCTACGATTTGTCATTATTAAAGATGTAAACGAGGAATTTACGATAAATTTATCTCAATTATTATAAACAATTAATTTTTCCAGGAAGTTGAAACGGTAAAAAAAAAATTGAAACATTGAAAAAATTACCGTTAAAAAGTTTGATTACGATAATTTTATTGAAGCTGTGCTGGGCAAGAAGATGCGAGTCTGGGAGAGGAGACTGATGAAGGATTTCCAAGTTGCATCATCGGTTGACGACCCGAACGACGAGATAAACCTGCTTCAACAACCGCCGGAAAATGAGGAAATCGCCGCCAAATGGAAAAGGATAGCTCGACTCGCCGTTCTCAAATCTGCCGAGTATCGTTGGACGCAGGTTTGTCGACAGAAATCGAGAAATTGTTTTTCTTTTTCTTCTTGTTTTTTGTAAAAATATATCGAACGCGAAGCAATGCGAGTGAATTTCTTAAAATTAGCTTCAGAAATTTTTATCGCTGCTCCCGGTCCTTCCAATGAAGCGAAAGTTGAACGTCAATTCCTCGAAACATCTACGTGAATGTCTGAAAATGTTTCGCCTAGGTAATCGATGGCACGGTGAAAAAGTCACAGATCGGCAAGAGCAACAATTGCGTGTCACTCAAGAACCAAGCAAACTTGAAGCGCGTTATGGAAGAGGCCCACCGGTTATCCTTGAAGAGCCCGACGCCGCCGCTCTCGCCGATTCGATTACCCGAGTCGATAGACCCGTCGAATATTCTGAGGGTGCTGAAGAACGACGAGGCTTCCGATGCATCCTTCAAAGATAATTCGTTGGCGATTGACTTTCGCCACGAACTCCACCGCATGAAAGAGAATTTGAAGGTTGTGTAAGGTTTTTTAAGTTGAATTAAAATTTACTTCTTCCAGTTGAAAAAAAAAATCTAAAGGGTGATACTTTATAACATAACATTAGCCAACTGATTAAGAAAAACTGAAGTAAAACAAACAACATTATTTTGCAATAATAATATGGAATAAAACTAAAGGTTCTTACGGTTCATCTTATAATTTAGCTTTTTAAATACCTTTAATGCAAATTTTATAGATTTTAATACGTAATTTTAAAATGTATTTTTTCTAGACACGTAAATCTGAGTATTGTATTTTGGTACGTTGGTAAATGAAATAATTTATTTTACTTTTCCAATTAATATATGTAACGTTTCACACAATTTTTAATCAAATATTTAATGCATTGAACAAATAACATTTAATGTATCTCAAAAGAGATATTTATTAAATTCAACTTGATACAATACTTTAGATCTGTTTTTTTAAGTGATTGATTACAAGATTAATGGCGAATCAAGTCTTAAAGAATTATCAATATTTAGCACTTCGATCAATTTTTATTGATAACCAAGTACAATCATTTATCACCGAGAAACCTTTATTAAATTACAAGGTTATGCAAGCAAAGAAAAAATTTAAATCAGACTGTCTTTATAACGTATCAAAAGCAAAGAGATAGGCTTGTATAAAGAATAAGTCGTTGTAATATCGCACAGTACGTAGTTTTCAAAACGTGATAGTGCAATTTTTAAAGGTTAAAAGATAATTTAAGAAGTAATCTGTATATGATTTCTTTACTTTTATATCTTCGCTTTTTCGATGAAATATTAATTTCATAATTTTATAACTACAAGATTAAAAGCAGTAAACAAAGTTACAAAAACATAGATTTGATCAGATTTTATAGAAAAAAAAACAATGAATTTTATATTTTGATAATCAAGAGTTCATTTTTAAAACTACAAAGAGTTTATTATGTTTCTTTCTTTTTTTTTTTTTTTTTTTTTTTTTTTTTTTTTTTTTTTTTTTTTTTTTGTATAAATCAACGTTAATGAAACTTTGGAATTTAATTTTTGGTTCTCGGAAGAAATTTAATGTCTTTCGTTAACTGGTTGGCTTATGTCTCGCATTGGGAAAAGTAAAACTCTTTAACTCCCCAGACGCATGATCCGATGGTGATGGTTAAAGATGTAGATGAGCGTTGCCAAAGTAAACCAGCTCCGGTCGCTCCGCGTCCTCTGATACCTCTGAAAACGTCACCACCACGCGTCGTAAAGCGCAAATCGCAAGTGCCGGTGCCTGGGACGTCACTCCCAAGGAGCCCCTATCGTCCGATAGAAAACGGTGGAGGTAATATATTATCCGTAAAAAATTTAGCTGATACGGGTTGTGGACCCATTGATGACAGCAGCAGCACGAGGAGACCGAGGAGCCCTATACTTACGTCCGACGTGACGGTGATCCGAATAACGCCAGACACCAAGTCGATGAACGTCGATAGAAGCGACAGGTTTATCGGTGTCGAACCCAAATCGCCTGGTATATTTTCTGCGAGGAAATCGCCGAGACTGGGTGGTGGTTGGCTTTGAAGCGACTAAAACTGATGAATTGGGATATCTTTCGTATCGACTGCTGGTGTATAACGAGTGAGCACTCGAGCTTTTAAGAGCTTAGAATGAGACTTAGGAGAAGAAAAATGGCTGTAGTTATTAAGAGATTTTGTATTCAGAAACTGCGAGAATAATGTTTGCTGCAGTATAAATTCTGGTAGACGAAGCTAAACGTTTCTTTTAAATTATGCATTTAAACTTCATCAATTGTATATACTTTGACACGAAGTGCTAGTATTTTGAAAGACTTGAAATTGAACACTTAACAACGTTTTCAAGTTACTGACAATATTTTTTAGCAACATCAGGATGAGAGAAAGAGAAAGACAAAGATATATACATGTTTTCTATTTATCAGGTGCGAAAATAATTTCGCACGTAATTGATCATAACGATATCTGTGAACATACAATGTTTGTGTACGAATACGAGTGCTATAAAAACATGAAGCATAATACTAATTATTGTACATATCTTACAATCCTCAATACTTATGATACATATTTATGCAATCGTTTAAAATGTAATTTGATTCAATTGCTATGTATTAATTTTGTTAAGAAGTTTTTAAATAAACATATGTATATGTATATGTATATATATATATATATATAATATTTATTTACTCAACTAAAAATACATGCATCTTATCCTTTTATACCGTCTTTAATTAACAATCACCCGACTTTTCGTTCAGCATTCCATCTTTTCCTTACGCCAAGCGCGAAAATTCGACTAAACTGTTTTTGTGTACTATTAACGTTGGCTTCGGGAACAATTCCTTTAGCGTAAGTCCATGTCATTCCTCATTCACATAGTCGTTACACATATGCAAAAAATTGAACTGAGAAATCCTTGCGGATGTCGTTGATTTAATCTGCGATACCGAGGCATCTTTCTATTCCTCTATATGCCAATCTCGCGATTTCTTAAAAAAATCTTATGTTATCGAAAAGTTAATTAAGCTGCTTGTACAACTTTATTCTGAGTGGTTTTCTGTGCGCAATTAATTTTATCGCCAAGTGACAAAGCCATGCCTTGACTCTTAGCTCGAATGCGAATGTGACCGACAACTGGTGCATCCACTTTATTCAGTGGTTTTTCTATTGATAAATTCGCCAATGCATCTTCACCAAATATTGATTTGGCATACATATTTGCTGCCATGAATCCACACTGTCCAGAAAGGGCCTAGAATAAAATTTCAATTAAATATAGCATTATAAAAACTTGCAATATAAGGATTTTCTTTTATATTATCAACTAAAAATACTTTGATTTGGCATAAATATCAGTTTTCTTTTAATGTTTGAGAAATCTAATATGGTACAAAAAGTGCCTCTCTATAACGAATATTCATCAAGCTTTCTAAACTATTTTACCATGATAATTTATTAATTTGACAACAATTAAAAATAATATCGCATGTTTTACACAAATTTATTAATTGATTACTAAAATATCTTGGTATATCCAGAATTAATTTTTTTTTTTAAATATAAGAAAGAAAATATTATTCATACTTTTAACATATGTACTTCGGCAGGTATATACTTATTAAAAATATTATATGACAAAAATTATTTGACTGTACGTAAGTCACTATTGACTTATGTAAGAAAAGGATATAATCAAAGATCGATACAATTTTATGTACAAATAATTTGATATATTTTTACCTTTTCTGGAGTGAGGCATCGCATATTTGTAGATTTAAGAAGATGAGCAAGATATTCTCTAAGATCAGAAAGCGTCGTATTAACAGAGACTTTGTTTTCCCATTCAAATTCTGTCCACATCTGCCGAAATTCGGCATCTGTACACGTGGCTGGGACAATATAATCCATTATATCAATGTGAATGTCGTTAAGCACTACAACACTTCTATCCGAAGCAGCTCCAGAAACATCGTATACTGATGAAAAAATTTTTTCAATGTTTATTGGTGTGGTTTTTCTCAATTTTATGATAAAATCAAATAATTTACAATAAATACTTTTAATGGTGCAATTGGTATTTGAACCCTTTTCTTTTCTATTTGGATTTACTGAAATATTACCGTACTTTAGGTATAATTTTAAAGTTCTTTAAAATTTATGTAAACGTAGTGTTTCATAAAATTTCTTAATAAAACATCATTAGATAAAATAATATGCAAAAACTTATTAAAATAATACATAATAAAATAAAATTCTTAGTTCAGTTCATTTGAACGATAACACTTTCAGCCTCTGTAGTAAAAAAAGAGGATTAAACGTTCTTAACAGTAATATATTTTAAAATTTTGGTATAATTAGTTGTTTTTATTTAAAAAATCGGTTATTCGCGTATTAAAGATATGTTTTATAAAAAAAGAGAATATATAATGCTGTTCAATATTTGCTGCTAACATGGAAGTTCCTTAAGACATTTTTTTATTTTTAATTATAAGATAATACATATTAAAAAACAGCACTTACCAATGTTACCAAATATAATTCCATTCTCTGTCGATGCCACTTTAACGTTTGCTTTGATACTAGCAAAGTCTCTCGGAGCTAATACAACTGGCTGTGGCCTCTCGACCAGCTTTAGATCTCCCATGGTTGCCAATTCGAGAGTGCAATTCTGCAAGGTATCATCTGTTTGATTTACTATAAGAACGTCGAGAACAATGTCGTATTGGTTGACATGCACTAGAGCTTCAGAGTAGACTGGATCAGAGAAGCCTGTCAGCTGAGTGACTTTACTCAAGGCACTGGGCGCGGGCGTCTCCTTCTCACCACCGGGTCTGCCAGCGACAGCAGCACTTAAGCTCTGCTCAAACACGTCGCCCGTTCCACCCGATAGATCAGCGCCACGAGTTAGTTGCAGGAACTGAATCGCCTCGTCGACTTGCACAACGTTGCCAGGCTTCTCTTTTGCCTAATGAATTTCATCCATGTGAAATTGATTAAAAATATTTAGATTAAAAATGTAAATTTTTATTATAAAGTTATACATATTAAAAAATATCGATCTACTACTATATAAGTAAACTCAATCGGGCAGTCGTTGCAATCACCTGTTGATTTTGCGATTCTTCTTCGGCCTTAGCGGTTAGCATTTTTCCCAAGGCATTTCTGCAACCTTCCGTAAATACTTTTTGTACAAGGGTTGTTGGACATGCTAAAGATCGTAAGCATAAGGAAATTCTTTCGGCGTCATCGTGTGTCATAGCTTTGGATGGAAGACCGGATCGACCAAGTTGAAGAAGACTCGACATGATAAGCATAGACTCTGCTTGCATGCTCTTGCTTTTCTTTGCATCTTTCTCTAATTCTTTATAACGAAGTGCTAATTTCGCTAGTGTAGTTGCAAGGGATGCACCAATGAAAAAGTCACCATCCATCATATATTGAATTAAAGCTGGACGTTTTTCTTCTTTTTTGCCTGTCAAGGTTATTATTATTAATCGATTCTTAATGAATCAATTTAAAAAAAATATATATATATATATATAAAGAAAGGTATATTTGTATTAGGAGACAATTAATATCAAACTTAATTTGTACCTGAAGAGGATGTACTGAATGCACTTTGTGTGGCATAAGTTCCATCAGAAGTAACTAGTTGCGCAGGCACACCTTGATTTCCTTCCTCTTCTTCCGCTGGTTTATCTCCAGCTTGTCTTTTATTTTCTGCCTCTACAAGAGGTAATTCGCCAAGGACAGATCTTATACGAGCCATAACAGTTTCAATGTCGTCCTTGGAGGTCGCATATTCTCCAAGAATCCACAATGCTCCTCGATGAATATTAACGGAACGTATTTGTGGGAATACCTGTACGGCATTAATAATCGTTATATTTAGTAAAGAAAATGAAAAGTAAAAGTTAATGCAAATGACTTTTAAAATATTTACCTCAAGAAGTTTTTCAATGATCAGGGGTTTCAAATTATCAAATGTTTGAATTGCTTCGCGGATAAAGATAAGAACATCATTTGCTGCCGATTCACTATTTTCAGAAAGGAATTCTGTTAATACTGGAATTACTGTTGCTGCTACATCGGGAAATTTGATAGAACAAGCATGTAATGTTCTAACAAGAAGTTGTTTATATTTTCCAGCATCTTCTTGCTCACCACCTGTTATTCTAATAACTTCTTTCTTCAATAACTGAATCATTTCTTCAATAGTTCTTGTTGTGACCAAATCCATTGCAAGTGCAAGCGTTTTTGTTTTAACTTCTAAAGCAGGAGAACCTAAGAGGAGAATTTTAATTTTTTTAATAAAATTAAGTCTTTGATGAACTTTACAAGGTATTTTTTCATACCTAAAACACGCAAAATATCCATAACGAGATCTTGAAGAACTCTTTCATGATTAAGACTATCTTTCATCGTAATTAACCTATCCAAGACAATCAGTTTAACATTGTTGTCACTCTCTTTAACAACTAATTCGATATAACAAGAAGCAGCTGCTTTAATAGCAGTTGGGGCATTTGAAAGGGTTACCAATGTACCAGCTGCTTCGTAGCGAACTGCAGCACTTGGTGAATTTAGTAAACTATAAATACATCTAATAAAACGAGCACGTTCTGATGGATTAGCTAGGCAAACCTGAAATACATTCCGTCAAAATAGATGAAAAAAACATATTTTTCGAAAATTTAACAATAGTTAAAAAAAATAACCAAAGTTAAAAGTATAATCAACTTGAATTACAGTGTTCTTTTAGATAGCACAAAAATTTTTTGAAAAAACTCTCAAAATTATTAATATTATTTTAAAATTTCACTTAAATATTTACAAGATCTTTAATCATTAATGAAAGAATTGGAAGTTATTTTCTAAAAAGTGTAATTATATTTATTGCGAAGAAGTTCGGTCTACCTTATAAATGAGCTCGACGATAACAAGTTGTAATATATCTCCAAAGCTTGGGACTTGATCTAAACATGCAGCTAAATACGAAAGAGCCCTGCTTTGATCAGCATGTAATAGCATAAGGAAAGCATTTCTTCTGCAAGACATGTCTTGTTCACTTTCCAAATACTTTGCAATTTGTTCTGGTGCATCAGGAATAAGAAATTCAAAGTTTCTGTATATTGTATATATTGCTAAGACAGCGTTGCGTCTTACATAGGAATGCCTATGCTCTAAACAAGCGGTTATGGCTGGCATGAGTGGCTCCAAAAGTTCAGGCTCTTTTAATTTACATAAAAACCTAACGAAGAATAAAGATTATTAAATATTTAAACTTTGTAAAAACTGCATCCCACAGAAATCCATGTATTTCTGTGCATGCTATTATATTACTTTCTATTATATTACTTTCCAAATATTAATTAAGCAAAAGCAAATAAATGTTTCGGACGTGTAAAGGCGTACAGAAATTGTATAACGAGCAATTGATATAAAAGAATATAAAATAACATGCTTAATATTTTTTATAAATAAATAATAAATTATAATTTAATTATGACATTATAGATTGTAAATACATTAAAGTACATTGAAAAGTTTACCACTGTACAAAATAGTCGTATAATATTTAAAAAAAATGCATAAACAAATTATGGTGAGTTTCAAGAAAAAATAACTAAGAATATAATTATTACAACTTAGCTTCCTAATTACGAAATGTAACGTTTAATCTTACCTCAAAGTAGAACCTCGAACAAATTCATTAGGATGCTGTAAATCTTTTCTGTATGCATCGCATACTAAAATCATTTCTTGAAGTAGTTTTCCATCTGCGGTTGTTTTAGGTACAATTTCCCAAAAGATGAGCAAGAGCTTTTTAATGGTATGGTCCTGGAGTGGCAGAACAAATCTTATAATAGTCATAAGGAGTCCAGGAAGTCTTTCCCCACTCAGTATCATATTAATAGTTTTTTTTAAAGCATCGATCTTAACATTGACATCGCCCTTTTCCAGATCTTGTTTTAGTTGAAGTTCATTTAAGGGCTCTGAATCTGATGGAATGTTTATCAGTGTGTAACATGCTTGATCTGTTATGGTACTCATGTTGCTGTGCTATCGCAAAATCGACAATCAGCTTGAATCCTGCTGTAAAACACAAATGATGTTCTCGAATAATTTTAACATCGTTATATTTCAACTGAAATGTATTGTATTGCATCAATAACATGGAAAATAGGTCGAAATGCAAAGCCGTAACAAGGTTAGGTTTATGATAGACAAACACCTGCCGCAGTTGCAATACGATAAATAAAACGATAAGCTTAAAAGCAACTTTAGCAGACGTACCTCGTAATTACAAAGCGGACGAGATTCGCAACGCCAAGATTTCGTAAGTAATTGACATTTAGCTTTTTGTAGTGGATAAAACGGCATACGTGTCAAACCCGTAGCTGAGCTTCGGCCATTTGTCATTGACAGCGCTACCAATCTTGTAAAAAGATATGACAATGTGCGCGCGCACAGCTGTTGGCGCGTAATTGCATATTCCTAAGTTATCTTTTTCGCTTGAAATTCACATTGTATTATCAGATAAAGCTAACGAAAACTACTCATTTCATTTTCTTATTTATCTAGCAAATTATTTGAATTTAAATACATTATTCTTTGTCTCGTTGCAACTTCCATTATGTTTATTTTTATTCTAATGTTAAGTCGTACGTTTACTGCACCTTGTTTAAATCGACTACGTACTAAGTTGTATTGCTCAATAATTACTTTTATTTTATATTTTATACATTTTTTAAATTTCAATATTTTAATATTAAAATTAAAGGTCATTCAAAACGATTAGAACGTACGATACGGATAAGTATTTTTTTGCAATACTTTGGCTCTCGCGTGCTCAGCTATGTAAAAAAAATAAAAGAATTGCAAGTTCTAGTTTACGTCTTGCATTCTAATATTACGTATAACTTATCAAATCATAAAAATATATCAAGAAATGCACATAGAAAAGACTTGTTTGTCGTGGAATTTCAAGTTTAATGAACACAATTACTGTGCTTGCAGTAATTCATAATTTAACATAAAATTTAGCTTCTGCCTCGTGTAATACTAAGACACAACGTCAGGTAAAGATAAGAATTTTAGTCTAGGCTGTGACTATGAATATATTAAATGTAAATTAGACTTTATAAATTTACATTTATCTTGAATTAAGTGCAATTTCAATCGTTACACGTGCAAGTTCCTCGGGAATCGCTGACTGGTTTGCCTTAAGATGAGAAAGCGAGAAAAAATGACATCTATGCAGCAAACAAATTGATAACATTTTCTAGAAATTCTTAAGATAAGAGTATATATATGGTGGGAAACGAGGAAAAATGAAAGGCATCTCTTTCTGATTAGAGGACAGTCGCGCGTAATAATTTTTTATCCGCGAAAACGAGTAAAGTATAGGAAAAAAATGTTATTTCACGTCAATTGTTTGAAATACCTGTGCATCAGTCACGTCTAGTGTTTAATCATTGAACGTTGGCAACTGCGAAAAGCGCAAATGATTTTGTGTGCGCGCTTTATTGCGATAAATTCACAATAATAGACAGGGAAGCCCCGAATTTCATAATTTAAAGTACTCGTTCTGTGATGCAGTGAGTAAGAATCATACGTATAACAATTAAGATAAGAATTTACTTTTTGAATTATATCAAATACGAGGAAGGGCTGTTTAATTTGATTAAAATTGATCAAGTACAATAACATGTTCTTCGATATGATAATATTAAAGGCTATTATGCTGATGCATTATATTTATACTAATTAATTTATTGCACTTAAGAAAATGAAGTATTTGTGAATTATTGTTAAATGTACAAGAAATTTGTTTACACTTTGGCACTATTCAAAAATATCTTTATCTTTGCTATTCCGTCATTGCACATGTATTAAATATTAAATGATGATAAAATTAAATTTTACAGATACTTTTATGATTAGTAATTCAAATGCAAATCATTATTGCAAATCATTAAAACTTAGTAGACTGATCAATAGAAGCACACTTAAAGTTCTCTTAAGGGGATTTTTCTAATTTATAATGACTTTTGCGATCACAAGAGAACATTAATCCATTTCTCACGTTGACATATCATTGATTAAAATTTATCTGAAATTATTAATAATTTCCTTTAATATTTACAACATATACAACCTACACGATTATGAATGATACGTAAAAGAACTTGTTAAATCACAAATAAAAGTAAATAAAGGTATTTTATAAAAGATTTTCTTTTATATATTTTTTGCTTCAACTACTTTTATCTTCTTGAATGTGTAATTATTCTGCAATAATATAGGCAAGTCAATACGTAATTCTGTAATCAAAAGGCGGAACTATTCCTTTGAATACCACCCGCTTAAAGTATATTTTATTACTTTTACGTATCCTAGGTTTCTTCCCAGAATAGGCAGTTTGTGTAAATTAGTCATTTCCATGAAATATTTTACTTTATTGTCATTGAATAATAAGTATTTAAGTTTACTTATGTTGATAAGACAGGGTAATGCATCAGTTCACTTTTTATAGGAAAATACCAAACTTGCACTCATTGTAAATGGACGCATTCATACATACACCTATATATTGTCTGAAAATGTAAATGACACATTTAGGCTTTTTATTTTAACTATATTAAAATGAGGCGAGCGAACAAAGGTTTATAAAACATGAAAATGATGCAATTTATAATACAACTATTGATTAATAAAGTGATAATATCTATAACTGAAATAAGACTACTAGATAATGAAGTATTGTTTTCTTATTAAAAGAATGTTAGTAACCTTCCTTTTCGCCTTCCTTAGAAGGTTATTATACTTTGAAACGTATGATCGAATGATGAAAGATTACAATTTAAACGTTATAACACCTTTTTTTATAAACCGTATTAATTTCTAAATTTTCATTAATTTCCATGTTAGATATTGGAAAATTGTAACGAATTATCGTCGTTTATGAAATAATAGGCGATAATGTTATTAATAATTAATATAATTTTTTTAATTAAAAGTACAAAAATAATAATTTTTTTTTCGTTAAAAATTCTTTTAAATATTTTAACACAAGTGAAAATAATAATGTTTTACTTACAAACCATGGATATATATTAATGTATCAGATATTTCTTATTCCAGAAAATAGTTTTAAGAAACGGTTAACTACTGATCGTAAGTGTTTGATCTAACATATTTATTTTATTTTCTTTAATTTCCTTGAAAACGAATAAGGCTCTACCAAACATTATAAATTTTAAGAAGATTTTCAAGAGCTCATATGCATTTAAAATAAAAGAACGATATAACGTTTGATGAACATTTTATTATTATTATTATTATTATTATTATTATTATTATTATTATTATTATTATTATTATTATTATTATTATTATTAAGATATTGTTATTTTTCTAATAGAAATGAGTTTCTATTAGATCTTGTCCTGTTACAATTGTAATTCACATAAATTTGGATAAATAAATAAATATAAATAAAAAGTGATAATTACACAAACAGTAAGAAAATTAATAAGTGTATTCGAAATAACAATTTCTTTAAAAGACGTGTTATCGTTTTACCGAAAGCACGACTCATTTACATGCTCTTAATGGTGCCTGTGCGACTGCTTACGTAGTACTACTGAAAAAAAAAAACAACATTGTTTTCAATGTTAAGTAGGTAATTAATAAAATAATGTTCTCCGAAGATATTACGGTACTTTAGAGCATTTCTTACTTGGATATTAATTAGTTAAATAATTACAAAATACGTTTACATTCGGAGCAAGAGTTTTGTTCTTGATTTTTGTTAAGATTATAAATTAAAGGTGACGCGTATGCAAATTAATTTTTATCACGAATATCAATGTTAAATAATTATAAACTCGTAAGTATAAGATAATTTTCACAATTATATTTTAGTTGATTAAACTAGTAACATGATAAAATATTATAATATATACGATGTATCAACTCTGCTCAAGCGTTACACCGCATATCACATGACAGAGTATCACATGATATTGGTGAACGGCGTGTTTTCAGTTTTTGAAAGTCTTTAGACCAACTGAAGGATTTATTTATAGATAACTTATTCATATCTTAGCGTAAAACATAAATTTATTAATAGTTAAAATATCCTATCTTACGATATAATACCCTTGGAGACGGCTTAGCCGTTGTAAAATAGATATACAAGTGGATCTCGTTTAAAAGGTATAAGTTTTTAATAATGATTCACTAATACGTCAACCGTAAAGAACCTTTCAATTGGAGATAATTTACTGACCATATCCAAGAAACAAGAGAATAACAAAACGTGGATAAGAAAAGTTGAGTTTTATAATATTAAATTCTGTAAATATCAAGGCATTCGCGTACCGAAAAGAAATTAAAGAACCAATGATGTAGGTTTGGATTTATTCAGGATCCTCTATTATTTGATTATAACGAATATAATTAGGGTCTGGCTCATTTTTCGAAACTAATCAGATCTTCGTTGTGGAAAAAGTCGTAAAATTCCTTATCTGTTTTGGTTGAAATAAGTATCGCAAATTACGGTACAACCGTACGCATCCAGTACTAAGGTAATGCAAAATAGAAACTTTTCAGCGTGCACGTTAATTAATAAATCACATTGCAATGTAAAAATATTAATTCTTCGTACGTCGTATGGATTCTCAAATTACGACCTACCAATTGTACCTAATTACGCCCTTGCAGTCCTTGTAGTCTAAACAGGTAGCTATAGATCAGTCTACCAGGAACATCCTCCTGTTATATTATTTCGAAAAGTTATTGCGTTCGCACAGTCAAAGGCATACCGCGTTATAATTGGTAAAACAATTTGTCGGTATTATCGTCCGAACGATATTGGCGTTAGATTGCGTCTTTCGAGACCTGAAATTTAATCGCATAATGACCTTTTTTCTCGGAAAGGCATTAAAGTCGTGGCGAAGATCTGAGAAAATAAATAAAAACGAAGGTCACCTCGATATAGTTTGAGAACGTACGATTGTTCGTGCGTGCGTGCGTGCGTGCGTGCGTGCGTGCGAGCGTGCGTGCGAGCGTGCGTGTGCGTGCACGCGCGCGCCTGCGCGATCTTACAGTTGGAGGAAGAAACGATCGCTAATTGCACAAGAAGCGTTGATTTAGCGTTGATCGAACGTGGACTCTGGTCGCGCAAAGGTGGGCTTGACGCCCAAGTTGGTTCCCGCGAGCGCCGTTCGAACGCCCGGACGACTCGAAGCCGCTCACGCGCTAACGCGATGCACCGGTGGGCGGAGCCTCGTCAAGGCTCCCGTGCAGGAGCGGCAAAGCCGTCCTCGACGGGGCTGCATTCCCGCGGCGTGACAGGGCCTTAGGAGATTGCGACAGCGCGGTCGCGACACGTAGTGCGGATATGCCGGGGCATTAAAAGCGGATGGGAGACCCGGTGCGCGAACGAGTACCTGCAGCGCCGTCGTCGCCGATGCCGGCCACGAGGGAGGGACCGGGTCTCGGGGCCCTGCTGCTGCTCCTCGGCTGCGCGCTCGGGGCCGCGGGGGTCGTCCACATGCAGCACAACTGCAAGAAGACGCTCAGGACGCTGGCCTTCGAGCGCTGCAGCGGATACCGGGACAAGAGGAACGAGTTCGCAAGTACGGGTTTGTGTCCGCGGAAGGAGGTTCGTTTGTTTCCACGAATACTTTTCTCGTGGAGCGTGAACACGCAGTTTTCCGCGGCAATGTGAAAGCTCCCGTATCTCTGAATTCGCGTTTCGCGTTTCTAAACTCGATAAGCGATAATTTACGATTGATGTCTCTCTGTACGGTACATCGTGTGGTATTAGAATCGAAATTTTTGCATCTCCTATGGAACATTCCCGAAATTCACCGAAAAGCAAACGCCAACGTAACGATAATTTTCTTATTGCGCTCGAGAACGTTAAAATCTAAACCCCATATTAGAGAAACATCTCGTACTTGGTCAAATGGACAATATCAGCTTATAAAATGTACCCGATGGAAATAGATCTTCTTTATCCATTGAATTTCTAATGAAAAATTTAACGTAAATTCGCAGGTAATGAGGTTTTGTGAAGTAGGATGTCGTTAATTAGTGAGTTTGTCATCCGAAGCTCATTCGTTTTCTCACCGTATGGAGCAACTTTTCTCTTCGCGTATTTTCTTGGATGTTGAAAATCTCAAGCAAATAAATGTATTAAATTAAAGTGTTTGCAGAAATATTTTCTCAAACGATAATGTAAAATTAGCGGCACGTATGTCGTCGATTGCACATAAATACGTTATTATTGTGAAACGATTGGAGAATATTCAATGCATCTTTATTATAATCCGACTGTGCATCGTTCGTTGGTCCATTAGCGCTCGATATAATATGTATCGCTGAATATTTCCGTGCTGTATATTTTAATTGAAAACCGTAACTATTTATTTGAAAACAAATAACAAGCTTTCGGGTCATTAATCTAAACGCGAATAAACGACATACGCTCTTATTTACGCAGTATTTAATTTTACTACTAATTTTCATTGAAGTGTCACGGACAGCAACCTATACAAGTTGCGTAACTTATTCGATCGAACGTTTTTTTCTGCTGTTTTGTTGAGAAAACAGTGGAAAAAACGAGACTGGATTGGATCTTTTCCGAGAGATTCTTGTTTTCCGTGAGCTCGTTGAATAGTTAATTCGATAAAATTAATTAAATTTATTATTCCGCATTTGACGATGCTATTTTTCCCGCTGCCCAGAGGATCAGTCTCGAGGAGTTTCCAATTCTCATCGGAAGCGTTGAATTGTCGTCGTATTATAATGCATCGGTAGCTTGAAATAATTCACGAATAATAGTGATAATGGTTGAACGAATGTTGATGGTATCGGTAGTGCACAGGACGTTGTTAAAGTGTCTGCATATTATAGAGCGCATTAATATAGCGCATCCTTAAATCGTCGTTATTAAAGCAGACAAAAATTTTGCTTGCTATTTCTAGTTTTTCAAGTTGTCATTTTAACCGCACGAGTCGCTATATGCAAAATTTAATACGTAACGTACACAAATTTTACAGCTTTTATTTGTTAGTATTTTACGATTGTATCTTATTTATTGCACGCATTATGTATATTAAATCATGTTTAAATTAGTTGATGAGCTTTTATCGTCTTACATTTCTAATAAATATAATTGCACTTTAAGAATACCCATGAACTCAAGGGTCACATTTATTAATTTACTATTTAACATTTACATTAGGCTGCCAATTAGATATAAAATTGCTTAAGGACGTAACGCGCTCGTGTTTAAAGTTGAGAATACTTACGAAATCGTAATACGAGTACTACCGAGCGAAATTGAAGTTCTCGAAACACCTGTTTATAAGTGTCGGGTGAATGCTGCTTTAATTGTGAAACCGTTAGATGTAAATGGAGTAAGGCACTCGAACATTTTTGAATAGATAGAATTACTTTACGGCTGACGGGGTTAACAAAAGATTTCACGGTCAAATTCTGTATCTCGTAAATTGGTTTATTCGAATTTTTTTCGTGTTTACTCTTGGAGAAATCAGTAAAATATGACATTGGAATAAATTTTTTTGATATTTTTTTCTACGAGTTCATTGAAAGTTTGGTCGATAATATTTGTTTTTTCCCTGTTCAATTGAGATGAAAGTACTACTAAACGTTATATTTTTAATTACAAGCAAAATGATTCATGCGATTTAAAACCTATAAAAAAACTTAAGCTTTTTTCTTGATCCTTATTTTCAATGCACTCTTAGCCGAAACGATAATAAATCATTATTTTATTTACGTATGAGTGGTGATATTCGTACAGAAGCGAGTTATATAAGTGTTCGTTTATAATTTCTTCCGGAGCTCGTTGGGCAATAATTCGAACACGAAGGAGTACAGTTGATCCATCGATCTCGGATCGCATTTTTGTGAATTTGTGGAGGTGCCGCGACGATTTAGAATCACATGTGCCAGCACGTTTAGGTAGATCTTGTCACATTTGTCTCGATATCGAAGAAGTTGTAGATGATACTTTTTTCCACGAGTTCATTGAGAGTTAATTTGATAATGTTTATTTATAGCTCGTTAATCGTTACCAAAGCTACTTTCTAATAATTATTACTACGGAAAATATGTAGTTTGCGAATTTAATTCGTATAATAAAAATGAAATTAATGATCTCTGATATAATTTCTCACATTTTCTTGGAATATTCCCAGATAGCGTTGCAAAATTCATCAAAATAGATATTTTATCATTGTTGGTCAATACAAAATGATAATTTTTATTAGATAATTTCTCTCGGTATAATAAAAAAAAAAGTAGTTATTTTTGACAAAGAAATATCTTATTATGTTTTTATCGTAAATTATCATAAGCTGATATTGAATGGTGGACTTTTGTGAGCCTGTGTGCCTTACACAATACATGTACTACATGCCTACCCGACGCGAATAGATTCTCACAAGTACGACATGAATGGGCATTCAAAATGAGCTCGTAAACTATAGCCACGTACGTCTCGCTTCTTACGAGGAACGTATCCTCGCGATTGCCTTCGAATGCAAATTCGCGTTCGTATTCTCGGTGCCTAGCGCGCCCATACCTTCTACTTCTCATAATTGATGATAGACCGGGCGATCGTAATATCGTAACGTTGGTCTAGCGTTCCTCTTTTAGGTGCGATCGAGGGAAGCGACACCAGAAAGCGGCAAATAACGTCGATAAGAGAAATTGCGGTGTCGCCGAGGGTACCGATACACGATACTCCATACCCGCCAGTTCCGAGCTTCCTCAGACACCAAAGCACTCCAATAGTTCCACCCACCGACTCCGACATCTATCGAGCCACGAGAAGATTCGAGGCTTTGCCTAAGGTATGCTTTATTCGTAATTCGTAATACTCGCGGAACTATTGCTAAAAGCTACTACAAGCTCTTCTATCGCGCTCTGGCCTTGTAAAGCGTTTATCGTCCTTTACAAACGAACACGGATGCTGTTGATTTCATTAATTTTGGACTGAATCGTATCGATGTACGCCTCCCTCGTACAATTAGCTTACACCCTGAGCAATTAGCTTTCAACGGCTAATCATCGATTTTACTTATACAGCTTATAGTATTTTATTGCTCGTGATGGAATATTTTTGCGAGACGAATGCACTCGTTGGGATAATTGCTTTTTTTTTTAAGAAATTGTGATTCACGTTTTAGCTTTCAGTACAATGTGCGTCTATACGTATGTATACACACGTACACACATATTGCAGTAAAAACAGTAAAGACTACAGCCACCGACGTTGATTATTGTATTCATTACAGTCTCCAAGTGCATTACAGGTTGTTGATCTATTATAATGGAATATATATTGCTTGGGATACTATAACGGTATTATAGCAGTTACTGTAGCATTTACTGGAGTTAGAATCGCATCGCCAAGGGAGGAAAGCTAATAATAGTAATAATCAATTACGAGGGGTAATAATCTTGACTATTATTTTACAATCGTTGTCAATATTTGCGCTGGTGAAAAATGAAAAATTAACAGTAACGTTAATTTTTTAATTCTTATGAAGTAAGATATAAGTAAACGCTTCACGTTCATCGGTCGATTATCTAAAGCAATTATGAACATTCGCGGAAAATTCTAACAAAATGTTCTTCTTTTTTAAGTTTCTTCTTTTCGAGTTTGAAGGAATTTTTCGAATAAAACGCTTATGAACGTAACGCGAAAACATGCATTAATTGATGTTACTACTGCAGTGGGTCGAATATTATTGACAGAAGGTTCTTTTTGGATTATCTTCTCTTGTTATTACCGGAATGGTATCTCTGGCAAATTTTCAGAGTACACAGCGAGAAATAATTCAGCCCCACCGTAAATGATGGTGTACAGATTATCGCAACGACGATAAGATCGCTACATCTGCATGTTTGCCGCAACTGTTACGTAAATACATTACTCATCTTAAGACTGTCATAAGATTTATTGCATAATAATAATAATAAATAATATTTGCATAGTTTATTGAAGAAAATAGCAAAGAAAATAATAAAACGCAGTACATACGTAATGTAAAGCTAAAGCAAGCAGGAAACGTGTATCGAAATTCCAGGCAAAGATACGTTTACATAATATACGTAATCAACAAAATCGAAGTAATTGAAATACTAATTTTAATAATTTCACGCCAATCTACTCAAAAGTGTGATGGTATAATTGTCTGAAAACAAAAAGATCGTTATTAAATTGTACCACTGAGATTGCTGGATATGTTTTCTCTCATTGTCTCTTTTAATAGTATTGAAAGGATCAGCGTGCATTGTATGTTAATTATCTACTTACTGATAACACAAGAATTCGGTGATGGTTATGAAATTTTTGATCGAGAGCATCGAACAACTCTACAAATTTTATAATATTATAATATTTATAATATTTATAATATTTATAGTGACCAAATTAATTTCCCCAGCGGATTCTCTGAATTTGTAAAAGCATTCCTCTATTATCATAATTGAATTCCCGAACATTGGAAAATCTGTCTTCGAACTTTTCGATATAATGCTTTTTCGTGACTTTTCACATTTTCTTTATAGCAATACAACGACGAGGCAAACTGAATAGAACACAATGAACGTATGGAAAAGAATTCTAATGCGTTACTCCTTCTTGTTGATTCTAAAATGTCTGCGAAGCTACGTAATTTGCATTTGTATGAAAGTCAGATTATTACTTGAAATTTAAAAATATTATTAAATGTTCCTATTCTAAGTGAAATAAAATGTAACTTTTCATCCAAGAAATACGTTCTCTTGCGAGCTTCGCCTTTTACCTTATAGTTATACCCGTAGTTACTTAATAATTTATATCGATTTTATTTCATTGAAAACACAAATACATTGCCGAAATCCTTACCGAAATCTTTGCCAAACTCTGAATTTATACATTTTATGTATACTTTACAAGGTCAGTTTCACATTCGTTTAAAATAAGAAAAATTATACCAAATTTACTCGATTAATTTTATCGCGTATACAAAAAAAGAAAAAATACTTGGCCGGAGCATCGAAATTCTCGACCTTGTCAAAGATTCATTGTGATACAGAGGCAATTATTATTAAGACTCATTTTCACCGCGTGGAAATATCTTTGCGAAATTCATAGTCGCTCGAGTGCAAAGTAAAATCCTTGTCATGCACTACGATTATTTGCAGGAGAGCAGCAGTAATCTGGGCTTCGAGATCAACGTCGAGGAGATGATCGAACTGTTTAACGAGATTTACGAGAGGATACCGCGGTCCTCGATAAAGACGAAAGCGGAATCCTTGAGGAAGTTCATGGCGCTTGCCTACGAGTGCTGCAAGAACCAAGACCTTTGTCTTACCAAGAAAGAACTCATTCCCATACATTGTATATAGCTCCGCTTGTTTCGTTTGACTACCGATTATTTTATCTTGTTACACAAACTTTAAATTATAAACACACACCAAATGATGTACATATAACGTAGCGCCATTACAATACACACCACTTTATCCTCATTGTGATTATTATCTGTATTGGTCGTAAATACATGTGTAACCAAATATTTTTCAAGGCCCATTTCTCTCTCTCACACTCACCGTATCTCTTTCCGTCTTGCATTGAATATTCCTGCGCATGCGCGGTGTACGCTTGTTATTCGAAAATTTAGCCGAAAGAAGGGTCGAAGTAAATATCTCCCGTACGTCGGCGTAAATTCGAGTAATCATCGGTGCGAATCATGAAGAAGTGAGCAAGAAAAGAAGGAAATTCTCGCCGCAAACATATTTGTTACCGCTGGGACAATGTCGTGTCATGCACTTTCTAAAAACGTGCGATTTGTGTCACATTTCGTTTGACGATTGGAGATCGCATCAATAAAGTTAAGCAAAAATTTCATTGTAAACATAAGAAGAAAAACAGACCGTTATACCGAGTTATTTTTAGTTCACTTCAAAATTACGCGCGATAATCGTGGAGCAATAACCTCGAGATTAGTTTTATGCGCGTACATCGCTGTATGAATTACAATGTTATTTCGTGGCATGTAAAGGAATTCCGGGGAGAGGTGTGGGAACGTAGAAAGAAAGAAAAAAGACTTGCCTAAATAATTTGCGTATTCTCGTTTCTTTATTATCTTCTGTGCGCTCCCAGCAATAAAGCCGGTAGATACTAAATATTTATACATTATATATATTTGTGCCGTAGTACATAAAGCAAGTAGGAATTAGGCACTTATATATACGTATAATTACTCTCGCTCTCTCTCTCTCTCTCTCTCTCTCTCGCTCTCTCGCACGCACTCTCGTGTAACATGTTTTATATTCGACCGGTTCGTTCGCCGCAGTTTCACTTTTCGTTTGACATTATATTAATTAGAAATTAATACTAATGAGATCATCAGTTGTTAAGGGGGGAGTTAACGGCTAATTTACCGGCAAGTGCTGTATTTTTTGCGGATTACTTGGCTTTCTGTTTCTGTTTCTTTATATCAGCAGCCAACTCTTTTCATCACACTCGAAATTAATTTATATATTATATCGATCGAAAAAACAGAAAATTAGAATTGTCTCTTTTTGTTAAGCTGCGCGAAGGGGCCGGACATCGATCGGCCCTCCGGCGATTCCATTGCTTTATTTTTATACAAATTAGGCAATTTACGTACAAGGGCTTAAACATTAATAATATCATTGGCTATCATTGAGTCCAGAATTACATTCTGTCATTTTAGTTCATTTAATCATATGTACTTATACTCACGGGAACCTCTCCGTCGCTGGAGTCGAAAGTTCTCATGTTATCGCTATCTTTTGTGCTCGCGCGCGGCGTCGCAGACTTTCCTCGCGTATCGCGCCGAGTGTATTAATTAAAATATTGTCCATTTTTACATCTTTCTATACATACACGATCCACAGACGGCGCGGACGGCGCACAATTATACAAAAAACAGAAGATCATCGCAATTGAGCTTATTAAAAACTAAATCACCGTTCAGTTGTCACTCTTTTGTTATCTACTTAAAAACTATGTGGATTTGACGTTTACGCAGTAGCGGCGTGTCAATCGTCTTTTCAGTCAAGTCGAGGGATTCGCAAAATTCGTAAAAAAAAGAAAATTCATTCGACGAAGTCTCGATATCATTGAGAAGTTTGTGCCTCTCTCGCTCTCTCGCTCTCTCTCGCTCTCTCTCTCTCTCTCTCTCTCTCTCTCACTCGCTCTGAATCTATATCACACCCACACGCACACCCACACCCTCTTTCTTTCTCGCTCGTTAAGCTGCGCTGGATCCGGACGAACACACACTTTTTGCTTCATCTCCATGGGCTCCTCTTGGGTTCGTCGTCGTCGCCGTCGTCGTCGTCGTCGTCGTTGTCGTCGTCGTCGTCGTTGTCGTCGTCGTCGTTGTCGTCGTCGTCGTCGTCGTCGTCGTCCTCGTCGTCGTCGTTGTCGTCGTCGTCGTTGTCGTCGTCGTCGTTGTCGTCGTCGTCGTCGTCATCGTCGTCCTCGTCGTCGTCGCGACTCGACCAGAGAGTCTCGCACGGAATCCTGGCCCAGTAGCGCGGCGAACGTCCGCGAGCGACCGGGAGATCGGTGCATCGGCAATACTTGGCGATTCGGGGGTGCAGCTCCTCGGGGATGGGAGCCACTCACGCCTTGGCCTGTTTGCCCCTGGGCTTGCAGTACTGTTCCATCTGCTCGATGCTGCAGGCGTTGTAGCAGCACTCCTCGACGAGGCCCGGCCCCGTCGTGTGCCTCACCTCCGTCTCGCCGCTGCTGCTGAAGGGCTCGTTGTATCCCCGGTCCTTGCACAGCAGGTAGAGCGCGTCGCTGAGGCTGCGCGAGCAGAGTCGCACCGCGCGCCGGTAAAAGCGCCGATGGGCGCCACCGGCGAACGCCGGTCCGGCCTCCGTCAGCAGCAGTGGGGCCAGCAGCAGCAGCATCAGCATCAGCAGCAGCAGCAGCATCCTCAGGCACGGACAGCGGCTCATGTCTGCGGGGGAGGCGCCCTTCAGTTGGCGGCGGCGGCGGCACGAGTAGCTCGCCGCTCGGGCAACGTCGCCGCGGTCCTCATGTCACGGGCGTCGGTACCAAAGGACGTAGGTCTCGCGCCTCGTCGGGGTCTCCTCGCGGCCCGTTCTTCCTGCTGGTAACGCTGGCGGCTGTGGCGGCAAGAGCGGTATTAGCGCGTCTTCGACGGCGGTGAGTCGCTTGGTAGTGCTGGTAGCGGCGCGCGCCTATTTAGAGCTCTCCTTCTCGCCGGTCTCGCTCCCTCGCTCACTCTCTCTCTCTCTCTCTCTCTCTCTCTCGCGCTCTCACGCGCTCTCACGCGCTCTCGCTCCCTCGCTCCCTCGCTCTCCCTATCTCGCGCGCATCCGTCTGGCTCGCAGGCTCGACTCGGACAGCTCGAGGACGATAAGGCGCCGCGCGCGACCGCAACGTCGGTGAGCTGGCCGGGAGGAGCGCGAACAGGAGACTGAGACCGTGACGCGTCGGCTCTTTCCCTTCCCTCTCGCGGTCGGCCTTTATCTGCTCCGGTCCCGCGGCTGCCGCCGACACTCGCGACCGGTCGCTCGGTCGCTCGCTCTCACCCGGGCGCGCGCACGCCAATCGCCGCGCGGTGCGGACCATCCCCTCTGCGGTCGGGGCTCCGCAGGCCTGGCCTTCTTTGTTGCGCGGATGCGCTGGCACGTGACGAGCGCATTTTCGTGCGCGCGCCCCTCGGACGCCGTCGACGACTCGGACGACGAGGACGGCGGAGGCGGTGGCGCGGTGGCGGTAGACCGACCTCCTGTCCTCATTTCTTCCCGCGGACCGCGTCGATTCGCCAATCTCGATGCACGATTAATAATCCGGCGGATGCGTGCGAGCGAGCGAGCGAGCGAGCGAGCGAGTACACGTACAATAGACTTATTCGGCCGACCTATTTTCGAAGCGAGCCAGCGATCCGATTTTTTTTCTAGCGTCTATTGTTGCGCGCGTGCGCCGTCCGCTGGTGGCGGTGACGCGTCCGGAGTCAAAGTGCAACCGCTCTGGTGCGAGCGTTGCGGCATCTTCCAGGGCGCGGACGATATCTTTCGCGGTTAGCAATGATGCGCGCGAATCTTCCCCGTCGTCCCCGATATTTCGCTGGGAGTCGCGCCCCTGTCGAGCGATTTTCGAAAACCGACCGACCGATCGAGCCCCCCGCGCTTATCCTTGAGACTCGAGGCGGCAGTAATCGGCAAAGTTGAGAACACCAACTTGCTGCCGTCGGTTTATCGAGAAATGGACCTTTTTGTTTCTTTCCTAGCTTTTCGTTTATTTATCCTACAGGTAGAGAAAAGGTAGAGAAAGAGAAGTGCCCCAACGGGGCACCGGGCTTTTATTTTCATCCTGCGTGATCGTTGATGCTCGATGCCGTCGTTAATGCCAACCGAGAGCTTCACTTTTACGATCGAATGTTCCATCGGAGTTCCACGAATTAGTGACACGTATATACCACGGAAACTTTCAACATTGTGCAGCTTGTACGTCGCAATTTTTTTATGCCGAGACGAAATCTCTCGCGCAATAGGTTTTCCTTTTTCGAACTCGGTTCTCGGAACGTGTACATTTATTTAAAACGTGCTCGTATTTATGTAATACAGGAAAAGAGCTTCGGATAAAGCGATCGCTGAGAATACGCTAAAATTGCACTACGGACGTTTTCAAGCTCAAAGAGGCAAGTACCTTGAAATTTTTCTGGAATCATGCCGAATACGCCTATCGAAATACTAGACAAAAATCCACATATTAATAATCCAACGAGGAATTGCAACAAAAGTAGAATTGAAACGATGCTCATTCCCGATGAAACTTACGAAACTCCATCGATCTAACGACGATGGTGATCCTTAAAGTTTGATATCCGCGCCCTCGTTGCCTCTCGCCGCCAATAAAGATCTCCAGCGAAATTCATCGTCGCGTGAAATACGTCGAACGAACGGTTAAATCCGCGACTGCGGCCGTAGAATGTGTTTGTTTCTTCGCAGTACCAGGCGAACGCAAAAAATGCATTTCTAGGTCGAAAAACAGACCTTAATGGAGTTCGACCGATTCCCTCTCGTACACTCGCGATCATTATCGCTCGAAGCGCAAGGGGAATATTTTGCAGGTACGCGCGCTCCAGATGCCGATATCCTCGGTGAATAGCGACCTCGGACGGACACCTGTGCTCGCACCTTCGACGAGGTCTCCCCTCTCGGATTTTGCGCAACTCGCGTAACGCTAAATCGCGTCGGTACTCCTTCCTTCGGAGCTTCGCGACTGTAAAAGACGACCCAAGTTCTCCTTTACTTTCCTCACTTCTCCGGGCGATTAAATTTATGCACTTCCAAACCTGCGATTACTTCCAAAATTCTCTTCTTTTTGCATCGAGACGTATTCTTTGACACTGAACCGACGTTTTAGTAATTAGTATACTGAAAAATTTCCACACTTGAATGCAAAACGTTAAAATGTTTCAAGGCGCAAATGAAAACTTGCAAGGGTCAACAATTTACTCGCCGGAATGAACTCGTTCGGTAACATAAAAATGATCGATATATTAGCTTTTCGAATTCATTCAATTATATAAGACTCATTCATCTTTTACCGATCGAAGTCATGAACTTTATACTGTGATATTTATAGCCGTTCCAGAGATTATTTTAGCCGTATAAATGTACTTGATGCAAGGTGTTTTTTTCTTTTAGTATATTTCATACGTATCTATAAAAATAAAAGTTTATTGTAAATATTTGTAATAAGAGTTTTCGACTTAATCATTCAAAGTGCTTCTGTAAACAGAAAAATATAAATTAATTAATGCATCTCAAATGCTGCATGATATTTTAATTGCATCGCAATCATTACGATCGTCGTAATCCTCATTATGTGCTTGCTAGCATTAATAAACATTGGTTAGTTAACGATACTGTGCTCGAATTACTTTCTACCAAGATTCTAGGGCTTAATTCAAGCAATTTAGGCGCCATTTCAAAAACAAAATTGTTTTAAGAGGAAAGTTGTTTGTAACAGACTAGCGACGGTTAAGGTAAATACGTATTTGAATCTTATTTGGTATTTTGTTTTATGCTTAGGCTTACGTTCATTTACAATAGCTAATTATAGAAGAGACGTGTTTTGCGTCTAGTTTTGCGTCAGTTCCGATATCCGCGTAGTATTTCTTGCATTGCTTTGAAAGTTCTAGTTTACGTGATATTTTTGCCTGGGAGTGTATATATTTTTGTCAGTATGTCATGTTTGCGTAGGCTTATACGTAGCTTTTATCTTGTAACCACCTACTTGGTACTATATTTTGCCCCCGACATGAAGCGTCATTTCCATGCAAACTGCGCTCTCTCTCTCTCACTCTCTCTCTCTCTCTCTCTCTCTCTCTCTCTCTCTCCATCTCGCATATCTCATCGGTGTCTCGCTAAAAGCGTATAAGAACAAATGAAGATTCGCTCAGATGGAGCATAATCACGTAGGCCTCGTTTACGTAATAGGGGTGTACTTTGTGAGAGAGAGAGAGAGAGCGAGAGAAAAAGCAAATTACGACAGAGAGGGATATTCGACAGAGATGCACGGAGTCAAGTGGCGGCTATCGATGCAAATCGATGAAAAAGAAACTACGGATGCCGTGGTAAGAGAATGCATACACAGGGTTATGTATTGACGGAGGCGCAAGATCGAGACGCCCAGTGTATTATCGCTGAACTTTCGGCGATTCGCTCGCGCTCGCAATCAATGTCAAAGTGTTGGCAGCAGCGACGGTAATCGTTTCGCGATGATTTCGTGCAAGTCGAATGACTATGGCATGTGAATCCGAGCGCGATAATCCGTTGTAGTCCGGACCATTGAAAACCACCCGAATTTTGCAACTGCGCCCCGAGGTGCGATTTTCGCCCTTCTTACGAGGTATTTCGAAGGCAGCGATGAGAAAGGGCGGTTCATTGACTTGGTTCGTTGTCGAGGTTTCGCTTGGTCAAGGAAAACATTTTGGTATACGCGTCGAAGGTTTTCGCAAACTCGCGAATCCCACCCCGAAGTAACGTGGATATTATTTGGTGGATCGTTGGTACAACCGCGTATGTTCGCACAAAGATTAGCTTGTAGTAGCCCTTTGAATATATTAGGATGGTACTGTGGTGATGCATGCTTTCGAAGGTCATGCGCGCAAACCGTTAACTCGCTTTCCAATCGTAATACATTTCTAAATGGTATTCTACGTACTTATTTATTAGTTGTGTTCGAGCGCAAAAGTCTTGTAGTATTCATTATTTATCTACAAATAATGTAGATACCCGAGCTATTCTAAGCTCGTGTTTTAATTTTGATTACAACGAGAACTTTGATTTGACGTGAGTATAGTTTTAATACTATTGGAAGATTTATGACAGTCGGTGCTTTGCGAACCAACATTCGAGTTCACGAATAAATATTTGGAAAGTTATTTAAATTATGAAAACTGCCTGGAAGAAGTTTACGCGCGATTTTATATCGTTCAATCGCTAGCGCAAATTGAAATTTGTTTTAAACTGCTATCGAAGATTCAACATCAAAATATTCGTTCAGCTTCGTTGAAAAATTTAATTAATCCTATGCTACTACTCTTTAAATTTCACCATCAATTTTAAACGTACTTCTACTTTTCAACTTTTGTAAAGGTTTTTTTATAAAGGCCAATAGACGTTTAGTTTATGAAAATTAATGATGCAACGAGGCCCAACTCAATAACACTGATCATCAACAATCACGTGTAAGCATTGAGAAATATGTTTTTCTAAGTCATTTGTAAATTTCTTGTTTATTAAGATTACAAGTGAGTTGTTTATTATTATTCTACAATAAAATAAAATAAACAAATGTAATTCAATTAAATTATAATATATTTTTCTGCCTCTTAATAAATTACGCGTATGTCAAAATAATTCTGAAATCAATCATATTTAAGAAATAAATATCGCAGGTACATTGCTTCCAAGTTTAGCTTCAGTTTCAAGTTCGGTTTTTTAAATGCACTGTTTTAATACGAAGCTATTTCTATTTCATTCGATTGATAATTAATTTACCAATCTTACGTTTTGCTCTTGTTTCACCATTTTCCAATCGAATAAAATGTCAATTTATTTCACAGAAAACAAAAGTATTTTTATTATTACACATTTTCAAATCGATTTTATCTAATATCGAGACATGTTTCTATATACTAATACGACAGCCTTCTCGACAAATGAAATAAAAGTTAATAAATGGATTCGTACATTTTAAAAATAGCTCACAGATGTATTATGCGAATAATATTTATAGCAGTAAAAAATTAATACTCTTTTATGATTCCTGCAAGCATCTAAAAATACTGATTTTCAAAGAAACTTTATTTATCAGATTCAATTATTGGCTCATTAAAATGAATTTTGTTGAAAAAGTTTTTTTTATTTTCGAGTAAAAGTGTTAAGAACTTACGTCGTTATGAGTAAGTTCGTAATAATTTCAACGAACCTTGCGTTTAAACTGCAATGGAAAACTAATTTAAAAACAGATATAATATATTAATTAATAGGAATTTTGGTTCTTAAATAATAACGTTCATTAATCGAATAAAATGTTATTTTAATATTGAAGCTATTTTATTCACGCTACTTCGAAATAATTACATCGGTATGTATTTTTAGCAAATCCTGCAGAATATTACTAAAATTACGTTTTCTTGATCAGATACGTGAATTAATTTCACTAAATTCTATTATTCGTAGTTTGATAATATAAAAAATATTAAATCTAGCGCGGAAAATTGTAATACGGGAACAATTCCTTTAATTGCAATAACGATACATGTGTGTATTATATTTTATTCGATAGACTATATTCTAACCTGCGCGGGAATCGATGTATATGAGCATCACTTCTACATCAAACAATTAAACGATAATAATATCGACGCATAATATAAAATATTATCAATTGCGCAGTGCTCATTTGGCCCAATTACTATGCTTGTTTACCAACCGTAGACAATATATATATATACGCGCGCGCGCGCGCGCGCGTGTGTGTGTGTGTACGTGTCGCGAGCATGTCACATCACCGTGGTAAATTCATTTTTCTCTAATTGGTAATTTAGTGAAATGTAATACACAATCCCGTATGATTACAGAGATTTTATACTGCATAAATGTAATTGTGAACTATAATGATGATGATGATGATGATAATAATAATAACAACAAAGAGCGAATTGATTTGAATTAATACTCATTTCAGATTCTTTTAACAATTTTTTTCGCTTTTAATTATTATTCTTTTAATTAATTTCGAAGTGAGCAGTGAACATCGTATTTTTAGAAGCATCTTTGGAAATTATCGGTTAAACGAGAAAATGAAAGAAAGAAATAGAGAAACAAAAAACGAAAAAAATACGGCTGTCTTTTACTTTGTTACTTATCTCTTTGGCTCGATAATTCTTTCCAAGTAAGAAAGTAGAAGGAGGAGAAGGTGGAGAGGGAGGAGAAGGAGGAGAAGGACAAGAAGGAGAAGAAAAGAGAGTGTATGAGCGGCTTTATACGGACATATTGACGTATAAATATACAAGCATTAATATTAATATGTAACGTACGAAATATTTGAGCAGCAAGTTTGTTATCGTTCGAGTCGCATTGGAATGATAGTCGGTTAATATCCTTATTTTCTCAAATCAAAATGAAAAATCATGAAAGATAGATAGATAGAGTGAGAGTGAGAGAGAGAGAGAGAGAGAGAGAGAGAGAGAGAGCGGGGTGCTTCCGACGACAACCTTTGACACACTGGAGTGCGTGAGCGCATGAATGGACGAGAGAAACACGCCAAGATAAAATCTAGATCGACCTAGATGGTTAACTTTCGTCTGCTTTTTCTTTTTATTGGACATGTGTGGGTACTCTACGTACGTGCGCTGCACATGTAGCTGTGGATAAGCTCCCAATCGAGTCCCGTCTATCGCGAACTTAACCCCGATAATGCGCTCCTAATTCTGTCCCCGTGTTCCTCAATGTTTCAGTGCGTACGCACTTCGTCTAGAGCGGGATGTTTGAGCTCGGTTTCCTCGGCCATACCTTATGTGAGCTACGAGTGAGAGCAAAAATAGAGAGAGAGAGAGAGAGAGAGAGAGAGAGAGAGAGAGAGAGAGCGAGCGAGCGAGGACTACTCCAGATTAGTATTCTATTACCCTGCGTAAGTATCGTCGAAGGGGTGCATCTGAGCGGGGGCTCCTGCACCTCTTGGTCTCCTCCGAAGGCGACATTTATAGACCGCAAAGAAGTATACGTATCTGTGTACTGTCCGATATTATTTACCACGCTTCGATCTTTAGGATTCTTGCGATTCATCGCTCCTTTTCGAACGAAAACTCAACGCTTGGTTCACTTCTTAACTTGCTAATCTAGTATGCTTTTAAACGTTGAATACTCGCTCGATATTTGGCGTTGATCCAATTAGCTTCTCTTGTCGTCAGAAGGATACCAACTGGTCGTATTTATTGTAGACACGTCGATATAACGATGAGTTACGCTGAGAAGGTAACGCATTATTTATTTATAATGTTAGACACGAGCACGTATCTCTATTATCGCTAGTCACACTTATAACGCCAACTCATTATCAACGGCATCCTCCCGAGAACAATTTTACACGAAAACTTAGTAAAATCTGAAATGACTCCGAATAATAACCTTTCGCAAAGCGTTTGGGAATATCAACTAATTTACCTTTGCAACGCGAGGAATGTAAATGATGTATGCGCTCGTTGGTGTTTCAACCTCGAGAGTATCTTGGAATGGTATCGGGGGAAGACGAGCCCCGAGTAAATGGGGCTGCGTTGTCCGTAGAATAAAGAGAAGTGCAATTTCTCGGAGCCTTGGTCGATTGAATGCCTCAAATCGGTGAAGAGCCAAGAAGCCCGAGCGTACGTTGCGAGAATGCGAGAAAGCATTAAAGCCAGGGGGAGGAAAAAAAAGGAAGAAAAAAAAAAGCGAGTAAACGGAAATCGCCGAGAAGAAACATTTACACAAGCCCGGAGCGCAACTGCTCCGACGTCGTTGTTTACGGCTCCTTTTTCAGCTTCCACGGAGGCTACACTCCGTAATCCAGGTGGAGCGATTACTCACTCCCACAGCTGATCCCGGCCGAGGGTGACTCGGGGCCGAGCCAAGGAAGTCCGGATGGCACGCGGGTAAAGGCCGCGTGCCAGTATTCATGGGTTATTGGAGCTGCTCCCGCTTTTAAATTCTCGCAATTAAATATCTCGTGCAATTGTTATTGATTCGTGTGCCGTCGCTCGCCCTCCACCAATCCCCCAACCCCCGCCGCGACCAATCATGCAGAGAACTGACAGAGTCTTAATTATGTCGAGTAGAATGAACTCTGCGCGCCCCGCGCCAGGAATAATATAGCGCTTGTCGATTCCTCCGTCTCGCTTTCGAGCCAAGAAAAGAGAGAGTATCTGAAGTTCTTGGCAGTTCCTCCTACAGCCGATAATACTATGTATGATGCAGCTCAAGTGCGACCAGCACCCAGACCGCAGACAAACACCGCTTATCATTTTTAGCGACAAGAATTATATGCATTGAGATTTTCCTATTATTCTTCGCCTTCTTCTTCTCCTTCATCTCCTTCATCTCCTTCATCTCCTTCATCTCCTTCTTTTTATTCTTGTTGTTACTGCTATTTTTGGCATTTTTTTACGTAGAATAATAATAATATCGGTTTTTTTCTTCTTCTTTTTTTCTTTTTTGCAACGAAGGCAAAAAGAAATCTATCGAGCAGCGCTGATCATCAGTATTAAAAAAAATCTAAAAATGGCGTAATTGATTAATTGATTAATTGTCGACTTTATTTATGATGTGGTACTATATAACCTTGTGGCGAGGAATAACACAGTAGTAGAACATATTAAAGTATGTAATAACAATGATAATTTATATCTTATATAAAAGTGTACTATCTTAAAGGTATAATTAAAAAGATAATTAAAATATAATAAAAGATAATTGTAATCAGTGGATTGAGCATTAATTATGTTAGAGAAAATATTGTTTCATACGACGAAGAAGAGGGTGTTACTTAAAAGGGCATTTTATTTGACAAAAATTTGTGCTCCCTATTTTTCTTATTAAGCTCAAAGTATTCCAGTGCAATTCTATAAATAATTAATAATTAACGCCAATCTCAAGTGTAGAGCAGCGTAATTAAATTTCAATTATAAAATTAATGGCGACGTAAAAAGGGATCCATCCTCGTTGCAATTTCATTTGAACGTTCTATATATAGGTACGCTAATTTAAAATAAGAATAAAATACCATTAACCTCGTTGTGCCTACACTATAAAAGCTATGTAAAACATTTCTTGATCGTAAATAATACTTTCATTATCTTTGCAGTTATGACGAACAACTAATCTATTATGATTAATCAGGAGAAAGTAAATATTTACGTATAATTAAAGCGTATGTAATCACTAGGTACTAACACCCAATGTTTATTTCAACCACAATTATAAATTTCTTATTAATATTGGTGTACGTTATCTATATAAAATATTACCAAGAATGAACGATTTAAGATTTCGTAAGAGTTGATGTACGTGAATACATGCAGAGAAAAAGTAAGCTCAATAATTTACTTATTACGTGTTCGAAGTAAAAAGAAATTATTCCAAATTATAAACACCGCAAAATTATTCGATAATTTTAAAACGTAGGCGTAAACAAACGTGGGAAAGAAATATATTTCCAATGGCCTTTTTAATTTTGAACCACATGTTTATTCGTGCAATTTTCACTCGTAGTAAAAAGACAATGCTGAGAACATCCTATTTCACGGAAACATTTTTCATGTATCGCTTTAACAAATAATCTTCCTTTTATCATGCGTACATTTAAAATTTTGATACCAAAATTGTATTTATCACGTCAATTACTCATTATTGCTATAGTAGTGAAAATATTTAAAACAATTTTAAGCATTTTTTATACGACGTTACTTTAAAGAAAAAATGTAGATTTGTCGGCTTATTTTACCGAAAATACTTCTTTGCGAGTATCTTCGTTACTGTTTAATAAAAGAAAGATCTGCCGAATGCAAGTACTCGTAAAAGGATGTTGTAATGACAGAAGATCACGTGTTGAAATTTTAATTTAAATAAAGTGATACAAATATGCATAAATTTAACGAGCAAATATATTAAATTGCTCGTATTGTAAAATAATTCGTTATTTGATTTGCAGTGTTTTTTAACAAAAATTTTTTGTTACATTATATTACAGTATTATTATTATTGTTGTTGTTGTTGTTGTTGTTGTTGTTATTATTATTATTATTATTATTATTATTGAACTTCTTTTAATTAAAAACCTTTGTGTTTAGAAATAAGTTACACGTTGGAATTCACGTAAAACCTAAAAGAACCGGACCCTTCTAAGGAATGTCACGTTAGTTGTACGAAAAAATATGTATCAATTTAAAAATTTTCAGTTTTCCAAAAGACGAATGGAAACGTCGCTAATAAACTTTTACACTCATAGGATATATATAGAGACTATTGGTTATATATAGACTTTCAACGCTACTAAAATTTTCCATACTCATATTTTATCAACGGTTTTTAGTATTAGAGATTAAATAACTTTTCCAAATCTCTGTTGACCTAGAATTTCTTTTACGTATATCTATTTATATTAGAATTCAGATTAATAAATAAGTTTTTCAAATAAATGTATTAGAAATGTATTAAATAAACGTAAATGTGGATTTAGCTTTAAAAAGATATTATATAAAAATAATTATTTTTATTTTAGTAATGATGTATGTATTATTCAATGTAAATAAATTTTATGCAATTATGTAGAACCTTGTTTAAAAAATTCGTTAAGTGGAATAATTGGAATGTTTTTCATTGTAAATGATTGGAAAATTCTATTAAACTTAAAAAATAAGATATACTTAATATTAATCTTCTTAACTTCATTAATAATACTGCCAACTACATTTTTGTCAAGTTATTTAGAGAACATTATTTTAAAATTTTATTCGCCAAGTTTCAATGAATAATATAGCCTATACATACATAAATATTTTTAATTGCCGTATCAGTATGAATTGCACTTAAAAAAAAAGACTCTAAAGTAAACAAATTGGCACTTGAAATATAATGCACTAATATTCTTAATGTAAAGTGCTATAATACTCGATACATTATATTTACATTAATAATTCGTCTATAATTTACAATTTCTTGTTACAAATCTTTCGATGAATTATTTCTACAGAATATAAAACAATTATGTCACACGTACGATTATCATAAATGAAAAAATAAAAAGTTACAGAAATTATATATTTTTCTTTAAGTGTAAATAAATAATTATATAATTCCTGTCTAACAAATGGTTAATAATATTCAATACGACTAAAAGCCTTTAAAAAAAGTTTAAGATACAAAAGTATTTACTTATTTTTCAAGTACATCTTTTCATAAATCAGCGCAATCAAGATGTTTTTTTATATCTTAACTCTGCAAAACAATTTGACATTATAGTGGATATAAAATTTTAAAGCTCCTTTTTATTTATTGAAAAAAATGTTGTTTTACATAAAGTTGAACTATTAAATGTATTATTGTGATATGAAATGAAATAAAAGTCCAAGTAATATAATATCAATGCAATGAGCAAATAACAATTTATTTTAAATCTTTTTTAACCACTCGTAATATTATATTTTACTTAATTATTAATACGTGCAAATGTATATATAACAACATGTATATATAACAAGTTCCATTTAAATTATTTATACTATATTACAGCTTTTTATAAATTTTTATTAATCCATTCCTTTAATGGCACAATTAAAAGAAACAATTAATGTCTTGTATTGGAAAATATATAAAAAGTAATGATATACGATTTTTGCGTATAAAACTTTCCTGGAGTTTATTTGGAAATTACGCGAAATAAAAGAATAATTTATATTTAATGAACAACCAATCGGACGTTGGATTTCCATCGTTTCGTCATTTTTCTACTAAATAAAATATTATGTATTATAAATTCTTTGTATTTAATTAATTATGAGAAAGCATTTTTAAAAGTAACGTTAACAGAATCATAAATTTGACGATTTCAGCCAATTTTACTGATTTATTTCGCGAAAACGATTGGTATGAACAATCGTACAGTAAGATATGATCCTGATAAAGTCTCTTTTTCTTAGTTGCTAATTCAATTGTGATCTTAAATTCTAACTTTAATTCTAACTTTAATTTTAATTCAAATTTCTTAATATTTTAACTTTAATTCTAACTTTAATTTTAATTCAAATTTCTTAATATTTTAACTTTAATTCTAACTTTAATTTTAATTCAAATTTCTTAATATTTTAACTTTAAGCACTATTAACTTTAATAGGTGTAGCCTTACATACTGACCTTTTTCACGTTTGAAAACGTAATAGACGATATTTATTAAAAATTATTATCCGACGCTTGGCTGTTAGACTATAGGTCTTAATTTGTTAAGTAGAGGTGATACATACGCGTAGACTTATAAGAGAAGACAGACTGTATCTGACTGTAAAAATGTTAACATTTTATACGTGTTTTTTTAACCAAACATACATTCAGATTTGATGAGTCGTACTTTTGAAGATTATTATATCATTGGTCGTCGTCATTTATGTTTTCAGTGTAAATCGCTTTGGTAGTTCAAGATACTTGGCATTATCTAACTTTCGAGTTTATTTTTGTTAAACTGCAAACATCATCGAAAACAAGGAAATCACCATAAGTAAAAAGAAGAACATAACTAAGGGGCGTGGGACAAACTGCAGCGAATTGCTGGCAACCTTTTGCAATTAGTACGCACGGTAGGTCGAGAAGAAGGAGAGAAGGTCTGCTCGCTCTCGCTCTCGCTCTCGCTCTCTCTCTCTCTCTCTCTCTCTCTCTCTCTCTGTCTAAACGGAGGCTCGTGGTTAGGGAAGGAGCCGAAACGAAGGAGCACAAACGAAGCCTCTCCTCACCTCCACACGGATGTAGGTAATCTCGCATATAAAGTTATTCCACAAGAAGCGAGCGATTACGTCTCAGCGGCAACGATCATTTCTCAATTTGTTACGCCGATTAACCTTGGCTGCGCCGTATAATTATTGTTATCGGCTAAAGGGGCACTGCATCACTCGCTGGCGACGATAGACGGAGTGCGCATATCCGTATCGGCGACAGCTTCTGTCGTCCTCCTTGAATCCTCGGCCCGAGCGAGTAGTGCATTTGCACGTTGAGGCGGAGGAGCGCCGGCTATTATTAGCCTTTCCAGTTTAATTACTAAGCGATAAGGGCCGATGCTCTTTTGCTTTTTTCTCGCGCCCCAGCGCTTATCGATGTCAATACATTTCCGATTACACCAAAAATATCCGAGCGAGTGTTTGTTACGGCTCGGCTTATCGGACGCGCGGGGATTACATTTCTAAAAGCAGCAGCCGGCAGACACTTTTTTTTTTGTTTTCCTGAAACGACGACGCCTTGATATACCTGACGTGGATACCAGCCGACGTTACTGGCGTCGGTCAGACAAACTTTCGACCCCTCGATAAGGGTTTTTCGAAAACCGAGAAAAGATCTCGGCTGCGTTCGACGGCAAAGGAAAGAATTCTTCTTTTCGTGAAACTGATACGATGCACGTGATTAAGATTCTCGAGAAGCTGCTAAGAACTGCTACGCTTGTAGTTGTAGATATTACAATTTGCTCGATGTGTAGCTCGATAAAGGGTGTTCGGAGGTACTGCTTCGCGTTGAATAATGCGTCGGCGCTCGCTCTTTCATTTTGGGCCAGAATCGTTGAATCAATCGCTTAAATCAATGACTCGCGATCACGAGAACATCGATTACGTCGACTCGATTTGAAATGAATCGCGCGTTACCCTCGTGCATCGTATTGCTAATCATCGAAATAGACACGTGAGCAAGATTCGGAAATCCGAGGCCAACTATCTCGGCTTATTATCGCTTTCGTCGAACTCAGAAGTCAGTTTGACGTGTAGACCTTGGCGCGTATCAATTGGCCATAAAAATGGCTGGACCAAACGACGAATTTATGTTTGAGTCTCAGATTAGCCGACAGCACTTGTATTGACCGGTGCGTTCGTTCATTTAAGATGGGATTACGAATGGAGTCGATTATCGTTTTGCGCCGTCGTCGCGGTCGCGATGGCCAGCCACTGACCCCTGATGTCATGTTCTCCATTGACGAGGCTCGGCCTCTATATAGGGTGGCGCTAAAAAATCCACCGGCACCAGTGGTAAACTCGTCCCGGGGAAGTAGGCCAGTGGTCCATACGTCAATTTGCACCGCAGGATAATTCACCGCAAGATGCTGCTTTGGAGTTTGCCCAAGGCTAGCTGCTGTTCAACCTTTTGGGATACTTCTTTCGGTGTACGTTGAGACGAGGGTGGATCCTTGCATCTTAGGAGACCTTCGGAAAAGGAGAAAATTCAACTTTTCGTTTTCTACACGGTACTGATTGACGAATTTCATTCGAATGAAATTCGTCGATGAATTGAAGTTGAACGGGCTGATTATTGTATAAAGGTAAAATTCATTAAAATCACGTAATAAATATGTGTTATTGTAGTCAAACGATTAATCTTGCTTAAACACTTGGAAAATCTTAAATTTCATGTGCTTGATTAGTTGGCTTAAAAAGGTCGATTATATTTTTTCTTCGCCAGACTTTTTAATATTAACTCGATGACTTTTTTTGACTGATAAAATTTAATCTCGACAAAGTATTATGAATAATTTTTATTCGATTAATTTAAAATTTTCCATGTATTTTCACACGCATACGCTTATGAATGTACTTGCGGGACGTGGTATTATTTTCGTGACTTTTAATTTGCACAATTTTTACTCTGAAAATAATGTTTTTCAACATAAATCGGTAAAAAATTTTAATTTCACTATATAGCGCCATATTGTAAAAGAACATTTTAAAATCTATTCGTAAACGATGTGTATGTAACTTCTAGTCAAGTAAGTTATCGGAAATACTTTACTGAAAGTCGCTTTAACCTAAAGAAAATAATTCGTATACAAAAAACATTGTACTAACAAAACAATGTTCCTTATTCTCCGATTACATTCAGTAACATTCAGTTACAGGAATAGAGTATTTTCAGTTGTTTAAGATTTTACGTCTTAATAACATTTATAAACTATGATAATAACTGTTACAATTTATCGATACAAAAAGTGTATTCGAATTATTTGTATTCAATTTAACGTTGACCAAAGTTACTGTTTGCTTAAGCCCTATATATATAAAAAATTTCATTTTAGAAACACTTTTAATTTACTTGAGATGAAAATTAACGCAATTCTTCAAAAGTACTTAATTAACCCGTCAACAGCTCTATTATTACCTACGAGACAAATTCTTATGGCAACGTGATACGCAGTAAATTAATCGTAAAAATTTAAATATCCACTAATGATTTTTAATTAAAAATTCGGGCTTTTATAGTATAAAACCAATAAAATACACCAAAATGTTAATTAACTTTGAGTATTAACCTTTTATTTCAAGGTAAATTTTATATTAACGACTTGTTCATAAAATGAAAACAATTTTTTGCCATTAATAGATTAGATAAAATATTGCATCTGACTAAAAAAAAAAGTTATTGTGATTTTCTCGTAAATTAAATATTAAGTAAATAACAAATACTATATAAAAAATATATAATGATCTTTGGATAACGTAAATCTATTTAAGATACTTTGTGTAATTTAAAAAATAATTTTTTGCGCAAACAAGCTTTATAGTGCATTTCCAGAGAAAGTACGCCAACAGTTTCCTGGTTTTATTTTTTCACGTTTACTATATAGTTTCAAAAATTTATAGTGAAAACTACTGCAGAATGAAAACGAAATGTAATTTTCAAAGTACAGCCTTTACAATATCTGTTTATCTTTAGATATTTCCATACTTTTAGTTTCACTGTAACATAACGCTCAGATGACAGAATTGAAATATTTGGTAAATTAAAATGCAATACTTCTGAAAATTACTGATAAATACTGATTACGTTATTAGTGTTGGATAACTTCTGGTTATAATGTTTTATCTACTATTGTGAATTAATTGAAATTTATTTTAAGTATAATTTAATATTACATTAATATCTTGGTCGTGATCTATCAATTGAGACTCTAATTGGCGATTTGGTGCAAAAATTCGATGATTATATTACATATTTCAATCACGTACTCCATTTACATAAATCGACATGAAGTCATGATATGAAGTCCTTACAAAATTCGGTAATTTTGTTATTAATTTCTTCATGCTCTTTTGTCGATTGTTACGTAATTTCGTAATTTTTTCGTAGTATTTGCATTAAGAACTAAATTGAATTATGTTTATGGGTATAAAAACGCGTCCACTCACGGTATTGGGTAATTTTTGTCAAGGCTTGAGTATACCTTACGTGTAATCAAAATTCTATGATACGTTTTCTCTAAGCCTTACAATGCCCGTATTATTCGATTCTCGGGTGGAAAATTCGTAGGATAAATAATAAAATGGAAACTTAACAGGTATAAAAATTTCAAATCGATAGATTTCATTTCTAAAATGAATCCGCGTTGAAAGTGCCAATTAAAATGAATATTTTAACGTGCAAGTAATTTTTTTATCTCTTCATAGTGTATAATTCACACTGTAACATAAACAATAGGGTTTGGAGCGTACATTTAACCTCGTTATTAAAACCTTTACCTACTTCACAGAGATGCGTATCCACTCACCCATGAGATACATTATCCGAGACGAAGGCTCACCAAGTACATGGGGCAATTCTCATTATATACATATACATATATATATATATATATATATATATATATATGCGCCATATTATCATTCGACTGCTAGAATAAACAATATGTCGTCGTCTCGTTACGAAAAAAAAATTAATAGCCGAACAGCGATCTCAGTCCCTCTCCGTCTCACTCTGATTTTCGAGCTATTTCATCTCGTCTCCCATCGCTCGATTCGTTCTCTTTCTCACATGCTCGTCGTTACTATCTTATCGCGCAAGGAGAGAATTTCTAGTTTTTGCTACACATATAAACTACTGCATATATATGCACATTGATCGCGATAAAACGGCTTGTTCACACATTCGAAAAAAATGATAGCCTCAAGAATTCCGTGGATTCAATTTAATCTGCATAAATTCTCCTTACGCCCTTCCACAATAGACTTTCTATTCATCAACCCTTTTACATGCGCTGGCTCGATGTCTTTTAATCGTATCGATCGTGAGAGTATATCCTAGTTTAGATACGCAGTGATAAAAATACAAATTAATCGAATTGCAAGAATGTCAATAAAATATTGAAAATTTATTGAAAATTTATTGAAAATTTATTGAAAATTATTGCAAAATCAATAAGTTTCGAGTTTTTTACCAACGCACGTGGCGCTAGGGGTGATCTAAGTATTCGTTCGAAGAGCGGAATACTACCATTGCTTCGAGTAATTCATACACCATGTAAACATTTAAGAGAGAAGATAAACCATTGCCGAAATTAAGAATCAAAATGGGTCACTTATATACTCATTACATTGAATTCTTCGTTTCTGTACATTTGAATGATCAACGAATTAATTAAAATCTTGTATAAATTAAATTTATTGAATTCTTCTTTTCAGTTAATATATTTTCTAAGTAAGACACATTTATAATGCCTGTAACCGTCACAGGATTTTAAATTTCATATTCTCTTAACGAAAGCGCAAATAAATGCAATTAAATAAATGCATTAAATAAATGCAAACAGTATATTTTCAGATTTCATTCACGCACATCACGACCTAATTAATTATTTACGACGAAGTTAAAAACTTATTGCTTAAGTGTTATAGTTTCTCCAAGTGCTTTAAACGGGAAGTCACTTTTATGCAAAGAAAAATAAAATTTCCATATATCTTTTTACGAGTATATTTTATTTCGTGAATACGGAATAATGCATTTTCATTTAGTTGTATTACAACGAGACATTAACTTCTGAAGGATCGAAGACAAAATTTATTCCTCTATTTCGGTAATAAAAAATCAAATAAATAGCGATACCTCGTGAGATATTATCAATATATACACCATGGATTTCAATATATTGTTTTCATTGTATGGAGACAATTCATAGACATTTATATTATGTAATAAATTCGAATTAATATGAACAAAGTTGTGGTCGACGATAAAATTATTTTTTAAAATAAAGAGATGTGAAACAGGTGTTTACCATACATAATTTTCAACTTAAAAGAATCTTTTACAAAATTTAATTCCTTTGATAAGTTTTAAGGTACACAAAAATACAAAATAACAGATAAATCTTAAAATAAAACAAAATTCTAAACATTTTACATTGCTTATCAGCGTTTCTCTTTCTGTATTATAAAAAATTAATAACGAAAGGAGTTCAATAGACTCAAAGCTCAAACGAAAGAAACGCTTCTTTCAATGTGCCTATTTGAATGAAAAAATTTGTTTTAACTAAAATATTAGAATGATTAAATAAACTGATTATTTTAATGATTAAATAATTTACATTAGAACTTCCCAAAAAGGAAAAATGCAAATCTCATTCGTAATAATGAAGTTACAAATTATATCTACTTAATATAGAATTAATAGTCGCCACGCACACGATAAGTAACTATTTTTTGTATTGAACTTTTTTCTCCACGTTTTCTTGGAATATTATTTTAATTTAGATTGTAATTAGTTTCCATAGCAAAAATATAAATCTAATAGGCACTCATTTTATGAACTTTACTCTATATAACTTTACTCTTCCGTGAGTATTTATATCACATTTATGATAACGGAAGCAATATGTAATAGATGTGCATGGAATCAGATAAGTATTATGGGATTATTCTCTAAAAAAAAAACTCAATTAAATTCTGAAACTTTTGTTTGCTTTTGTCGTCTGGAATAAGGTTTTTGAATTATGTGTGATTTAATATTCATCTGTCTGATTGCTTTTAAAAGCGCTTCCTCCACAAGATTCTTCTTCTTAATAATATTTCTATGTATGCATTACTACACGAATAATAATACGACAACGAAGCTTTTAAGAATATTTGATTTTTTACCGCCTTAGAAACTTGCAACAATGAATGTTAACTTCCTTGACTGTAAACTAATTTTATATTATCGCAAATTTTAATTTTCACAAGCGTATCAAACTCACTTCTTTGAACGATTTCTACGAAAGCTGCACGCGCGAGATTTCTTTGTAAATAAGGTTCTAGATTGTTGCATAAACATATCTAATGTAAGTGAAAAATCATAAATGAATGTGTTTGACTAAACGATAAAATCTTTGCTACAGCAGTTTACCAGCAGATGATAAAAAATATGTTATTAGTATGTTTGTACGTTATTTTGAAAAACTATGTAGACGCGGAAGTAATTTTATGTATATATAAGTTGCATTATTTTTAACGGTCAATAAAATTTAGACTTTAAATATAAAAGTCTTGAAATCATCGATCAATTAAATCTCTTCAATTAGTTTTATAATATGTAAAAAAAGATTTTCAAACTCGTTTTTAATATTTTGAATGATGAAATAAGTATTAAAACAATGTGGATATTGTTTTGCACTTTTGATTTTGTTAATACTTCTATACTTACGTTACGGAATGAAATTTTACACAAAGTCAACTGAATTATAAACAAAAGTATAAAGTTACATTAAAGTTACATTAATCGTAGAAATTTCGATATTTATTATCTGTAGATGTATACATCAACGCATTAAGAAATATGAATATAAATAATGAATATAATGTGTATAAATATTTAAGATTGTGTAATGTACATGGCAGAATTGGTCCTCTTAAGCTTAAACGTTTTGTACATGACATTCGTGTAATAAATGTACGAAAAAACGTTTTATACTTGTGCAAATATTATTTAGATTAATATGTTATTTTTTTATGAATCCAAGATGATCTTGGTCTTGTATTGTAATGAAAATGAATAGAATGGATAGAATGGATAGAAAATAGCAACATTGTAAATTTCTTTCAACTATTTGTATCAACATTTCAATTAATGTTAATGATTAAACTTATATAACGTAAAATTTAACAAATTAAAGACTATCATTTTCAAACGGTATTAAATTAAAAATGAATTCGATTCTTAGTAAGAAATAAATAAATGTAATCGATTGAAATTTTACAATGAAGTAATTATTTATCAACACATTTTACGCTTTGATTAATGTTGTTTTATGTATTACTGAAAGCTAACTCATAAAAGTTTAACAAATATATTTTTTGGTAACAATAATCATGGTAGAAAAAGAAACTCCATCAGTTCAGTCGCGATGTAAGACTCTTTTAACTTGTTCGTATTGTAAATTTTTAAATATATAAATACAATAACGTATAATAATAAAAGATATTGACACCATAAAATATGAAAATGTGAAAATTATTTTCTGTTCTTTACAAATAATTATGATTATTTAAATTAATTGTAATATTCGTGCTTTTTAGACTTTTATTTATACAAGAATGCAGTTTGAAATATGCTTTGATCGTAATATTCTGTCAGCTTATTTCATATTTTTATTCGTGCACTCAATATTGTTGATGATAAACTATACAGTTCATATTTTGATCTACTTGTTTTAAGTAATTTTTGAAACGAAAATAGTATAATTTATATTCAAAATAAAGTATTTATATTTTTATGGTAATAAGTAACATTTTACACGAGTACTTGATCATTTTATGCTTATTTGATATATATACGTTAATCATTATTAAATTTTTCATATAATAGAAATTTTAATTTCTATTATACATTTCTATTATATATGACTCTTGGATTCTGGCGTAACTAAATTTCTTTCACGAGAAAAAGATTTACCTCCGAATGAATTTTTTTGTTTCCAACATCTCATTTTTTAAACTGAAGAGTAAATACTTTTTGGACTACAGATAAACTCATTATCATATTGAATATGAAATAATACTATAAACATTTGATTAGCTATTTTTCGAATAAATTTATAACATTAGAATGTTAAACAATTTCTTATAAAGTTATAATTCGTGGTGCAACTAACAACGACTAATCTATATTTTTATGTTTTTGTATAGATAAAAATGTCTATTGAATTCCATGTTTATAGTTTGTTATTAGTATTACATAAAAAAGAAATATGTATTCGAATTGATAAATTTGTATCTGCTTAAGAAATTAAAAGATAATCAAAAATCAATAAGACACGGAAAAAATGTTAGTAGAAAGTTTTATTTTCGTTAACGTACATATTTTTTCATAACTAATACTGTTTAATTTAGTGTTAAAATTCCATTATTTACGATTAAATTAAATCAATCATTATATGTACAAATTGTACACATATTAAATCTCAATATATCTTGTTATTTTAAATCATATCTCTTGTTATAAAAGAAACTTATGTTTAGACATCAGTTGGCATAAACATTTTAATACGAAACATAATAATTACAAGTCATGTTAGGCTATACAAAAAAGAATTACTATTTGACAATAAAATATTGAATGTAAAAAAAACAATTTTGCTGTTCGATTTTTAAGATATTTATTTATCAGATTAATTACTATTCGTTACGCGTATTTGTTTCTTTAGAAACAGAAATTACTTATTACTATCAATTGTCATTACATTAAATTTCTATAATTTTTGCTCAAATCTACATTGTATAAATAAATAAATATATATATATATATATATGTAGTGAACATTATAATTAATTAATTGAAATTGACATAAATATCAGACGCAAAAGAGTAAATTTTAGAATTTTTATGTATTACTTTGCAAAGATTTTTGTATATATTAAAGAAAAATTTATCATATTCATGCAATAGGTTATATATTACATAATACGATATAATTATTCGGACCTTTAAGATAAATCATTTACATTTAAAAGTATTAAAAAATTGAAAAATGATATGTTTTCGTGGTAAAATCCTTCTTTTCATAAAAATTGTTTATTTAATTAAATTTTGATAAAATGTTTATACAACTTTAAAAAAAAATTCTCCTGCCTAAAAAACTTAAAGTTTGATAAAATTCAAATAATTAATTTGCTATTTAATGTATATTTAAAAAATATAATCGTACGATATTTATCACGTAGAAAATATGACAATCGGTAAAAAGGAATACATCATTTAGTAGTTCTAATAGTTCTAATAAGAATGTCTATGTAATTGCACATAAAAATGTTAGAAAAGCTCTTTCATTATACGAGGAATTAAATCGATTTCATATTCTTATAGTCCAATTCTTCAAGATGCATTCAGAATATTGCTTAGCATCAACTTATTTATAGAAAACTTACAAGTTACGTTAATTAAATGTATTGACAAAAAATGTAGCAGTTTTTTTTTCAACTATACTGGAAATGGAATTAAATTAAAAGGAAAAATCTAGGAGAAACTAATTTCTCTTGATAAATATATAATTTAAATTAAATAAAAATGTGTACATTATGTATTTACCGATATTCTTATTTGACAGCATATTTATAAAATTGTCAGAGTAAGAAATTGATGGTGAACAAATGACTAGTTTAACCCTAACATAAATGTATAATATTATTAGACGACTTATCTATTACATTAAATATAAACTATAATTAAGATATACATAATCCAGATGATACTTGAACTATTCTTATTTATTCGTAAAATATTTACTTAAACGATCAAGTAGTTATCCAGTTAAATATTTGATAAAAATATGCATTATCATACTTGTTGTACATCCAAATATGCATTTAACAAACAAACATGCAACGATATTTGCTTTCTAAGCTTTAATCGATGTCCATGACTGTATAAACACAAACACAGATAAAGCCGTTAAATTAAATCGTTTCCCCAAGCGTGTGCATTCTTTGCTGATGCATCAATGCTAATCGAAACTCGATGCTGGCAACTTCGCTCAATACAAGTGCAATATACTTCTTATATAAAACATAGAATATTGCTGATGATTCGGCGCTCAAAGATGATCGCGGTGGCGCGCAGCTATTATTAGATCACAATTATCGTGCGGCGTATAATGATGTGCGTGGCCTGCGCTCAAGAAAACGTGTCCACGCGCCTGTGTACATGTGCCTTGCGTGGCCGCGTAAGTGCGTATGCACGGCAAAAACGTCTCTTACGAGGAAGATGAGCAAAAATGTAGAAAGAGGAAGAGGCGACTGCGCGATGAGAGAAGAAAGCTTACTAGGCCTGGGAGAGAGAGAGAGAGAGAGAGAGAGAGAGAGAGAGAGAGAGAGAGCTTAAACGAAGAGGAAGGGAGTAGCTTTTTCCAGAGTTACGGAGCCGAGAAACATCTCTAATTGAGATCTGGGTCATGTAGTATATGTAGCTGTACTACTGTAAACAGAACTGGGCCGGGGAAGAGGGACGAAACGAATGAGAAAACGTACCTTATTATTATGGGATAGACGAGAAAAGACTTCACCGAGTGGGATCATTTGTAAATCCCTCGAAATTTAAAGAGTTATTATCGAAGTGGTACAGCTTTCAAAGTCAAAAAAAATTTCATATCAAAATGTTGATTTATATTATCTTTAGCCAGTTATCGATGGAAATAATTATAATGCATTCATTGCACTAATTAGAAGATTACATATTCTCGTTATTTTATTATTTACTTTTGTATTTATACGTAGTTTAGAAACGTGATATTGCTAAAGTTGAAGTAAACAGTGGCTTTAATTTTTTTCCAATGACTCAATGCTTTCTTGTTTTGAATACGCTTTCCATACGATTAACCAGCTTTTATTGTAAATCAATGCAATATTCACTGGAATATGATTCATGCAGTCTATTTTAAGATGCGTTTCCTTAAATTTTATCCGAGTACTTTTTTCGCGCGCTAACAGGTACTTAATGTACTCAAAAAATATACGCGGTTAAGTACTTGAATGATAAAAATTCTTATGCAGTTATCGCTAATGTTGTATTGCAAGGGCTCGTACGTACATCATAAATTTCGTAGAACATTATCTTTTGGCAATAACATTATCGTTCAATTACTTTTAATTCATAAATATTTTTTATTTTATACTCGACTTGAGTGATATACACGCCGATAACTTTATTTAATACTTATTTTTGGCAAGATATGATTCGATGTCAAGTGAGAATCGTGAACTCGTAATAAAGTTATGTGGACATTGTTTCGATGCGAGCGAAAAAACTGAAAAAAATCTTTTTAAAAATCATATATCAATTATTATTGTTGTAGAAATAACAGCTTGATAATTTTAATGGTTTTAGAACTCATGGAACATCAATGTTCGAAGAAACCTATGAATTCGTTGAAATTGGATTTCATTATTTACTATGATAACGATGATGATGATGATGATGATGACGACGACGACGACGACGACGACGACGACGACGACGAGGACGACGACGAGGATAGAAATCAATAACTAAGATTATTTTGCACAAAGTTTTTTTGGAATTATTATAGAATCTTCTGTCCAGGTGATCGATGTAACGACCAATGCGAGAGAAAGTATGCGATTAATTGTAAATATCTCGATTTGAAGTTTGTCACGAGTGTTCAAAATATTTAAAAGTGTCGTTGCGCAAATTCATGAAAAAATAAAACGACTCTAATGTTTGGAGTGAAAGCCTTCCCGGTATCCATAGTCAACGTATAAGAATAAGTTTGATCTTGGCAAAATGAAGGAATACCAAGCGTCTCGATTGATCATTAAATTTTAACTTCAAACGAACGCGCTGAATTTATTAGGTGAAAAAGGAAGCAATCGCTGAAACCGTTGGAAAGCGTTGGGAAGCGTTGAAAACGCGAGCTTCTATCCTTCGCGAGGCGTCAATTTTCTCGATGAAAACAGATGTTTACTGGTAATAATAATAATAATTTCTGGTTTTGTCCACCACTGTGGAAAGATCGATTAGTCAGAGCTTCGGAAAGAGCCAAGAGCTTGGCTCATCGTTAAAAATCTTCATGCATATACAACGACGGGTTTCGTTGAATACGTTGCGCAGCAATTCGAAAGAGAGAAAAAAAATAACGAGCTCATAATACAGGCGCCGGCCATAACATACGCGACACTGGTGAGGATCACGTGCGAGGGAAAACTTTCCTCGCTGGATATATGTGCATTCGAAGAGCATTATATTTGTGTGCGTGACGCTGCGAGCGAAAGTAGCGAGAACGCAAGGGAGCGAAAGGGAGCGAGAGAGAGGGAGGGAGGGAGGGAGGGACTAAGTTAGATATAGAGAGCAAGGAGACGAAGCGCCGAGCCATCGATGATAATAATTCACAGAGACAGGGTCGAAGCATCGAACCGTGAGATAACCGTCCGGAGCCACTCTTCGCTATATAGCAAGTGAGTCGGCGACCGCGCGGAATAGTAAACAGATCATAAGCGCGGACGCATCCGCGGTAGTTAACTCGTCCCTCTTTCTCTTACCCTCTCGCTCACGAGAGCTACTTTATTGCATAGAAGACGCGTATCGGGCCATGCGGGAAGTCCGCGAATGTGCATTTTATGGCGCTTCCTATGATGTATTTTTATTTTTCACGATGTGCCGGGAAAGCGCGATTAATGACCGAGGTAGCGGATCCCCGCAAACGGTAGCCTCGTTCCAGGACCCCGTCCTATCGAATTCGTGTCCAATAAATGTAATTATTAACTCTATGCCACCTGGTTGCCGCTTCTGGCAGAATTATGGCAGAATTATCTTTCGCTCGAAAGTCTATCGTCCGAGGTCCGAGACGAAAATCCGAGGTTGAAAACGATTCGTTGGAAATCATGATCTAGGAACGTAATGCCGAAAGTTTGCATTACTTAAGAAAGCCTGACGTAGCTGAGCAGATCTCAATGATAAGGAGGGAGAAGTTCGCGCCTTCGTCCATCTGATGTGCCCCAACGACTACTGTAAAAGCGATGCCTGAGTCGAGGCTGGTGTTTCGGTCTCGGTGACTGGCAGTTTGGTTTCGGTGGCGCCAAGGACTCGTCGGATCCACGAGGTCGCGTCATCCGACCGATACTTCTGGGGCAGTCCGGCGTCGGGAAGACGGCCGAGATCGTTGCGAACGAAGCGCGGCATTGCGAATATTCCGAGCCTCGTGCACAAAGATATTGGCTACGAGTTGGCTAACACGGGGAGATCGACATCGGTGACAATTGTGCTCCCGGTTACACGAGTATTCACGAATATTCCTCGATCGATCGGTGATCCAGCAGCGAACGGATCGAGCCGACGCTTTCCTTTTTTCACGAACGTTCTCTTTCGTCTCGAAGCACTTATTTATCTGGAACTGTGCGTTAATTTCCAATGTACTAAAGTGCACTCATTAACGATTATATAATTAACAACACGATGTTATTACGTTACTTTACGAGCGCAGATGAAGCAATTTTATTTATAAGCGAACATCGAAGAAACGGAAATAATTAAGGAAACAATTACATAATTACATAAGACGAATCTATTTCATTTTATGTAAGATTTTAATTTTGTAATACAAGCGCTGACTTGACGCTTAGCTTTAATGAATCGTTGACAACAAGCGAATAATGCAAATATAGTAATTGCGCTCTTTAATAAATGGCAACTAAGTCATTGAAAGTACAGATATATTATTTACACAAGCGTTTCTTTTTTTCCTTTTTTCTTTTATTTTTATTTTATTTATTTATTTATTTATTTTTTTTTTTTTTATTTACAAAAGCCTCGGACACAAAAGCAACGCGGTCATTCGAGTACGCGTGTGAAATCGCTTAACTGAAGATTTATTGACTTTTAAGGAGTCTTCTAAAGGGAATAACTTAAAATGATAAGTTTAATTCGTTATGAGATAATCGACATCGGTGATTAATATAAATTAAATTATTTTACAGGCGAATAACGCGAATAACGCGAGTAACGCGAGTAACGGCTTTTTACATTCGATTTATAAAATTTTTATTTTCGATTTTTGATTTTCTGACCGAATGAAAATCGTTTCAATGCAGCTTTCGTAATTATCAATGATTGTAATTGCAATCGATTCGATACAATCAATTTGTATCGAAAATAAATTATCCTCGTAACGGAATATTTTTCGTACGTTTTGCAGACAGTTGAACATTTTAATACGCCTCGAACAAGAAAAACATCCACTGAAACAACTCTATTTTTATCTCCAAAGCTCGAGTGCTTCTAGAAAATTATAGAAGTATCCGATTCAAATTATGAAAGCGTCAAATATAACAAGTGCTATGATAACGACTTCTTTCATGACATCGATTTTTACATAGCGGGCACGTAAGTGACCAAGTTGAAGAGGCAACCGTTCGGAAACGATTAACAAATGATTCGGTTTTGAAAAGGAAATAGGAAACCAGTCATGCATTGCGAAAAAGCTCCGCATCGAAGTCGGAATCGGACTAAAGGAAACGTGGTGAGTGAACAACGAATGCCCTTTATTTCTGCAGTAACCGGGCATCAGCGGGGAGTACGAGGGTGGCATCGATGGCGTCTACCCGGTGGATGGTCCACGTGGCGAGTACGCTTCCTCTTCATCCGCGCCCCCAAGTCCAGTCGCCGATTGCGTCCGCCTGCTTCTGGTCAACGCAATGGAGGGTTGCACCAGAGCACGCGTCATCGAGGCTCAGGACTTCCACGAGATCTCCGCCAGGGAGTCCTTTGAGGACGTACGTTCACTTGGCTGTCGTTCTTTGGGTGTCAACTGTTTCGCGAGCTTCTATTGTACTTTTATTTTCGAGACATTTTTGTTCTTTCGTATTTAGAAAGAATATGGATAAGAGGACCGATATAACTTCGACGTTAAACTTGAATGGTATGCCGCTTATATCACAATAATTGAAGTGCTAATAATGTTTTCTCGACTACTATTCCTATTAATATAACCGACGATGTGAAAAATAAGAAATACTTTTGCAAGTTCTATTATAATGCAAAGGAAGCATAGCCAGGTGATGAGATTGAATTATTTTTACAAATTTACAAATTATTTAGAAAAATAATTGGCAATTCCGATAAAGTATATTGCATTAGTGTTTCTTAACATATATATAAAAGAATATTCTAACGATCTATTCTCACCAACTTGAAACACTTGCAAAGATTAGAGCGTTTATTAGCACGAGCGTTTTCATAATTCTATTTTCGTAATATCAATGAACAACTGTGATTATTTAAACCTCTTATTTTAATTAGGATAAGTACGTGTAATCATAGATATGAATGGAAAAGCGCTTAATTCAGACGACTTTTATTCCACAGTATGCCACCCTTATTTATTCTTCAGCCAAAATATTGAAAAATGATATTATTCAAGAGAAAAATTATATCGTGCAATTATGTCAAGTTATTTGCATACTTTTCTAAATTTATAACAGCAATTATTTGCGATGCACGCGGTCTTTTATACTTTATAAAAATCCCTTGAGTCCTATGAATAATTAAATAATTAAATGCAGCTGCAGTTTTATAACTACATCATTTTGACTTTAAGTAATCCTAATTTAGAATACGGTAGAAAAAATTAGCCTAATGTCAAGAGTTTGGCACTAACCTCAAATTAAGCGTACTTTTAATTAGATGTTTTTCTGAGCATAGAACAACAGATTACAGATGCATAGTGTCAGAAAAAATAAGATATTATAGGCATTTTTGAAGAATCGTCTAGCGATCAACGGTCAATTTGAGTTCAAGGCGAATGATGCAACCGAGGATTGCATTAACTATAATATCCGCCGAATTTCGAGCGCGTGTGGCAAAATAAAGAGCTCGATGATGACAAATTTTAGGATTCTTTTTAATCGAATGTAGGATTGCCTTATAATCATTGATGCTGCTTAATCTATTTCCAATTTGAAAGAAGAGATATTTTTGCCAGCCTACGTTAAATTTAGCTCAACTACGGTAAAGCAAAAAGTGTTTGTGATAAATTTTTTCACTCGCAATTTAATTAATTCAAAACATAATATGTCTGCCAAAATATTTATAATCGAATGAATTTTCTTATAAGACTTTTAATGCTAAAATATCTGCGCTTGATTCGTTCACTCTGAACTTTATCTGCACACCGATTTCACTTAGGTTTCAAAGCAAAATAAATCAGTCCTTTAAACGTGATACTAATATTCAATTTAAACATGCTTAAAGTTCCTTCTAAATCAAAGAAAACTGAAGAAATCTCGAAAAGTTCCTTTATATTAGTAGTCATCAAAATTGGCAAACGAATAAAATTCACGATTAAGGAAATATTTTCGTAGCAATTGACTCAGAATGAAAGAAATTTTCAAAATAAAAGATGCAAGCACTAAGAGTTCCTTCAAATTCTCGAGTTATTATTATAAATCGTCGTTCACAAGGAAAAAATGTCGTTAAAACTTTTTTCCACTTTTTACACCAAAAACTACTTGAATGTAAAAAAATATTTATTTTAATACTTCTTGTTTAATATTAATTTATAATCCCGTTTATCTGTTTTAGAATTGAAAGATCAAACAATCTTATTAAAATGATATACTTAAAATTGTATGAGTGCAAAGAGAAACAGTTTCTATGAATAAATAAATAGGTTAAAAAAAATTGTGGTCTAAAATAAATGCTCGTCTTTTAATTGATCCATTTTACCAAAAATATATTCGTATGGTTTTGTTTCTTTTATCGACGGAACAACATAATGCAAAAAAACAATACAATTGAACAAATAAGTAGACGAGATAATAATCAATTTCAAGAAATATTAAGAAAGAATATCGTGTACTGAGTTGTAAGATTACATACGGTGTTTTTTATATTAATATTCATTTATAATTATTATAATAATTTATCACAATAAGTTTCTATAAATAAACAACGAAATTTTATTTTAAAGAAGGTATTATCGTATATTATTGACTTATGTTGTTATCGAAGTAAATATATAATGTAAGGATTTACGGATTTCATTAGACTTTACGAATATTTTCAATTTTTTTAATAATGTAAAAATTACTTTTTTTCCAAATGTAGGATTTCCTCGGGCATCTTCTACATTACAATATATCACATAATAAATATACAAAAAGTAATTAAGAATAATTTATAATAATCATAATTTAATGGGAAGTATTCGTTGAAAACTGAGCAAACTTGATTTACGACGGGATTGGGGAAAAAAAAAAAAAAATACATTTAAACTGCATTTCAACGTGTTCAAATTACGCTATCATAAAACACAGAAGATTTTACCAAATTTCTTTAATATATTTTAGTAAATTAATGTAAGCATCAATGAATCCTCGTCCCCCCCTCTCAATCGTCGTTCTAACCTTTTCCCATTTGTTGAAAATAATTAAGTTCGGCTTTTGTTTTTCATTTCACGTGCCCAAAGTTCTCGTATTTAAGTTTCTATTTCATCCTCTTACATTCTAAAATTAACTCTATTTTCCAGACCTCGATCTTGCAACAGTCAGATATAATTCCTTTACGGGGCTTGGCATACCGAGATACTTGGCAACTTTAGAAAAAAGGGCATTATGAAGTACGTAATCGGAATATTAATAAAGTCGACGTTCTCTTACCAGTTTTACAATTTTTTACGAATTCCCAATGGACTGTCAGTTGAAAAAAAGTGCTCCGAAGCGATCACGACTAAAATTCTGGGTAAGCTATCGTATCTAAAGCTACTCTCTCGGTATCTATCTCTATTTTTTCTTTTGACTCGCGGCAAATTGGTTGGAAGAGCGCGAGTACAGAGGGCGAATACGTATTCTTCGCATAATTCTATTCCGTTCTCTCAAAAGCACGGACGCGTACACGTACGTTCACGTGTACTCGAGCTCCCTCCGCTGGTTACGCAACGCGCCACCCAACGCTTTTGCGATAAAGTAACCACACATGTGTACGTGCGCAGGTCACGGCCGTCTTCGCGAGTGTGGCGAGGCTCGTTCTGCCGTCACCGTCGCCACCAACCTCCACCCCAACCGAAGATGTGCGTACGTCAGCGGGGGTCGGAACCACGTTTCTCAGGCTGCGCGTCTCCGCGGACGGCTGCATCGATGCAGCCACGAAAGCCAGGAAGCGGCCACGCGAACATCGCAGCCCCCGTTCGCGCTGCTTCAGCGTCGCGACGAGGGGTGCGACACGGCCGTTTAACATTCATGAGCTGCCGATCGCAAGCTCCACGAGCGTAAGCGATACCGAAGCATCGAGACGTTTAAGGATTCAGGACTAGTAGAATTATTGCCGTTGCTCTTCCCCTTTCGAATCCTACCTCCCTCTCCTCTCTCTCCCCAGCCCCCGGCCTATGGACCGTTGATCATAGCGCTGAGGGGGTCCGATGAGTAAGCTTCGTTTTTTTTGTTCATTCGTAAAAAACGCGATATGATTCTCAGAAAAATAAAATAGTTTAACATGAATAAGGTGGCGGGAGGATGAGGAGGGAGGGGGAAGGGGTCAGTCATTATCTCGTGAAGAGAATTTTGCTAGATTTTGACCATCTCCCCTTGCTATTAAACATGACTATTTGCATTTGTTATATTTCTTCTTTGCGATTAGAATCACGTGATTTGTAAATGACTTTCCAAGATTTACGTTTGAGATACGTTATTACAAGGCTATCCTAGAAAGTGAAATAATTCTTTTTACAATTTTATTTACCGATGTTTCATAGACTTTATTTAGATATTCTTATAGCATTGATGCACGAATAAGTAGTCTAGCTTACTTTTCGAATGCGACCCTTTGGACTAATTACGTTAGTCCTGAACATACATTATGCACAATAAGTACGCGTAGAAATTCATGCATCTCTTGTAAAACAAATTAATTTTAAAAGTAAGTGAATTAATTAATGGCACATAAATCAATGCATTATAATTAAATACATTTAAGTATTTTCTGTACAAATTTAAGCTCTTATATTAAAAAGAAAACTGATTGTATTACATTAGACACATTTTCGTTTGTAGGATTTTCATTCTCTTGTCAAGGTTAGGTAATTTACTCTCGGCGATATCGAGAAAGAATTTACGCTTTTATTGGTCCTCGTTTTAAATGAAGAAATCCTCCAATAAGAATACGTATGCATGAAAGTAAAACGAGAAATTTAAGTTTGTTTAAAGATATTAAATATGACTCCGATCAACGTATTTTTTAACTGACTTTTCACTCAATAATAGAATAATACTATTGCGATTTATAATATGCATTATATCTCAGTTCTGGTAATTAATTTTCTTTATTTAATTTAAATATATTTATCAACTAACATATCAACCTTTATCAGCAATATAAAAAAACAATAAAAGCCGAGAGAAAATACATTTCTCTCGGCTTTTATTATAAAAAATTATTTTTATTATATTATTATATTATTTATTATATTATTATATTATTTATTATATTATTGTATAATAATTTTATTATAAAAAATATATTATAAAAAAAATATAATTCATTAAGTTCATACATTTAACAATTAGATATGATAATTAGATATTAAATTTATATTATAAATTAATATTATATACAAGGTATAATGAGGGATACTTAATATTGAATGGACGCAAATACTTTGAAGAGAAGGAGAATCGAACGTAAAACGTAATTATAATAAATTTTCTCTTTTAATAACTTGTAAAGTTAGGTTTATGCTTTTACCTTATTGGACGTCGTTTGACAATTTATTTAAACCAGAAGTGAGTAGTAACGATTTATAATTCTATTTACAGAATTATTTAATGGTTGATTCAAAAAAAGTTGATTCAATTCCTTTTCATACTTACCGTTTTTTTCTTTTCGAACTTTCTTCATTAAAATACTTGTAATGCATACGTAATGCACTTTATTCGTATCGATCATACCCTATTGTATTATCTGTTTAGCTTGCAGCTGCTTCAGCCAAAAAAATTAGTTTTTCAAGGATCAATTTTTAAATCGAAATGTTTGACTTTTATTTACGTTTACTTCAATTGTATAAAAACTTTATTCGATACATCTAAACAGAAATATTGATTTAATTTAACTAATTTGTAATATGAGTTTTATACGTGAACTGTAATCGCAACGCATCAATAATAAATATAATTATACACCTTTTTATATGTGTAAACGAGTAATCAGATTACTGTTCGGCAATGCGACTTCTATTCCGACATCTTAACAATTGCATTTCCTTGAAAAGATGATGACCTCGCTTAGCGCTTTTCGTAAGCAGTTTTTAAATTTTAAATGTTGCAACTTTAAATATGTCTCATCGCTAAAATGAGTGCCTTCCCATTCTCTTCTTTAATTGCTTCTCGACAACGCTGGACGGTATTTGTCGCCGCTTTGCCAACTAAAAAGAAACGTTTTTTTTTTTTATAGTTGATACGAAGACATTGGTCTTTGTGAAAATGTGTATGTTTAATTTTTTACGATACGTATATAAATGAAGGACTAACTCTTGCTTGTGTTTAACTTTTAACAATACCGGAGGCAGTATTTGCAAAATTCCAAGATCGTGGTTAATATCGATCATCTTTTTGAATTGCGCTATGTACCGTTGATACGTAGCGATGAATAATTGAGGAAAGTAATTTTCAATCATCGTTATTATGCGGTCAATTCTAAGCTGCAGCCGCGCAGCTGTATTTTGATGCTATTAGTTTTTCTAAAATGGTTCGATATTAACATTGCATGGATTTTCTATGAAAGTTGGATGTTTCGTATTTCGCAAATGTATTATTCAAGGTTTTGTAAATCGTAAGAGTTGAATCAAAAGAATTGAATCTCGCCTTACAAGACTTTTCGACAACAACTTCATCACATTTGTAGATTAAATAGAGAGCTCGCCGAGAAATACGTTAAAAATTAAGTTTTAAGACAGAAGTTTTAATGTATTTGTCATTAAAAGACATGTAACGCAAACCTCTGAGACGCGAGGCATTTTGTACCCCTACATTCAACTCCTTGAGGGCGGCAACTAGTTCGCCGTGACTTTTTGACTTGATCTCGTGCTCCCTGATAAGATCGCCATTGACAATTTTAAGTTGGTTGAGCCTTTCTCTCATGTTCTCGATGTTTTCCAAAATTCTTGCGTCTTCTAGTCGTATCACCAAGTCCTTCACGAGATTTGTATTACCTGCAGTTTCCGCCTGAAGACGTGCTTCTACTTCTTTGTAGCCTTTTGTTATCATTAACGATAGAGGCACAATTTACAATTAATTCGTCTTCCTTTGTGTTCGTTATGTCAGTATAACAAAGATTTTACATTCGTTTTTTGAACTTTTATATCGAATATTAAAGTATGTGATTATGTGTACATATACACGCACGCATACACGTTCCGTTTACATTTGTGAAACAAATTATTATAATTACTTGAAAATAGAATTAACTTGATCCGGGAGTAACTTATGAAATACGTAACTGATAAAGCTTCGGTAACAGATTAAAATTTTAGTAAAATGTATTTGATTATTTAAATCATAAAATACTTGCTCCAAAATATAAATACTTTCAATGATTAATTCTCCACTATGGTATGAAGCAAGTGTCTTAAGATAATATTAGATTTTACTTCTACTTTTTTTTTTTCTACAATTAAATTCAATCTTTAGACACTATTATAAAAATAATATTGAAACGCTTGTTTGGACAATGAATACGAATGATTTTGAAATACGGTAGAAATATTTAACTATAATTTCCAATCTGAGTTTCACAAATATTGATATACGCGTAATAGAAAAAGAACTTCAAAACACCTTACAAAAAGCATTTTTCGTGAGTTTAAGAAGTACTCGTATTCTGAGCTCATCTAACGCGTTATTAGACTTCCATTCGACACGAGTTGTGAGTAAAAATTAAGAAATTTTTTAAAAACTCTCGTTGACCGTTTCACTGGCTTTCTAAGGACAGTAGGAGGAGCCAACATTTTCAACCTTTAAATCTTTCGAGTGCGTCGAGCATGCGCTTCTCCTCCTGGGGGAAGGTCGCCTGGGAGTTGAGCTCGCGAAGTCCGAGGTAGGCGGCGAAGGACTGCACGACGTCGCCGGCGAAGAACGAATCCTCGGTGCGCAGCCTAAATTTACCCGCGGCGTCGGCTTCGATACAATGGAGCTGATGGTCCCGGAGTCCCCGCAACCAGATCTCGAGGCAGCCGGCCTCCGAGCCTACCTCCGGTACACGGATCTCCGACGAGAGGATGAGACTCTGGTTCAGCCAAAGCGCCACGCGTTGGGCCCTCTCCGAGACCTGTAACGTTCGTCCTGTGATAACATTCGTTAGGAAGGCGCAAATTGCGCAGAAACGGTAGATCCCCTTTTCATTTAGCTTTCTTACTCGATGATGTAACGGTACAGTTTATGGGATGATCGAGAAAATTTTCTTCGGATCAGGCGATTTTCTCGTTGGGTTACCTTTCCTCCCAACTGGTGTCTGTCTTTCGAAACACTTTCATTCTGTTCCTTTACTTCAAATCGCATACCCTAGCCTCTTTTAAAGTTATATCACCATTAAAGCGTTCTTTGTGTTTACTATTTAAATCAGCCCTTGAAATCGCTAAAATATTAATTTGCAAATAAAGTTGGGTATGCAAAAATCACGGTATTTTTTAGCTATTATATATAATTGAATCGCTCAAAGTAAAGCAAAAGTTTTTAAATATTTTTTAAGATTTAAGCTTTAATTAAATAGTAATGCTAATTCATAAATATATTCCTAGCCATATTAAGGCAACGTAATTCTGCAAATTTTCTGATAACTATTTTACAGAATACAGTGATATTTTACATTCGTTAGAATTACACTTTGTATATTGAACTTTGTATATCGACTTGTTTTAGGATGTTGAACTTTTTTGATTCACGAGGAAAGACCGATCGTAATTTATTATCGATAGCAAGTGCGACAGAAAGAAAAGATCGTACCTCCATAATGACACCGCAGTCATTGAGTGCTTCTGGGGGTTGTTGCGGTCGGGGGATGGATTCGTACATGCAAAACTGTGGAAGCTGATGGGTTAGCTCCAATACCATAAGCAGTTCCGACGTCGGTGCACCCACGCACGTTTTAACGTGTATGTCGATGGGGCCGTTTTTCGGCAATCGCAAGGCGATTTCCAGTTCGCCTTGAGGCTTCGGTGGATGAGCTACTAAGCTTTCGCCTTCGAAAACACCCTCGGCAAATACCATCGAGTAGTATATCTGTAACGCATTCGTTCTCATTTTACTTACTGTTTGATTATATCGATCACTTCGGATATCGTTTAACTTCTAATGTGTCGTTTACAAAAACTATAAGATAAATGACAAGCGAACTTTCAACATATCTATGATACATATTATGTTTTTGATATTAAAGATAAGATTACACGAACGGCATTTACATCGCGCAAATAAGATATGTGAAATAAATTGAATGAGAAAGAAACTGTGAATTTGAAAATGAAATGGAACGTTGTCGTCGGTTTGTCGCTATACTTAACTAATGCATCAAAAAGTTTATCAAATAGGGTACGTATTATCTTTCGTGTTCTACACATAAATTTGAAAATACATCATTCGCGCGTGTTATAATATTTTCTTTGAGATTAAACGATGATATCACAAGTTGAAAGGAGGTTAAAACTGATTAAAATAGTACCATAAAAATTTGAAATTATTTCAAAGCAGGAGGTGTAATATAAAAAATTTGAAAAAAATAATAAATTTAAAAACTTTTGTTATAAAGCGAGAATATAACGTACACATTTGATACATCGATTGAAGCGAATTACATTTTTACGAAATCAATATTGAATCCAAGTTTTTGATGAAAAAACTAAGAAACTTATTATGCGGATAATCAAGATGTGTTCACGATCGTTAACGACTGTGTTTAACGTCCACGTTTACGATCTGACTGAGATTGTACAAGCAAATCCCTTGCTAAATTCCTTATTCCGTGGATTCCGTACTTATGAAAAAAATGTAGGAGGCATTTCTGTATTCACGCGGAATTAGCTGCACTAATAATTGACAAGTGACTCAAAATGTAAGAAATTTTCAAAATAAGAGATGCAAGCACTAAGAGTTCTTTTCACTAAAATCCTTATCCCGTGGATTCCGTACTTATGAAAAAAATGTAGGAGGCATTTCTGTATTCACGCGAAATTAGCTGCACTGAAAATTGACAAATGACTCAAAATGTAAGAAATTTTCAAAATAAGAGATGCAAGCACTAAGAGTTCATTTCACTAAATTCCTTATCCCGTGGATTCCGTACTTATGAATGAAATGTAGGAGGCATTTTTGTATTCACGCGGAATTAGCTGCACTGAAAATTGACAAGTGACTCAAAATGTAAGAAATTTTCAAAATAAGAGATGCAAGCACTAAGAGTTCATTTCACTAAATTCCTTATCCCGTGGATTCCGTACTTATGAACGAAATGTAGGAGGCATTTCTGTATTCACGCGGAATTAGCTGCACTAAAAATTGACAAGTGACTCAAAATGTAAGAAATTTTCAAAATAAGAGATGCAAGCACTAAGAGTTCTTTTCACTAAATTCCTTATCCCGTGGATTCCGTACTTATGAATGAAATGTAGGAGGCATTTTTGTATTCACGCGGAATTAGCTGCACTGAAAATTGACAAGTGACTCAAAATGTAAGAAATTTTCAAAATAAGAGATGCAAGCACTAAGAGTTCTTTTCACTAAATTCCTTATCCCGTGGATTCCGTACTTATGAATGAAATGTAGGAGGCATTTTTGTATTCACGCGGAATTAGCTGCACTGAAAATTGACAAGTGACTCAAAATGTAAGAAATTTTCAAAATAAGAGATGCAAGCACTAAGAGTTCATTTCACTAAATTCCTTATCCCGTGGATTCCGTACTTATGAATGAAATGTAGGAGGCATTTTTGTATTCACGCGGAATTAGCTGCACTAAAAATTGACAAGTGACTCAAAATGTAAGAAATTTTCAAAATAAGAGATGCAAGCACTAAGAGTTCTTTTCACTAAATTCCTTATCCCGTGGATTCCGTACTTATGAATGAAATGTAGGAGGCATTTTTGTATTCACGCGGAATTAGCTGCACTAATAATTGACAATTGACTCAAAATGTAAGAAATTTTCAAAATAAGAGATGCAAGCACTAAGAGTTCTTTTCACTAAATTCCTTATCCCGTGGATTCCGTACTTATGAATGAAATGTAGGAGGCATTTTTGTATTCACGCGGAATTAGCTGCACTAATAATTGACAATTGACTCAAAATGTAAGAAATTTTCAAAATAAGAGATGCAAGCACTAAGAGTTCTTTTCACTAAATTCCTTATCCCGTGGATTCCGTACTTATGAATGAAATGTAGGAGGCATTTTTGTATTCACGCGGAATTAGCTGCACTAATAATTGACAATTGACTCAAAATGTAAGAAATTTTCAAAATAAGAGATGCAAGCACTAAGAGTTCATTTCACTAAATTCCTTATCCCGTGGATTCCGTACTTATGAATGAAATGTAGGAGGCATTTTTGTATTCACGCGGAATTAGCTGCACTAATAATTGACAATTGACTCAAAATGTAAGAAATTTTCAAAATAAGAGATGCAAGCACTAAGAGTTCATTTCACTAAATTCCTTATCCCGTGGATTCCGTACTTATGAATGAAATGTAGGAGGCATTTTTGTATTCACGCGGAATTAGCTGCACTGAATAATTGACAAGTGACTCAAAATGTAAGAAATTTTCAAAATAAGAGATGCAAGCACTAAGAGTTCTTTTCACTAAATTCCTTATCCCGTGGATTCCGTACTTATGAATGAAATGTAGGAGGCATTTTTGTATTCACGCGGAATTAGCTGCACTGAAAATTGACAATTGACTCAAAATGTAAGAAATTTTCAAATAAGAGATGCAAGCACTAAGAGTTCTTTTCACTAAATTCCTTATCCCGTGGATTCCGTACTTATGAATGAAATGTAGGAGGCATTTTTGTATTCACGCGGAATTAGCTGCACTGAAAATTGACAAGTGACTCAAAATGTAAGAAATTTTCAAAATAAGAGATGCAAGCACTAAGAGTTCATTTCACTAAATTCCTTATCCCGTGGATTCCGTACTTATGAATGAAATGTAGGAGGCATTTTTGTATTCACGCGGAATTAGCTGCACTGAAAATTGACAAGTGACTCAAAATGTAAGAAATTTTCAAAATAAGAGATGCAAGCACTAAGAGTTCATTTCACTAAATTCCTTATCCCGTGGATTCCGTACTTATGAACGAAATGTAGGAGGCATTTCTGTATTCACGCGGAATTAGCTGCACTAAAAATTGACAAGTGACTCAAAATGTAAGAAATTTTCAAAATAAGAGATGCAAGCACTAAGAGTTCTTTTCACTAAATTCCTTATCCCGTGGATTCCGTACTTATGAATGAAATGTAGGAGGCATTTTTGTATTCACGCGGAATTAGCTGCACTAATAATTGACAATTGACTCAAAATGTAAGAAATTTTCAAAATAAGAGATGCAAGCACTAAGAGTTCATTTCACTAAATTCCTTATCCCGTGGATTCCGTACTTATGAATGAAATGTAGGAGGCATTTTTGTATTCACGCGGAATTAGCTGCACTAATAATTGACAATTGACTCAAAATGTAAGAAATTTTCAAAATAAGAGATGCAAGCACTAAGAGTTCTTTCACTAAATTCCTTATCCCGTGGATTCCGTACTTATGAATGAAATGTAGGAGGCATTTTTGTATTCACGCGGAATTAGCTGCACTGAAAATTGACAAGTGACTCAAAATGTAAGAAATTTTCAAAATAAGAGATGCAAGCACTAAGAGTTCTTTTCACTAAATTCCTTATCCCGTGGATTCCGTACTTATGAATGAAATGTAGGAGGCATTTTTGTATTCACGCGGAATTAGCTGCACTGAAAATTGACAAGTGACTCAAAATGTAAGAAATTTTCAAAATAAGAGATGCAAGCACTAAGAGTTCATTTCACTAAATTCCTTATCCCGTGGATTCCGTACTTATGAACGAAATGTAGGAGGCATTTTTGTATTCACGCGGAATTAGCTGCACTGAAAATTGACAAGTGACTCAAAATGTAAGAAATTTTCAAAATAAGAGATGCAAGCACTAAGAGTTCATTTCACTAAATTCCTTATCCCGTGGATTCCGTACTTATGAACGAAATGTAGGAGGCATTTTTGTATTCACGCGGAATTAGCTGCACTAAAAATTGACAAGTGACTCAAAATGTAAGAAATTTTCAAAATAAGAGATGCAAGCACTAAGAGTTCTTTTCACTAAATTCCTTATCCCGTGGATTCCGTACTTATGAATGAAATGTAGGAGGCATTTTTGTATTCACGCGGAATTAGCTGCACTGAAAATTGACAAGTGACTCAAAATGTAAGAAATTTTCAAAATAAGAGATGCAAGCACTAAGAGTTCTTTTCACTAAATTCCTTATCCCGTGGATTCCGTACTTATGAATGAAATGTAGGAGGCATTTTTGTATTCACGCGGAATTAGCTGCACTGAATAATTGACAAGTGACTCAAAATGTAAGAAATTTTCAAAATAAGAGATGCAAGCACTAAGAGTTCATTTCACTAAATTCCTTATCCCGTGGATTCCGTACTTATGAATGAAATGTAGGAGGCATTTTTTGTATTCACGCGGAATTAGCTGCACTAATAA